>CM076737.1:10540223-10907223 GCA_038501795.1 Pseudopleuronectes americanus
TTTCCCAGGGACATGGAGGAAAACCTCTTACCCAGGGACACACACACACACACACACAACATAACTATCTGGTTGCCAGATTTGCCGGCGGGTCCAGAACAACCCAATCAAAGCCCAGCTGGAGGGACTGCCGTGACAATGCAGAACGGATGGACACAAAAGAAAGGGGAGTGGGGAGGGAGGGATGAATACCTCTCTCAGAACTTGTGCTTCCTCCACAGTCACATTTGCAGACTCACAGAAGAGGAGGGGGGGGGATGCAAGAGAGAGAGAGGGAGGGTAGGAATGCCTTTTTTTTTGTGGGCCAACAGGAGAAGAAGTCAGAGGGAGGATGCTTGTATTTTGTTTGTTTGAATTATGTTTTTTTTAACTCTCTGATTAAATGCATGTAATGTGTTCTTAACTTAACCAGGAGTAGCACAGCACAAACACAATAAAGGCTTTCTCTTTAAAAGATGTTTTGCCCGGGTAGCAGATTATGTTATACTATCACCAGATGGTGGCAGTAACATGCACATTAAAGCCGGACAATAAGCAACAAATGAAGAAAGCTCTACGACAAAATACATGTAAAATGTGTGGAACTCAGGAATCAAGGTGCAGTAAAAGCCTTCATTAATCTACCACAACTATACACAGTGACACACACACAGACACACACACTTAAACCTTTCATGCCGCTTGAACACTCAAGTAATTTCCAGAACAATAACACGTATTTGATTTCCTTCCCTAAACTTTATGATTGCATGACTTATCTGTGATAATTAACAGATTAATAACACGTAAGTACTTGATACACTGACATAGTATCAGTTTCTAGAGAATCTCAAAACGCAACCACCCAGTCGTCAGCGCTGAGAATGTCAACACGTACCAGCGCGCCTCTTTCCACTGCAGATCAAAATTAATTGTGAACCTTCTGAGCCGGTCGTTGTCATTTTCAAAAGGTCAAAAGTCCATCACAGTATCAAACCATCACTTCTCTTTACTGCCTCCCGCTAGTTCTCTGAAAGAAGCGCAGCGGTGAGGACGGAATCTGTGGCGGGGTTCTAGGTTGACAAATCAAGTTGCCATAGGAACACAGTTAGTTGCGTGGGTGGCAGGTAAAGATGGTGTGTGTCACTATAGTGGCAAGATTTAATTGGCCTGCCTAGGCTGAGCCACACAGCTTTCAATGTACAGTTTAGAGACGACTGCAGATCCCAACAATCATCCCAACAGCGAAGGGGAGAGAGAAAGGATGACACAAATCAAACATGTGTCAGAGCTGAGGGATGATATCATGTGTGAGTAAACACGGGGGGCAGATTAGGTTCAAGATTCAACAGCTTGTGGGGGAAGAAAGAAAAAAAGAGGTTTTGGGAGGGTACGTGGGCAAACTTTCAAAATGTGCTGCAGCAGTCAACCCCTTTTCCTGGAAACTTTAATCCAAGCAATCAAAGATCAATACCCGTCACTGATGAACTCAACCAGAATAACAAATTCAACTCTAACCCTGTTCCAGGAGAGAGGAACAAACTTCTCCAAAAGCACTTGGCAAGAGTTGAGCCCTGGCTAAGAGGCAGTCACTGCATTCGCACAAGCCATACCAAATCCCATCAACACAAGAAGAAGAAAAAAAAACACTCAAGAAAGGCAAAATCCCAAATTCAAAAGGGAGCGAGCACACAGGGAGAAGAATAACACAAAAATCCTGTGTAAGTCTGGTTAAATCTGTCTGTAACATCCCCAACATTACGCTGCGAGACTGTGATATTTCCTGAGGGGGAGGGGGGGGGGAGACAGGAGAAGGTGGGATGATGTAGGGAGGGTATTACAGTAAAGCACATCCTCCCCCTGCCCGTCCCACTGCCTTCTGGCTATAGCGTGGCAGGGGTCCTCCCTGAGCCCGCTGCTACACAATTACTGTGCTAACGGTGCATACTGATGCCCCCTGACACCGCTGACACACACAGGAAGTGAGACAGTCATCTGTTGGGATCCTGGTCCATGATCATCATCTTCCAAACAAAGGACACTTCCCGCTAAGAAGCAACACAGAACTGTAAAAACATAGTAATTACTGTATTTTACCCAGTTCCTACAGGGGTCTGAATCACAGCAGCACTACACTTGAGCCAAGTAACCATCACGCCGACAAGCACTGTTCCTTCTGTGCGACACGCGAGAGCAAGAATTGTGCGCTTAATCAACATTTTAAAAAGCACGGTTCCTTCCTGCAGCCACACTTAAAGAAACCCCTTGCTTTTTGAAAAATGGGCTGATGAGAAATAAAGAGACGTTAGAAGTGTCAGCCTGGAATACAGCCCCGGAGCGATGAATTAAAGCAATAAAAAACGTTTCACATGTTGGTTGTAAGGTTACATGATAAATATGGAGAGCTCTGAGGTATTGTCTGGCGCGGATTAATAAGAAATGTGTGTGCACGCATGCATGCATACTTCAGCATGCATGCCCATGCTTCTATGCGACAGGCGGGATGAAAACGGAATTAGGGGCCTAATCCTCGCGTGGACTTAAGGCGTCGGCGCGCGAGCAAATGAGAGCGAGGGAGAGGAGAGAGAAAAAAAAATATGCCCCAAGTCTGTCTGCAATTTCCTCATCATTTCATGCATCTGAAACAAAACTAATTTACTGCTTGTCATGCTCGGCTAGGCACACACAAACATGAGAGCCAATATGCCACAGCGTGTCATCTGCCGCTGCATCAAAGAGAGCTGTTTATATATCAGACTCACGGCTCCATATGAATCATAAGAGACCTGGAAGAAATGCTTAACATGGTCTGATCAAAAGGAGCAGTCTGGCGAAACCCACCCGATACACCGGTGCCTTTCACACATCTCCTGATTCCTATCTGCAACAGCTACAGCCCGTATCTTCAGCCTCACTTTATGTCCCTCCTCACAGGTCGTTCCAATGTCACGACCGGCGGGTTGTTTTTTTGCCCAGCCCCTCACACAAACACATAAACGCACACAGACAGAGAGATAAAGTTATGTGCTTGGCAGAAAGATATGGGAGGAGAGAGCTGGAGGCAGAGAGGGAGAGAAGGATTGAGAAGAAGATGAAAGGGAGCATGAGAGAGGGCTGGAGGGAGAAAATAAAAGTGGTGCAACTGTGATATAGGAGCATGTACATGTACTGGGTCCCATTATAAAAGCATGTGACAGCTTAATAGGACTCCGGCTGCCAATAAGCGGAAGAAAAAGAAGTTGTATGCCCACCCACCCACACACACACACACGATTATATGTATCTTCTCTATTGGCGTCACACACACACATATGCTGAGTAAAGGAGAACAAAGGTTCTCATTAAATTGGAAGCTGTGGCGTGTATTGATTTCTCTCCACAGAATTTACAACGCCTATTGTTTGGAGATGCTCGCTCCAGAGCTACGCTGTCATTGCTGTGGCAAACATCAATATGCAGCTCTATGGTGCATTACCAAAGGGTTAATTACATACTTGTAAGCAATTATTCTCCTAATGTAGCATAGAATCCCTCCCCTCCACATCGGAATTTAGATGAAAACCATCAAGCCCTCGGTCAGTGATGCTATCTTTCTAATGAAGTGTCAACCAAAACATAATAGACTTTGGATCTTGCGACGCAGAACAAGTTTGATCTCATCATTGAGAGGAAAGGCGGGGGGGTTTTATCTGAGTGTATCTGAAAAACAGCTTCTCAGCAAACAAAAGACTTTCATATTAAATTATCCATAAAACGTTGCATGTGTACATTTAATGGTCCAGAAATATGAGAGACAAATTACAGTTGGAAGAAAAGTTGCTCAGACGGAAATACACTTTTCAATCGTCTCTGTTGTGTGGACTGGACACAAGCCTGTGGCTGGTAGTCCTGTCACAGCACCGAGGAGTGTGTGTGTGTGTGTGCGTGTGTGAGAGAGAGAGAGAGACATCAAGTGAGGAAGAGAGCAACAGAACGAGAATGAGAACAAACAGAGAGCTCCATTCAGGTCCAACCCACAGACACATCATTCAGTCGAACATGACGATACGTCTCTCTGTGACCAGAGTATTCATACAGGGCCTCGGCATGCATCATTAACACCCCCCCATCACACACACACACACACACACACACTTCCGCCTGAGACTTGGCTACCATGCATTAATACAGCCGCAGAGAATCCTTCCACGATTTCCCATTTAAATTCATTCACATTGCTCTATTCAACGGAGCTGTACTCTTGTAAGTGCACGGCCCCAAAAATGTAATGAATGTCTTAACTGCCAAGGTTGGAAGTGAGAGTTTATCCATTAGCAAGCCATAATATTGACAAGGCCACGCTCCCCGGTTCCAAACTCCAGCCTTGTAGCCGTAACATTGGCCAACAGACAGGGTGTAGTATGTCAATGTGAGGTGCTTACAGGCCGATAAAGACTGCTGTTCCTATAGGCAGGGGTTGATGGACAGCACAAGGGGAGAGGGGGAGGAGGGGAGGGAGGGAGGGAGAACGAGTGGTGCCAAGGGCTCTCGCAGCCTTTAAGAGTTGAGCTGGAATTTGGTGAAACGACAAGGAGGCGAGGAGACACAGATGAGATAGGATTATCAAACTGCTCGAGGACTAAATGTTTCTCTCTTCAGACCTTCGACAGCAGCAGCAGAAGATGCACAAATGCAGTAAGAGGACATAACACATGTAAACGTTCATGCAGACGTGTGCGTTAACACAGAAAAAGGGAAGCACAAGCACAAAAGGTTCCTGCCAGCCACAGTCCTGCAGACAAACAAGAGGAACTTCAGCCTGCAGTAGAGAGACACTTTCCCCTGGAGACAAGCTGCTTTCCTTTGCCTCACCGTCACAGGCAGTTAAACAGTAACTAATGGAGCACACATCAACCAGCAGCATCTCAGGCTTTTTCTCCTGAATGTTGTTTTCAGCTGCCCATAAAAAAAACTAAATATCAGACTTCGGAGCCAATAAAGATTCTTTCAGCCAAAAACAACCTTTTTCTCCAACCACCCTAGCATATCTGAAATAAACCATATGTGACTGCTATGAAACATCATCCAGACAAACCCTTAAATGATGTGGTAATAAACAAATATATGTTTTGATTAATTGTCCAACAAAAGCCTTGTATATGGGATCAGACTCTCCCCTGCACCAGCCTGTGAAGCCATACTGCCCCTTATGGATTTCCAGCATATAGCCTTGTCCCTGCACCCTCTGTTGAGTGCACACTAAACAAATATATGTTTAGGACCATTAAAAGCATAACTAAGACCATATAACTTTGATGTTTATGTGATATTTACAACAATATCAATAACACAATGCTGAACACATAGGGTAAAGTCAAACAGGGACTGGAGGGAGCGACGCTGAATTGATGCATCGAGTCTGGAGTGCAGGTGGGAAGAGGGAGGGGGAAACCAGCAGAGGGGCTCAGTGGGAGTGCTCTGCGAGGGATCTGCATTTTGCATATAGGGCTGGACTGGAGCAGCTGTTTTCTGCGTGTGAGGGGCGAGAGACGCAGGGAGCAAGGGAGGTGAGGAAGGGAGGGAGGGAGGGAGGGAGGGGAGCAGCAAGAGAGCGAGAGACGAGGCGACGACGGCGAGACAAAGTTTTATGAGTCACGTTGGGAATCAAAGACCTACAGCACACAGTCACACTACAGGGCTGACGCAGAGTGAATTCAAAAGGAGACTGCACTGCTCCGTGCTCACATGAATAGGAATCAGCTTTAAAAAAAACCTTCCTATTCAGATCTAGATGAAAACGATGCCGGGAGATTACCCACAGTTAAGCTCAAGCATGGAAATCCATTACCCTTGAATATAGGACCTGTTTAGAGAAGCACGTGCATCATTATGAGACAGTGTTCAACTTTAAATGTTGAGGGGGAAAAATGCATCTCTTGGCTTATGTGAGGCATAACCCTGAAGGGAGAGTGCGGCACAGTCTGAATCCATGAGTGCTGACTGTCCAAATATCTTTTAAATCATCTCAGTAAGTCACCAAGTTTGTTTGAGTGCAAATTGGCAAAGCTGTAAAAATCCAGTCCTTGTGAAGAATATCATAAAACCATTTACAGGTCACCACAGAGAATGGCTGCAGGTTTCTACTACAATATCAAAGCCAAATGTCCATCATATAATTTGCAATATTGAATATGTTAACCTTAAATTGCACCCATCACGTGACCCTTAAAGGAATATCATCACTGGTAATAAAATCCCAGGGCTTAAGATAAGGTCACGGTGTAAACTCGGTGTGCCTGCTGCATACCACAGAGACCGAGTCCCTGCAGACGCATTAAAATGTTTTCTCTGTTAACACGAGTTTCCCCTAAAGTCGAGCTCTTCTTCAGGCTCTTCTTCTGTCTGAGCCACATCGGTCAAGTCCTGAAAAACCCACATGGGCAGAAACGTGGCTGAGTTTAATTCAGCAGAACGCAACCGTGCACGAATTATCACACGCCAGACACGGCCACTCGTAAAATATTAACTGTGCGCACTGGCTGCAAAAAAGCAAAACCCAGGGTTACGAGGATTGTGCAGCTGTGAATCCTCCATACTGCAAAGGAGCCGCTTGGAGAGAACCTCCCGAGCTTGAATAGTTTCAGGCTCCTTGAAATCCCGCATCCCTGAAAAGGCTCCAAACAGGCAGGAATTCAAGAACTTTCCAAAGGCTCACGCTGTGCATCTTTATAATTCATGATTTTTTTTTATCTGAACATGTCGAGGGATTTGCGGTTGCTAAGCATCCTGCACAAAATCATGTGTATAGTAGAATATGAGAGTTTTTTTTTGGAGTCGAGCCTTAAATCCCAAACTGCAGTGCATGCATGGCTCTGCACTCCACTGGAGCTGCTCCGTGCATCGGGAGGGGAAACGCATTAATCCGACGCGGACTCCTCCACAAATCGTTTCTCTTTTTAACCTTCAGACTTTGCACAGTGCAGGAGGAATACGCACAGCGCGCCCATGCAGCTCCCTCTCCTCCCAGTGGATGAATGGCATGGTTGATGATGGGCATTGTGGATGTATATAGGGTCCGGAGTTGAGGGTACAAGGCAAGTCATTAAAACAAATGTTTCTGCAATTCTCGAGATGGACAGGTTCGGCGTGAAACCCGCCCCAGTGCCGGAGTGCGCAGCGCGGGCATGGCGCAGCCCGAACAGGTGCAGCACGCCTCGGATCACCTGGCTGCTGCAGTGGCCACCTCACACCCAATCTAACCCGGGATAGATTAGCACCAAAGCGGGCTTAAAAAGAAGATAAAAAGGAGTCCCGGCTGAGGGGACTGAAGCAGTGACAAGCCCCATGTGCTTACCTGTAATCTATGCAGATATCACTTCACAGCCGCAGCCGCATCGACACTGCGGATAAGAGGCACGTCCGGAGCGATCCCCAACTCCTGGTACTCCTCCCAAAAACCGAGAGAATCACGTTAAATCCGGACGAGACAGAGTGTCCACTTTAAATCCCCGGTGAGGCTGGTGGTTCGAAGGCGACTCCTGCACGGGGAAACGGGGATTCAAATAGCGGCGGACTTCCAGGCAGCATCCACGGTTCAGCGGGACTGTACTACGCCGCTCTGTGCGCGCTGAGACCCGGCTGCTGCAGCTCCCATCACTCGGCGAGGACGCACTTGGTATGCCGCTGGAAAAGCCGCTGCGCCGTATGGGATACCGCAGGAAGCTGTGCGTGTGAGTGCGTGCGTGCGTGCGTGTGTGTGCATGCAACGTGTGCGCGCGTGTGTGTGTATAGAGAGAGGGAGAGAGACAGCGTGCGTGCGTAGATGTGACTCAGTGCGGTGCTCCTGCTCAACTGAGGTGCTGCAGCGGAGTGCGAAAGAGAGAGGGTCGAAGAGGGAGGGAGGGAGGAGAGGAAGAAGAGAGGGAGGGAGAGAGAGAGAGAGGATCATGCACTGCCTGGGAGTTTGCAGCGGATCTTGAGGCTCGGGAGGGACCGAGGAGGAGACGGCTGTTCCCACAGGGATCCTGACTCCCCCGCGCAGGAACACCTCGGACGTGGAGGGGGAGCTGCGGCGGGGTTACATTTTTTACATCCCCTGGCAACTGCCCTAAAAGAGGCTTAGTGCGCACTAATGAGTATTATACACAACAATGTCCAGCACCGAGCAGTTTACTATAATCACGGTATTGATCTAATTCCCTTTAAAGACAGTGGGGAGAGATAATGCCACTGTTGTGTCCAAAAAGAAGAATGTAGAAAAGTTGTATTCAAAGTTTGGCACTTCCATAATTTGAATATTACAAGAAAACAATGACATAAAAGATGATACTGTATTCAAATAGAGGGTTTAAGCAGTGAGGTATAAGCGTCCCGCAGACAGATGAAGGTTTATGTAATGCCTTCATCCCCCTTGAGAATGGGATTTGGCAACGCCGTAGGCAGAATTTACACAAATATGCCACAATAGCGGGGGTGAAATGATCAGATCATCGGATTTGAATATCTAATCGCATGCAGGATGATTTAAAGATAGAGATTAAGCAACAGAGCGATATAATTATGACACTTGCATAGTTGCAGGGGGATTAGGAATCTGCATTTTTGCTCTTTGATGATCTTTTAACATGCTCCAGGAGTGTTTCCCTCCCAACGTGCATTTCAAGCAATTCATATTTAAAAAATGATAATTATGTAATCTTGTCGTTAATGATATAATCAGTGTGGGGTGGGGGGATAATGCCCTTTCCATAAAATGGATTATTAAGCTCGCTCCTTATCTTCACATAGAGACAATTCAAAACACATCGTGCACAACACTGAGTCATGTTTCTTTTTGTTTCCAGTCTCGTGAAAACTTCCAAAACAAACCCCGCTGGTCTGTGCCATTGTTTGAGAAATGGCCCTACTCAAAGAAATGATTCAGAATTTAGGGATTTGCAGATTAGCTCAGTGGAAACAACTGACAACAGCATCTTAACTTCATGAAAACATTAATTCAAGCAGACTGGGGGAAGAAGAAGGGCCGGAGCTGACCATTTAGATCACATCCCTCAGACTCGGAGGCAGTTTACGCTTCAGGGGGTTGGAGGGTGGTGGGGGTCTTTTTTGGAAAGGCATCCATGCCTGCTACAATATCCTCTCTCTCTCTCTCTCTCTGCCTCCCTTCTCTCTCTCTCTCTCCCTGCTCTCACTTCCAGAGGGCTCCCCCTGCATTGGCTTTGAAACACTGCATCAGAGCCCCACCTACAGGCCCAAGAAATACTGCAGCTACATAGACGCTGGCAAAACACAGACCAAGGCAAAGTGCATCATTGGGACTGTTGTGATCCGCAAAAACTTCCAAGAGAATAAAGTTGAAATTCACAACACAATATGGGTAAATAGATCCCATAAGGTCACAAATATATACATACAAGTTGTATATATACATATTATACAGAAGGTTGCATTGAGCTCAAGCCAGATACATGTCAGATTAAAGTCTCCTCTCATCTGAAGATTCGCAGTCGTCCAGGTTATAAAATATATAATAAGACATTCACACCTTGACTCACGGGACCACAACAAACCATATATAGCTGGTGGGGATTTTAATGACAGGACTGTTAAACAGGACCTTTCTACACAGCTAAAAACCCACAGAGGTTAAATACCTGTGATACCTCACAGTACTTAGTTATAGAAACAAGTAAAAGCCTCTTGGATAAGAAATATCCTCAAGAAATACCACAGGAAATACTGGAGAAACCATAGAAAATACTGATAATACAATTAAAGTACTGAAAATACCATAAAAAGTACTGAAGACACCACAGAAAACCATGATTATACCATAGAAAGTAGTTAAGATATAATATAAAGTACTGCAGATACCGAATACAGTACTGAAGATACCATACAAATAACTGAAGATACAATGTAAATAAGACAAACCAAACCACACTGAAGCGTCTGTTCTGCAGTAAGACACACACTCACCTCCAGTACTTTCCACAGCTGCTCATCAAATGGGTGAATTCCAGTCTTTAAACGCATCGTTAATATGAAATTACTGGTTTAAAGTTAATGAAACTGAAGTTTACTGAACGACTTGATTGTATACAAGGAAGCGGACACCGCGTCACGTGACAAACAGCTAATTAACGCCAGCTTGGACGTCACGTGATAGACCTGCGCTCACCTGTGGGGTTTTCTTCGATGACGTAAAAATGCGACTCTGTTTTATTTTGAAAGACAAAAGATTTTTTTTATCAGTGTGTCAGTGACACATCTCTAATCTGTGTCGTTGTTTTTTGTCATTAGCAAAATTGTTACTAAACAGAAGTTTTCTAGTTCACAACCCTTTTTCCACGTATTTGCTTAACTTCCTGTTTCTTACAAAATAAAATAAACATCCCGTTTTTAGAATATTTATTGAAAGATTTAAAAGACGCCTCCTGAAGTCAAATACATTTTTCATTGCTTATTTACTTCAGTTATGTATCATTACCAGATCAAACTTGCGGGCTAACTTTTTCTGAACGTGTGAATGGCTCCAGTGTTACATCAAAAGGAGATTTTAAGTCAAAAATGTTACTGTACATTTTTGTATATGATCTTGTAAAATATTGTGTATCTTTGGAATCTTTGGGCTCAGGAGGTCTGATGGTTCATTCATGAAACACGAAGTTGGTGGTTCGATCCCTGGCCCCTCTAGTCTGTGTCCTTGGGCAAAATAATGAAACCTAAGTTTGCCCACAATGAAAACCCACTCAGTAAAGTATAAAAGCAAGTGAATGGATGCTCATAGATCTCTATCTGTTTTAAATGCTTGGATAGACCCGATACCTTTGTTAAAGATGGATCCATATAGTGAATGAGAGGTTTAATGGCATTCTGACAGGTTGATATGTTGTAGTTGTTAAAAAATCTGTACAAAATGAACTAAAATAGCTTTTTATATAAACAAATACAAAGAGGTTCAACGTTCAATGTCACCTCTGAGGGAGACTGACCCTATAGCAAATCAATTTCACACAATAATTCAACAATAGCTGTGTATATTGGGTCAGCCTCTTTGACGAACGTTATCGTGAGTGTGTCTCAGATCTGTGCTCATTCATTCCACTTTGGCCCCGGTGACAGACTGCGAAGGGCAGATCCCGGAGTCATTTGAAGGGTGAAGGTGCGCAGATACCAACAAACCTATTGACTTGATTTAATTATTCAATAGGAGCGCGGAGCTAAATCAACAGTCTGCGGATCTCAATATCAGATAGCTTTCAAAAAGCACGGCAAATCAATAGCGCCGCAATCTACAGTGACAATAGTAATTCCACGAGGGGTCAGAATCGCGTGACCTCACGAAATTAATGTTCAGGCCACTGGTCCGTGTGCAGATCCAACATGCTTGGACCAGATGATAATGGCTCTTTGTAATTATGTTTTATCATAGGAGCAGCATCCAATCTGTGTGCTGCATGAGCACATTTTAATTCAATCCAAGGACACATGGGTTTGAGAGAATCATTTAAGATAAGTGGATTCACATGGATGTCAGATGTTAAGAATATATAGGGGTTCTCTCTCTGATCTTAAAGTCAAATTGCTAAAAGCATAGTAATATTTGTACCAAGGCCCAATAGTTTCACTTAAAGTAACTCATTTGCTCATAGATATCAATCCCCTTAGTATCGCTTTTTGTATCAAGATCTGTTCTGGAGCTTTCAGTCACATCACACAGTTTTTTTTCTTCAGCCGATGGAGTTGCCCAGTTGGAATCATGGATGTTCAAATTTCAAGTTGCCATTCATTTGAGCCCTAATGTCCATATTATCTTGAATAAAAGTTATTTCTTGAAGTTATTCCTGGTATTTCGATCATGTTTTGAGCTTTTTTACAAGAAATCCGTTTTTGTTTTGTTTCACTCGTACAAAATTGCCTGTTAAATAGGAGTATTGTTACAAATGGGGTCGTGGCTTCATGCAGGATCATTGATATACAGGTGTTGGAACATGAATTTGAATATTGGCTTGTTAAGAGGTCAGTGAATCTGGCCTGTGCTGCGCGAGGACCGGCGTGCTGCGAGGGCAGAGGAGGACGCTGGCTCCGTGCTCGGGCTCTTTATTAAAATGCACTGACCAATTTGACTCGGCCATTTGTCTTGCAAATGAGATGATGACTTATGGAGGCAACATGAACAGCTTTGATGAAGCCTCCTTTTTAATGCAGTCAAGTGGGCTGGAGGGAGGTGCGCGTGTGTATCTGTGTGTCTTTGTGGGTCGCATCACCAGCTGGCGCGGGGTTCTTTCAGCAGCTCTCCTCATCTTTGCTGAAAACTGCGTGCGTGTGTGTGTGTGTGTTGTGTGTTTTGTATCTGCAGAAAGGCTGCATTGCATCCCTGTGTCCTTTTGAATTGACTCAGTGAACCCCTTTAAACACAGCTGTACATGGTTTATCTTAAGCCTGTGGGGATGCAGAGACAGCCCCCCCCCACAACAGTGTTACACCGCTCCCGGAGGTCTTCCCCTATTCTCCCCATGCAAGCCCCGACACACACACACACACACACACACCCTGCACACACACTGTAAGATCCACATAATAGACATTCACCACACATCTGTTACAGTATATCCTTCAATACGACAGGCTGCTAAATCACGCGTGCAAAGTGTGTATATGTTCACTTTATGGTCAATTTACATGTCGTTCCTGTCTCAGGGATGATAATATTTATGAGGTGCCAATGGTGACGGTGGATTTAGTATGTCCGTCTTCATAAAAGTGTCTGCCCACTCCCTTCACTCCGGCTCGGGCCTATTCCTTTTCTTTAAATCACGGCTGAAACACTGGATGTGTCAGCCTCGTCCATGATATCTCATTTCTGCACCAAATCAATTAGCGTGGCCGCCGAGCTAATGAAGTTTTATGTGTTATATGGAGGCAATGAATGACACCCTGATATCTCATTGATTTGGACTGTAAATAGGTTTTCAATTATTCGTCCGCATATGAGCCACGGGATGGTAAATTATATTGAAGCTGACATTTGTGTACATCTGCTGTGTGTGTGTGTGTTTGTGTGAGTGTGTGTGTTGGTGCATGTGGGCGGACGGCCGGTTGTTGAATGTGTCACTCATTCATATAATTAGTTAGTTTGCATATTGATGACTTACTACGTTGTCTGTGGACGTGTTCGCCCGTGTGCTTCAGTTTTATTCCATCATGTCATGCGTGTGTTTACTCATCCGTGCATTATCTCCATCAGCCTCCCCATCAGGCTAGCAGCTGCCTGTCTGTCTGTCCATATATCTGTGTGTGTGTGTGTGTGTGTGTGTGTGTGTCAGGGCACACACTCCGGGGCCAGGTGAGTCCACGTTCTGCCAGCCTTTTCTCCAGAGAGCCAGGCTCATGTCCGTGGAGATCCAGACAGTGACACCCCCAACCCTGAGCTCTTCTGTCCCCACAGAATTGAAGTCTTCCAGTGGGATGAACAGTGCAGATGGTCGCTGGAGAATAGGGACATCAAATATACATGCAAAGAGCCAGGAGATCCCAAATGAGGATGATGGGATGGAGTGTGGCTCGCAGGGACCGCACAGTCCTCCACCTGCGTGTGGCCTTTAAAGAGGGAAGTAGAAAGTTGTCCGTTTTTTTTTGTATCTCTGTTAAATGGTGGGAACATGTTCAATTTTTGATGTGGATCCAATCAGGGGCTGGATCCCAAATCTACATTAACTACACAAGTAGGAGCATTGACTAAACATAAAAATGGACGACAAGACTTCTCCCCAAAAGTGAAGCCAAAGAGCCTCTATTAAAAGTTAGTCATACATCCTGCCTCCTCCAGATTAGTGGATGGGACATGGACCAAACTAAAAAGTCAAATTGATTTATTTTGGATTTATTTCTGGATAGTGGAAGGACGTGGAGACACAATGATGGTGCACTGGTTCTCGCAGGTCTACTGTTTGCTTTCTGAGTCATGGTTTCAAGTCCTTTTTTGCCATGAACAGAATGATAATAGCATCCTTGTCTCATATGCATCATTAATTTGTCCACCCCGTGATGCAAGCAAACACACACACACAAACACACTGATGACTGGAGGAATGTGGATCATCTTTCAAAACTTTGGGAGATTTTAGCACAGTATCGACTGGCACTTCTCCACAAAACACTGTAACACTATCCCTCCATTCAATTCCCCTTTGGATCGCGTCCATCGGTCAAACTTTATGTGTGTGTTCATGACCTCCTTCTGTAATAGCTTTGTTCTCTAGGTCCAGATGTTCCTGTTCCCTGATGTTTATCTGCCCACGATATCCTTGGCCAAAATGAACGACTGTTTTTCTGCATTAAGAAAATGAATTTATTTTGGTCTCCGTGTCCTGCGGTAAAAACTTTAAAAAGCAGATACAGCGCTCTCTGTGCAGGCTGCATTCTCCCTACACAACCATGTGTCACTTAAAATCACTCTGACGTGTGTCTGGATGCATCATGTTGAGCATTCAGAGACAGGAAACAGCACCGAGCACCGAGTGCAGAGCCAGGATCAGCCGAGTTTAAACTCATGGATGAGCAACTGAACGATCAACCTCCTGTTCTCCTGCTGTTCCACCTTCTCCACCGATCTAGTTCAAATCACATTGCATGTCTAGCAAAACTTCCCTGATTATAGCAGGAAATATGGATTTTACTCGTGTACGTGGCATTTAATCTTGATCCTGCACGTACAGGAAGAAAAAAAAACACACAAAATTACCCACAAATGTTATTCCCGCTGTTAATTGATCGAACACGGCAGGAACACATTTACATTTTTAATTGATCATTGTCTTCCAAGTGTTACATTGGAGATGTAAATTACGTAATTATGCATGCATGAATACATGTCATAAACAGGCAGTGTCATTGCACTCTGCAGAGAGGGGGGGTGCAGTGTGCGTTGCCATAAGGAATGAGTGACAGACTATATCACATTCATTTTGCATGGGAGTTAGGACGGAGCTCCTGCTGCACTTCTGTGAACAAACAACTGGAGACGACGCTCAGGCATGTAGACAAAACACAGCAGCGCTCTCACGTTGGAGAATACGTTTTGCACCAGAGCTGTGAATTCGTGAAGACAGAACAAAACATCATATTGCTGTAATCTGTCACGAGAGCCCGAACACGCTCAGCAGACAAATAACAGCTTTGATTTGTAATAGCAGAGCGAGAGCTCAGAGTGAAATGTGCCACATCCAGGTGTGTTTGTCAAACAGTGTGCAGGTAGAGCGTCTTTATTAAAACATGTTGCCGTGTGATATTTACAGTGAAAATACATATAAAGTAAAAAAAAAGCATGAAGTCCTGACCTCTTCATGATGACATCGCAGAAGGAACACACAGTGGATTGTGATTCGTGGTGTCAGCTGATCATGGTTTATGATCACAACTATACATGGCTCAGATATCCAATATACTCTACACCTCTATCGTTGTCTTCGCTAATGCCTATTCTCTGTCAGACATTTTCTGCTGTATAGACACCTTAAACATTGATACACAACTACTGAATGTTGTATCTTATGTATATTTGTCTTAAAATCTGAGCCATCTTTGCCTTGCTGAGCCATTTCATCTAAAATTAAAAGGTTAGAAAATGGCCTCATCACAGTTGATTTATTGCATAGAGGGAATTATGTGAACTGCTATGGAACAACCACAGGAACCAGCCAATCCACACAGCACCTAAGTCGCAGGCATGTAATGATACACTAGCATCTAACTGGGCAACTTATTTCAAACACCTACACAGACAAGAGACACACATGCAAAGACGTGAACACAAACACACACGCACACACACACAAATCGTTGTCTGAAATGGAAATGTAATCAAAGTCCAATGGAGAGCAGTCACATACAAATGTTATCCGCTGCAAAGGTGAAAACACGCTGTTAAACCTCCTTTTCAAATTCAGAAGCAATATCACCACAACACAAGATTGGTGCTGTTTTAACTTGAAATGACACTTTAAACGCCCGACGCGGCAAAAAACATCCAGTGAGATGAATTATGAATGAATTGCTTCTTTGGTAAATGTCTTTAAAGGAGCAGTTTGTGAAGCAATTGTTGCAGCAGCTCCGACAAACCTCAGAAAGTGACTGACAGGGATCTTAATGTGGAGACTGACACTACTCAGGAACTACAACAAATTATTAATGGTGTCTGATGCTTTTAAAGGGGGTTAAAATTAGCCTATTAAAAATCAAATGGTTAACTTGTTTCTCTATCTTTGGTTTAGGTTTCTACATCTGTCACTTATTATTCTTCTACATTTAAAACACAGATCCATAATAAAGTAAGTACAGGCAGGAATATTTATATATCGTGTAGTTCAACAGTGCACGGACCAGTCCATGACATCACATGCTTGTGTGCACACGTAAACAGGCCAGAAGAAGAAGTGAATGAAGGAGACGACTCCAGCGAGCTGACAAGCAGAAGATTAATCCATCTTTCCCTGGACCGGTCCCTCCCACTCCCTCCTCCTGTTTCTCCTTCCAGCCTCATTGTTTTCAATAAAGTGTCAAGACCGGCCATTTTATAATCACATTTGAGACTTGGGATCTGGGATTCAGATGCAATCAATGTCTATTAGAATCACAGGGTTATTGATTGAAAGAGGAGAGATGGTGTGAGCGATCTCTACCCATTCTCCCCCTCACTGTCTGCCTCGTGCATGATGTACACGTATTTACACACAGACAGAACTGGGAGACGTGCACGGCTGTCTGCACATCGCTGGGGCTTTACTGGCAAGAATGGACAGAACTGAAACAGATGTTAAAAAGGAAACTTAAAGACAAAAAAAAAGTCAGAAGCGTTTATTCCCCTTCTTCTTACAGGAGATATGTGTAATATCCATGTGCACAGTTTATAGTCAAACACTGATTCACATGGGATGACTGTGTTCCAATCACACAATTTGTATTAAAAGTTATGTTCAACAACCATTTGTATTTGTCCACAACCCTAAAGACGAGAAGGGATGTGCTCCTTTTTCTGCTCTTCCACGTCATCCTTACTGTATAGCTTTTTCCCCCCCACTGTGTGTGTGTGTGTTGTGTTGTGTGTGTGTGTGTGTGTGTGTGTGTGTGTGCGTGTGTGTGTGTTTGCATCAGTGCCTGTCAGCCAGGGTCTCTGCAGCATTTCCACAAGGTGACATTTAGGGGACAGTTTCACACACTGAGGATATGGCTCCTTTAACTGCTGTTTATCACCTGCTTCTGGAAACGTCACCCGGCCTTACAATAGCTATACATCAGGATACGTGCGTGCATGTGTGTTGTTGTGTTGTGTGTGTGTGTGTGTGTGTGTTTTGTGTGTGTGAGAGAGAGAGAGCGAAAGAGAGAGAGAGAGAGCCTTTATTCCAAACCCTTTATATTTTCTTTAGGTTGTATTTTACTTGTAATTATGAATGTGCTCTTCTCCGCAAATTATAGCTTTTACTCCCACATGCTTTCAGATAGAGACCTTTGGAACATTCAGCTTCTTTATGAAACGTGTACATCCGTCCAAAGTTTTTATATTTGCTTTAAAATTTCAGATTTTCATGTATCTTTATGTTTTTTCCTCTGTGACATCTGTTTAGAGTTTAGAAATGGTTGAAATATGAGGGTTGGGAATGATAGTGCTCACAATGACAGAGAGGAGGAAACTGTGTGTGTCTGTGCCCTTCTGCGTGTGTGTATGTGTGTGTGTGTGTGTGTGTGTTGAGCAGCCTCAAGTCCCAGGATAACTCATTAAGTGTGTACTCCTGTCTGTAGAAGAATAAGAAGAGCAGGACAGTGTGCTGCTGTCTGAACTCACCACGCCAGTCAAGCACAGGGACCAGTGTGTGTGTCTGTGTGTGTGTGTGTGTGTGTGTGTATGTGTGTAGGAGAGACAAATACACATAAGACTCACACTAAGGGGGGACACGGATTTGTGTCGCTCATGGTTCAAGGAGACCAGGAAGGAATTTAACCAGAGAATATGAACACCCATTGTTGGAAATAACACACACACACACACACATAGAGAGACACAAGAACACACACTCACCCCTCACAGGAACTAGCTCATGGACTGTGCAGAGTTTAAAGCAGTTGGCGTGTGAGAGGATGTTGATTCAGTCACTGCACGCCACAGTGCACCGTCGTCTTAATGGAATAATTGAGTCTGTTCTATTGACAGATGCACACGTGTAAAAAGAAAACACACACACACACACACACGCACACACACACACATACGTGCCCACACTGACAAATGCTAATGGCCGGAGGAATCCGTGCACCTCGTTCATTGTGATTATTGATAAGAGCTCCTTTGATTTGGGTTATTTGAATGGAAATGAAGCACAGGATTGTGTTTGGTTTGCGTCTCGGTCTGAAATGTGTGCGTTTCAGTGGAAGTGGAATTTGCGTGACAAGCGGGGACGTGAAGGTTTTTAATGAACGCTTGTTTGATTTGGGAATTGGAAACGGCGAGGTCTCCTTCTTCATGCTGATGTGTTCTGTTAAAGAACAAAGTAAATACACTTAATGTGCATATGTGTTTTTTCCCCTCTCCTCCATTCTCATTCTCGTCCCTTCTCTCTGCTCCTTTGTCTTCCTCCTTTCCACCTTGTGTTGTTTTCTTTTGTCTCACCTTCAGTCCTAATTCAATACTTCTAAACACATAGGATGAAAATGAGATCCTAGCAAAAAGGAGAGGCGCTGAACGTAGAGAGGGCGAGTGAAGGAGAAATCTTTTTGTGCGGCTCTTCTTTCTCCCGCCGACAAACAAAAGGAAAATAGGCCATCTTTCCTCATCCCAGCGACAAGTCCACTGGATCGATAATCAATCCCTAATCTCTCCCTCATCTCTCCAAGGTTCTCTCTCTCTCTCTCTCTCTCTCTCTCTCTCTCTCTCTCTCTCTCTCTCCCTTCTCCCCCTCTGTTGCTCTCCCCTCTCATTCCTTTCCAGCCCCTCCGTGTCACAAGCTGAGGACACACACAAGAACCAAGCAGATGCACACAAACAAGGTGCACAGATACACACATACGATTAAAGACAAGTTGTGATAAAAACACACCTGCATAAACACAACATCTCATGAGATATTCAATGTCAACACAATACAGACTCTCGAGTCCCCAGTCAAACAACACAAGACTAGTTTAATTGATTTGTTTAAAATCAATTGAAATAACTTGATTTATTCAAAGAATAAATAATTCATCCACTGTGATTTATGTTCAATTGAATTCAGACTTAATAGAATCTAAATAAACTAGTATATAAATTAGTGTCGTCTCTAAATCTCCAAAGCAAAGTCAATTACATCCACTGAGGGTCAGAGGCTGAGTTTATGAACAGTATTCAGAGGATTTTCTTTCATATTGGAAGGATCCATATCTTTGCACTTTGGGAAAAATGATGGATCATATCCTTCCAATCCTTTGATGAAGTTGTAAAATGATGCACACACATAAACACACAACCCTTCTGCGGCTGTGTGTTTGTTTTAATGAGGCAGGAACAGTCTCCTCGATGTCCCGTCCCATGAGGAAATGCAGCCACAGTCACATGCAGCCTATAGGATGATCTTCAATGTAAAGCAATGGATCTACCTGCAGCTCCTTTACCTTCATGTGCCTTCACAGGTGGTTCGCTGCTTTAGGAAATGTTAATCTCACCCACAGGGACGCGATGAAAGAGAAGGGGACTCGCAGAGATAAGCGGTCGAAAGATGGATGAGAAATAAAAAGAACAAAATGAGCGACAAGAGAGGAGGGATGGAGGGATGCCAGAGATCAAACAGCATTTAATCCACCTGCGTTCACAACCATGTGGACCCCCGCTGGCCTGGGATCAAACCCACCACCTCCTCTGGAACTGCTGCCTTGCTCCTGAGCTTCTTCTTTACATTGGAACAGAGAGAGAGAAGGAGCTGAAGGTGCATCTCCTGTGTTGTGCATCCAGAACATCGCACAAGGACAGTGACTCTGTGTGAAGGGCCACCTGTCGCTCTGACATGAGTGTGTGTGTGTGTGTGTGTGTGTGTGTGTGTGTGTGTGTGTGTGTGTGTGTGTGTGTGTGTGTGTGTGTGTGTGTGTGTGCAACCAGCGTCTTTCACACCTTGTGGGCTCTATTGATGTGTGAATAAGATTCATCCAGCCTCTTCTTCATAACTCCACCTCGAGAACATCGAGTTCTATCTATTTGGATAAATGTTATATTGTTTGAAAATGATATTTCCCAGCAACCACTTACTAAAGACCAGCTTTTACTTTTAAACTGTTGAATGTAAGAAAGGAAAACTTTTCTTGTTATATTGTGGTAAGAATCAGATTATGAGTTTATGGAACAATGAAAATCTACCATAATATAATTAAAGACATCTTATTATAACAGATTTTCATAACATGATACTTAGCACTAATTTGCTTCCTCACACTAACGAGCGCAAGCAGAGGCAGTTGTCATCATAAGTGTGGGATAAAAGTTTCTCATATAGAAAAATACTGTGTTTTATAATTGCATATAAATATGCATCTCAATACACAGATTGTCGAGATGCGCTGAGAAAAGTTTGACTTTTATTTGTGGCTCTTGTTTTATTTCTGACCCACTTGCAGTTTTTTCTCTTTAATGTTCTCTTTCTAAACTTGTTCTACAGTCGATAAAATAAATCTAATGTCATTTCGTGACATTAAACACAGCCATCTGGTTTTTTGGATCTGTTGCTACGGGAGCGGACATAAATGTAAATCAGAAAAACAAGGGAACAATCTTTTCATCCACTTCTCATCCACTCTAAACTAAACCGAGGTGTTTTATATGTCCAGCTCACATCTTCACTAAGTGTCTCATTAGGCCCGCTGAAGAATTGTGTTTGCACGTCTTCACAACACAAAAAAACAACAATGATCTTACGTCTCCCTCTTCAAAAAGACAGAGACACGGAGCGGTGCAGCGTCGGCAGCTTTTCCATTCCACCTCCACAAGTGGCACCAGGTATGGGGGGGGCAGCGGGAGTCGCCTAGAACTTCTCTTTTGTTTTGTTCCACGTTCCCACATCCCCGTGTATTTTTGAATCCCAAATGCGGGCACTTAAAAACTCAAATCTTTTATTCATCGATCTGATTGTGAAACACGTGGGTGTTTCAAGTGCTTACGGCCACTTCCTCCGAAACGGCATTTTAGTGATTACAGAGCCAGTGAGACGGAGTGGCTGCTTTCAATCTGGTGTCGCATGATTATTCAATAACTTATACAACAAATAACCACTTTTTCAACTATTACATTTCTGCCTCTTTTGCTGACACACAAATCTACACACACACACATAAAAAACCTCCTCATGTATTGATGCTGAATCCGAAAACCTCACAATGTGATTCTAACTTCACGACACACAGACTACGATGTACTGAAATGGCTCTGAACAGTTGTATCAATTATTTGTATTAAACTCAATTCAGAAAATATCGCACACAGACCAGAAAAGTAACTCATAGTATTCACACGGACTGTTGTCATGGTAACTTCCTCTCGGAGGCAATATAGGTTCAAC
This sequence comes from Pseudopleuronectes americanus, assembly GCA_038501795.1. Taxonomy (NCBI): domain Eukaryota; kingdom Metazoa; phylum Chordata; class Actinopteri; order Pleuronectiformes; family Pleuronectidae; genus Pseudopleuronectes; species Pseudopleuronectes americanus. Next base: position 10,561,757 of record CM076737.1, read on the forward strand.
TTATAGGAACGTTTATTTCTCCTGTGCGAAGGAAACCAGGGAAACATATATGAGAAGAGTCAAAGGTGCGTTTATGTGAAATCTAACAATATGTGTGTGTGTGTGTGGCTTTACTCGTGTGTTGCAGCAGCATATTTAATAATGAGGGAACAGAGTGGTTTCCACATGTACAGTGTGAAGCTCACCAGTAGAACACAGGTGGATCAAAGGGAACCAGAATAGAAAGTGAGTGGCTCCGACAGAGGAGAGGAAAGAGTAGATCAATGGAACCAAACCAAGAACTGTCTGTATCCATGAGTCGTAAGAAGTTGCCTGTTCACATCAAATCATATCTCAGCATGAAGGCTCCTGGATTATGGCTCTGTGATACGCTGGGGGCCATTAAGGGGCCACAATCTACACAGAGGGGCCAATTCCACATCCAGCATCCATGCACAAGTCTTGTGTTCTTCAGAAGAGCTTAGAAAATACAAATTCATAAAATAACTGTATTTATTGCCATAGGCATTAAAGCAGGGGCCAGTGCCCCCCCCCCTGGCTGTGCCCCTGGATCCCCCCCCTGATCATTCCGTCCCCATAAAATCAAGCTGATAATGTGAATTTGAAAATGAAACAAGGAAACACCAATGGATTATGTAGAAACTTTTATTTTGGAGTGAACACCACAGACAAAGTACAAGAGGTTAATCCTCCACAAATGAAATAACTACTGATGAAGACAGTGTGTTATGTTGTGGAGGCTGAGGGGTAATTTAAGCAGAATAAAAAAAAGAAGCCCATGCAGGAATTCACAACATATTAAATTGAAAAAGTGACAGTGAATGATTAATAGTTTTCATTAAAACGCCACACCACAATAATTTTCCCCCGGAGTGGAAGATGTTTATTACACCCCCCCACCCCCTCCCCCCCCACCCCCAAAGCACATGTCATTAGTAAGGATGTGGCATCTCGAACACGAACAATTCATTTGATGATGCCGAACACAAGTAATAAGCAGGTTGTGTGTTTGTGCTGTGTGATCCGGGTGCGCGTCTGGAGAGGAGAAGAAGAAGAAGAAGCTGTTGTCCTCAGTGTCCTCCGCAATTAACTCACGAGTGCCACCGGCGCTGTTCTGCCCAATGAACGTCCTGTAGTAATGAAACCTTTAGCCTGGGGCCCTGTGTGAGTGTGGCTGAGGAACAATCCAGCTGATGAAATGATAACTCTTTGTGTGTGTCTGTGTGTGTGTGTGTGTGTGTGGGTTACAAATAACGACTCAGCTGAGCCGACACAAACAGAGACGCATCCTTTAGCATTTATGAAACTGTTTCAATTACCTTCACTGCCACTTAAACCCAATGAGCTCCCCACATTGTTATTATAACCCCTCAGGCCACACACACACACACACACACACACACACAAACAGACACACACACACACACGGAGAGAGAGGGTCAAACTCCACCGAACGCTGATAAGCCAATGTCATTCACACAAAGCGTTAACACAGCACCGCGTCGGCTCCATCAGAATCGATGGCGGCCCCCGGGTGCAGGCTTGTCGCGGCCATGTTCGCACAACAGCGTAACACCGGCAGCAATAATAATGTTAATGAGCTCCACAGAAAGGTCAAGGCTAAACAAAAGAATTCCTCCTTATAAATATTAAAGTGTGATTAACATTAGTGGTCCTAATTAAGCCATCAATCTTGGCCCCGGTGAAAGGACCTCTGATTAGCCGACACTCAGGACGCAGCACTCCGGTGGAGAGCCGGGTTCCGATGGGCCTGATGGTGAAGCTGTGGTGGAGAGTGGGATGGCATCAGCCGACACGGAAACATCTTCTTCTTTTATTCATATAGCTTCAAATTAAAATAAACACTTTATCTCAAGGTACTTTACATAGTTAGATTGAAACAAGCAAACACTTCGGCGACTGTGAAGCGATACAAACTCCCTAATTTGCCGAAATATCATCGGGAACTCTTCTGTAGAATACACAACAACTATGTGTCTCTAATCAACCTCTGTTACACGTGGAACAATAAGAGATTGTAGGATAAGTGGTATAGCTCATGGATGGATGGCAATTTAAATGTAACAATTCAAACTAAAAGGTCCTAAAACAAGTCGAACTATGTTATATATTTTATTGACTTATTTATTGACTCATATCGGCTTTAATCGTGACTTTGTCAGAAAGTCAGTGATTGCCAGTTAGCGTCTGTTTGTATTGTCACAACATCGGAAATAAGTCTTTTGATATTGTTTTGATTGCAAGAGCCCTGAGTTGCACATGGAGCGTTTAGGAGAGAAAACTATTTATATTTACATAATTAGTTTATTGCTTGATGAGAAAGAGAAAAGTCTAATCTGATAACAACATAATAGACAGAATGAAAACAATACTTAAGGTTTCCCGCAGATACGTTAAAGCCCTGGTCCCAACTAGAGCTGTAAACTCCATCAGCAGTGATTTGAGTGTTGGGACTTTGTTGGGAAAGCAGGAGAAGTTGATGTGGACGTCATCGCCCCCTACTGGCCCAGGTCGCTTGAGTATTTGAAGATGTTTTCACGTTTTCGCGTGGACGGAGATAAAAAATAAAATAAAAAAGCCTTTCAAAAAAATATCCACAGTCGTGTACAGGGCCTCAGTTACAGGGACTTGTGACATATAGGACAATGGGTTGGTTCTATAGTAGATAGGAATCATAGGCTAGGTAACATTTCCAGTATATATTAATTCAATAATGGGGTTAGACTGGTTTTCCACATGGTTCTGTCTCCACTGAATACAAAGCAATATACTTGAACCACACACACAAACACACACACACACACACACACACACACAGACACACTAACACACATCGAGCCGGGCTCAGCGTTAAGTTCTTGTTACTCTAGTCACCTGAGCGCTGGCTGTGTGTCTGTGGCCTCTGGGCTGTGCAGATGTGTATACGTGTGATAATGACTGTATGATGTCACTCGTGTGACCCAGAGACATTAAACAGAGATAATCACATTTTAACGCGTGTCTGTGTTGTGAATGCCCGGAAGCACGGTACACAAGCACAGGGAGGTTTCACATTCAGCACAATGTGTGTGTTTGTGTGTGTGTGTGTGTGTGTGTGTTTCAATGTTCAACATCTCCTGTTTGCCCTCCGGCCCTCTGCTTACAATGTGAGAGTGTGCCTGTGCATGAGCTCCAGCCATAACGTGAATAATAAATAACCGTGTGTGTGTGACTCTGTATTCAGCCTCTGTGCTGTATTTATGAGAACAGGTGTGTGTGTTTGTGTGTGTTTATGTACAGGAGCATCTCACACCCGTATACAGAGGTTACCACAAAGTGCGTCTGAAGCAACAACGTGAGTCAAACTGTAATTTAAATAGTTTGCTGCTCGTCCGAGTGAAATTAAGAAGAGATGCTCCGGCAGAGGCCACGTCCCAGTCGAGCCACAGCACGGGCTGCGGGCGCAAAGTAATTTAAATCCTCTTCTGAAGGGTGAGAAAACATTTTATACAGTTGTGGGGATTAGTCTAAACTGGCTCCTCGCGGTTCACGGATGGATCGGCTTACGCGGGGCCCGTGTAACAGGTTTAGCAGCCACTGGCTCGTGGTGCAGTCGTATGCTTCCTCTGACACGGAGAGAGCATCTAACCTTCACACGAGGGCGGCTCATTGGACGTCACGCTCAGCTCTGTCACCCGTTCAGTCCGTATCCGTGGATACATAATGCATGGTGACAATGTGTGGTGCAGGTGGAGCTGTACCAGGGTGACACGTTAACTGATGACTTGGTGAATTCAGTCACTACTGCGATGAAGGGTTAATAACAACGTGAGGAAACTAAAGATAAAATCACTTTAGAACTAATCTCGTAATAGAAATACCTAAAAAAAACACACAATAATGCACTAATGCTGTGTCCCTATATTAAACAAATAACTTGCATTGTGTAATCAATGCCATGTGCAACTCATCGACGTGCAGCTACACAAATATAATAACAACAAATAATACAAAGAACAATTAAATAGGTTTTATTACATGTGGCTCTTATTGGAAAATCTAAACATAGGATCCTGTTAAAAAGGGCAACAGCAGAAGATGAATGCGATGTAATAATGTACCTGAGGAAAACTAATTTGGAGAAAAGATATTGTGACAAATAGAAATAAAAATTCGGTGTTTTTTGCCAGCGATTGATTTTTTCCCCCTCTCATTACTAAAGGTCTGTTTTGCTGTTTGTCGGACTTCAGCCTCCCAAAGAGAATTAGAGGATTTGTTGCACTATGTTGTTGCTCTGAAGAAAGCAGACACACACTTTAAAACCTGCAATCTGTCTCCTCACATTAAAGACCTCCTCCAGTCCTCTTATGCCTCTTCTCCACCAGCACCACTGTGGAGCCAGTTGTCTCAGAATGGTTCCACCCTCCCAGTGGCTTCAACTTCTGGCCGAGGCAGCTGACTTGTTTTGGTGGAAGTAGATGAAACCAACACCCAGGTAAGTCAAAACTTTTATTACAGCATTGTCAGAATCCACAGATTACATTAAGTTCCTCTTAGCCAGTTCCTCTTCTTCACTTAACTTAACACATAAAATGGATTGCGGGTCTGTTAACAGTTGGTTTATTGGAATAGAAGTCGTGTGATATAATAAACACAAGATAGGAAAGTGTCAAAAGTTCCATTTTATATAGCTTAAAGTGTGTGGTGTGTGTGTGTATGTGTGTGTGTGACGGAGTGTGCGTGGTCTCACGTCCTCGGTCCCCGGTGGTCTCACTGTCTCCTCAGCACGGCAGCTCAGGGCCTCATTACAGCTCCCTTCATTTCTGTGGGGAAACAAAGTCAAAGCCAAGCTCTCACTCACTGCTTCCATATCCTCTTCATCACAAACACACAGTCACACACGGACACACACACACAGTTTCTTATCTTTCTTCCTTTTTCCCTTCTCTCGTTTTTTTCCTCCTTCGGTCCGTCACTTATTCCACAGATAGTTATTTATCTGTGTAGATTCCTCCACACCAGGACATGGACCCTTTTGATTTACACATTAAAGCCCATGCGAACTGTTACCCATTAAATAAAACGCTGCTGCAGAGTCAAACTAGGCAGTGGCAAGAAGAGAGAAGCACTTGGAGTTAGGTGCTCCATCTGTTTCTATTCCCACTGATACGTGACGTCTGTTGAGGTGTTAGAAGAGGATTCTGTGTTCTGCAGAGGACAATGAGAATAGATGGATGTTTAATCTCCTTCCATTTTGACTTGGAATGGTTCTCATGGTTACTCAGCTCATTGCTGTATCCTTAGAAATACCTGAAAGTGATAATTTACGTTCTATAAATACACATATTAGTGTTAGTTGTGTAGATTGGCATCAGAGGGAAAAGATATACACAACTTATATAGGAGGCTCGCTGCTGGGTTAGAGGTTCTATCGTCACGTTGAGGAAACCCAGTCGTCCTGGTACTTTCGTGCTCTTCCTGAGGGATCCTGAGGAACTCCCAGGCCAGAAGGGAAATGGAATCTCTCCAGCGAGTCCTGGGTCTACCCCGGGGTCTCCTACCAGGCCCGGTAAACCTCCAATGAACCTGATCTCTTCTAACACCCAGTGAGAAAGCAGCATCTGTTCAGTTCCAAGCAGATTTTCAAACAAATGTTAAAGTTAGAGATCTGCCAGCGAGCAGCTCTGGCTCCAGCGAACCTTCCAGTGACCAAAACTTTATAGTCGAAAAAAGAAAAAGCGAACGGTAGCAGCACTTTGTAAAACCCACGGCAATAACTCACTCCCCCAGCGGCCGAGCAGAAGATCTGGCTGCAGGGAGAAGAGTTGTTGACGGACAACGGCACAGACCCAGAGAGGGGGGGGGAGCGAACGAGGAACAAACAAAAAGAAAAAAGAAGAACAAATAAATAAGAAAGTTGGGAGAGAATGGCAGAGGGAAGCGTGAGCGGAGAGGGAGAGCTCTATAAATTGTGGCCTGATGCAGGGCTGCAGGACGGGGGTGTAGCAGCCTGATGAATAGAGCCATCAGCCTAAGCAGAGGCTACAGAGCAGCCTGCCATCTGCCTGCCCATTACCAGAATGGAGTGCATGACGGGCCTCCTCTCATCCTGCGGGCCCCACTGGCATGGCTGGCAACCAGGTCCAGTTCTTTACGTGCATGTGTGTGATCGCTCTCGAATTCAAACCATAAACCCATTTCCTCTCGTGTTTTTTTTGTAATTTGTGTGGTTTAAATGCATTTGTCAAGCGCTTGTGTCTGTGTGAAGCATATGTGCGTTTGCATGTGTGTGTGTGTGTCTGTGTGTGCGACAAGGCGAAGGGGTGGCCCTCGCAGAAAAGCAGAATTCACACCTCATTGGCAAACAAGGAAGGCCGACCACCGCCAGCAGATCCACCCCTCAGGCTGACGTCCCATTCTTCAGCATCCTTGATGATTTAGAGATGGTGAGGAGGGGCAGAAGAAGAAAACGTAAGGAAAAGAGCAGAGGGAGAGGGAACAAAAGAACAAGAAAAGGGAGTAAATGCAGGAGCAAGAATAGGGATAGAGTGTGAGGAGAGAGACAGTGAAAGGCACAAAGAGACGTGCAGACGGATCAGAGCCAGGAAGCGAGAGCAGTGGGGAAAAGTTAAAAGGGAAAAAGCTATTTTCTTCTTCTTTTCGTCAGAGTTCATTAAATCAAATGTGATTAATCATGGTGGTGGAGGATGTGAGGAGTCGTAGAAATAGAAAAGAATGAAAAGGAGATCGGAGCTTTATCCTCATGGCTTCATGAAGGTTCAATGCAGGAGCCGGCGCTGGTGGGAGCCACTGGGAGAATTCCACTGTGCACACAGAGACAGATGGTCCGGAGCACTTAAAGAGACACGCAGAGCTACACTGACAGAAGGCCAAACCAGTAACTGCTGTGGAACGCAGTGGTAGGGTAGAAGTGCAGAGTTTAAAGTCTTAGAGTGAGGGTATGAGGTGGGTTTAATAAACAGAATAATCTGGAGTAGAAGGGACATCTCCACCGAGGCTGATATAACTAAACATGCCTGGTCTTCTTATTGCCTGAGAAATTGGTAAACAATCTGCAATTTTAAAGAAACTATAGGATCTGCCCCTTTTTCTGTATCCACGTCAAAGTTGAATGGGTTCATTCTCAGGTCATGTCTCACCCTTCCACCAAGTCTTATGGAATCCATTGGGTACGTGGTTTCTGCATTATACTGGTTACAAGCAAACAGACATGGGGTGAAAACATAACCTCCTCGGTGGAGGATTAATTATACGCATCATAGAACACTGATATTTGTATTTATTTTCAGAGGCTTAGAAATTGATGTATTGTCAAGAATACACTTAAAACACATGCCAGTTTAACCAAAACTAAAATGTATATTTGTGGGGATCCAAAAACACTGATTTAGAGCTTTAAATTCCAGTTGACCAAAAAGGAGCCAAGAATTACTCAACTAGACAAAGGTGGTTCATATTTATCCTTTGGGATTTCTTATTTATTTCTTCCTCTGACATGAAAAGTACTTTTGAACAACTCTCTCTTGTTTCCCTGAAACTTGCTGGAAGGATCCATCTTTAGAAATCCAGGGACAAAGAAAAGCCACTAAAGTTTGGTGTGGATCTGGACAAAGGTGCAAAGTTAGGAAACATTTCTTCACTTTCTTTAACTTCTTCACAGATTTTCATGTAAATAAAAAGCATCTTTAGGTTAAACTAATGTCTCGGACTTTGTGCAGTTGGGTGCAGATCTAGATAAAAGTTTTGATCTTACAGATATGGTTCTACAAGTTGAACATTGGACCCTCGGTGATGGTTAGTGACCTTCTACCTTCCCCATTGGTGTCCAAGAAGCTCCAGATATCCATGTTGGTCATCACATTATTCTCCCAGTCCCATTGTTTTCCTGCAGGTGCATGTGAGACTTCACTGAGACACCGGAGCACATGTACCAGCGCAGCACTACTGGCATCTGCTTCAACTGTGTAACTGTGTTTTTGTGTATAAATGCATTTGTTCACGTCTTGAATTCCTGCTCTCTGCAGAAACACCACTTACATCCTCGTGGAGACAACGGAGAAGAGACGGATGAGAAACATCAACAGTGTTAGCAGGTTTTTTCCAAGCTCAAGATTCCCAGTATCACTGACACTGACACCAGCCTGGTGATGAGATTAGTGAGCTGGAGCTCAACCTCAGGGCCTCTTCCCATTAAGGGGAAGTGGTTCCATCATGGCTGGGTCTTGAGATGTTCTTACTTCTGTGACTTCTCAGCATTGTGTTATACTGGGGGAAGATGCTCTCTCGTTGTTGAGTGTCTCAAATCAGAAACGTATAACACTGACATCGCGACAACTGCTGCCCCTCCAGTTTCCTCCTTACGGCTCCGATGATGCAGCAGTGACGTGTATTTGTTCATTTTAAATCAAGCACATGCAGAGATTTTAATTTGTATGGGTTATTCTTTACTTAGATATTGTATATAACAATATTCCTTTCAACTATATCAGAGAATAGATGTTTTTGTGCATGGTATTTGTGCCAGGGTGGAGGTATGTGCCCTCAAAGCATTATGTACTTGTTTGAGTTTTTAAGAAAACAACTGTCGGTGCTTCACGTTGTAGAAGGCACGTTTTACACCAAATAAAAATATCATTATTAGGTGATTAATGGACGATAAATTGTTGTGGAATATCGCAGCTCAACATCTCATCAACACTTACCGAAATAGAAAAAGCGTTTTTCAATTATTCGTATTCTTCACCTCCGAATCTCATTACGTCTTCTACCTGATAAATGAGAGATCTTAACAGTGTCAGATGGCGTGTTTATGAATTCCAGCTAATTTAGCACAACATTAAGTTTGAATTGTCTTCTGCTCCCCGGGCGATTCATCAGACTAAATAAACCAAACGCTGCCTCTTTGTGACTTTAGAGGACGAATCCCATCATCGACTCTGCTTCCACCGGCTCCTCTCGAGTCTCTGAGCCTCTGAATAGAAGATTTACAAGTTGTAAAGGTTGTAAAGGTCAAAGCGGAGGCAAAGGTAAGCCCCATGTTGGGATCTCATGATATAATAATCATGCTTTTAATTATATTAGAGGGGATAAAAATCATTATTACAGACAGAACACAGTGTTAAATCACTTATCTGGGCTCAGAGGCCCTGGCTCAGACAGAGGAGTCTGTGCTTGTATCAGAGAAAGTGGGAAAACAAGTGGGGAGAGAGAGAAAAATAAATGGGGCTTAGTCTGTTCTGTGGAGAAACACCTGCCACGAACTCCACTTCCCATTATTCCTAACCTTTAGAACCCCCCCCCACACCCCCTCCAACACACACACACACACACGGCCGCTCTATAATGGAAGCAGACCCCTTAAACCCTCGGAGACTCTAAAAGTCAAAAAGCAAAAGGACAGCTGACTGACAAACAGAGGGGGATTAGTCACAATGAATCACATGCTTGCACACACACACATACACAAACACACACACCACACACCCCGTCTCTGTTGCTCTCCTGCTCTGTCCATCTCACACACACACTGACACGTTCCTCTGATGCAGAATCAAGATAAAGCCTCGTATGTGATCACCTGCCTCCACATCAAACCCACATAAGCCTCCCAAGGACTCAGAGGGGGGGGTGCACACCCCCTACACACACCCCACACACACACACACACACACACACACTCACACAGTCAAACCAAACACACACATACATAACAGTGTCTCTGTCTACCCTGTTAAACCCAACCCGGGGAGTCTGGCAGAGTGCAGACAGCGTGGAGAAGCCGTCTCCTCCAAGGCAACATTAGCCTAGGAGACTGAGCAGAGGAGAAACGCACTCCAGAAAGAAAGAGGGGAAGAAGACAGAGGAGCGGGGGTAGGGGGGGGGAGGCAGAGAATAAGTAGATAAGTGAAGAGAAAGAGGGACAATGAAAGAGGATAAGAAAGAGGTAGAGATCCCTCGCTCTTGTTACTGAGCAGACGAGGATTCACACGACAGAGCTAAATAAAGAAAGGCAGATAGAGAAACGGAGGGAGAGATGGATGAGGAAGCAAACATCTGGGACGAATATTCCCCCCCCAACGCTTCAGTCCCCGTCTCCTGGGCTCGTTCACTCTGTTCGGAAAAATGTGGCTGTGACAACACGAAGGCCGCGTATCCATCAAAGATATACACTTCCTGTGATTAGCATAAAACTCGCACACACACCCACACACGAACACACACACACACACACTCGAGAGATGGAGCCCATTGCATATTAATGGAGAAAAGTTCAACACGAGTTCCTGTATTGTTTCGTCTTTTATTTTTCTTCCGATCAGACATCGTGGCAAAGTGCTGGTTTCGGGATGAAAAGTCAACACACAGATCGTTACAATATCAACGTGACACGACAACATCACACCGACAGATGCAAAGGGGACACGGACGAGTGCATGTGTGTGTCTGCGAACAGGACAGTGCGTTAGGAAACTGGTGGAAACACTGAATTAATGACGACAAATTGAGGACTGACACTAAGGTGGAAAAATAGAGTTTTGCTTTCTGGAGAGCGGTGGAGTGAGAGGGGATGAGGCTGGCGTTTCTTGAGGTGGTTCTGGTTCATCTTTGTCCTTTTTACAGCAGGGCCATGCTCCGGCCTGCTGGGTCCCGCGGGTCGCCGGTGTGTCTCCAAAATGGCGGACAGTATCGCTGTCTCTCTGCCATTCTCACGGGAGAGATAGACGAAGGTTTGGAGAGGTAGGAGGAGGAGATACGAGTTGAGGGAAAGGACGTCTACTTCTCATTCTAGGTGCTGTGCTCAGGGCCTAGTGTGGCTCCGTGGCAGGGTTTGGAGGGTGTGTGTCTGTGTGTGTGTCTGTGTGTGTGTGTGTGTGTGTGTGTGTGTCGGTGCTGATTCATTCCCCTCCTCCTTCACTGCAGTCTGGTCTGTCAGTCGTTCGGTCGGTCGATAATCAGTAATCCCACACGATAAACTCCCTCTTACTTTCTCCTCTCTTCCTTAACCCCCGGTCCTCAACTTGTTCTGCAGACAGAAACAGAGAGGGAAGTGCATTAGAGAGACGAGAGGGGCAAATCAAATCACATCTAAATAGACAACGCAAAGAGAAGGGGAAAGATAATATGTCAAACAGGAGAGACAAGACAGAGAGAGAGACGGAGGCCTGAGAGAGGAGAAGAGGATGGAGTGAGTTTGAAAAGTAGAAAGAGGACCGCAGGGCAGTGGATTTCATGTTAGCGATAAGTGCAGGCACAAATCCCCGCACTCGCTGTCAATAACCATTTGAACCGACCTATTGCAGCTGATCCCTCTGTATGAAAGAAAAAAAAGATGAACGACAAGGGGAAAATAGAGGAATTAAGGGAAGTAAGGGAGCGAATGAGGTGGAGAAAGAAAAGATGTTCTTCCTCGCAGACCAACTTAATAATGGGGATTCGGTTCCACGTCTGTAACATTTCATTTCTGCAGATAAACAAGTATCTTCTGCAGTATTGATTTGACCACGAAATGGTTATCAATAAAAAAAACACTGTCCCTGAAGAGAGCCACCTCACTGCAGAGTGGAGGTTGAGCCTCTGATGGGAACATGGATGATTCCAGATTATTACAAGTGGGCTCGTCCTTGTCACTGTCGTTTTCTGGAGGTTATGAAAACACTGACTACAGTTCCATGGTAACTGCTGAGAAGCAGGAACATGGCAGCATCAATACAACGGATTCCAATAGGGCAACAAATATTGGTAGACGCACTAATCCAATGCAGGTATTGATCTTATATAAAATGTCCTAAACAAAAAGGTGTACTATCACCTTGAAGACTTTCTTAAGGTCGTTAAGGGATTTGTTTTTTCGTGTTTAATCAATTTCAGGAGAGGAACATTAAATTAAAAGTTCAAATATCTGCTGGGTCAAGATTTACTGACACAAGTGCTGAAATGACAAATTAAATCATAATTTATACCTAGAGGAGCGATATTGATTGAAACTGTCTGTATCAAAGAGGACGTCGGTGCAGTTGCATAAGGTTGCGGCACCTTTTGCATTTCAATACCTCGCAGACCTAACACCTTTCCAAACCACGAACACGACTCAGACTTGGTCCTTTGAGAGTTAAAAAAGGGAGATGGGTCAGTCTGAAAAAAAAACGAAAGGGAGAAGGAGAAGATAGAGAGCAGGAGGCGGTCATGCAGCGAGACTATGGAATGAGGAGCCGAGCGGTGGATGGAGAGATCGGCCCTCGTGATAAACTCTTATTCATAGAGGGAGAAAGAAAGAAGGGACTTTATCTATCCTTCCACTGCCTCCTCCACACTGGTTGCTATCTGGACCTGTTAAGTGGTGAATGCATTAGAAGTGTGATGGAGGGATGGCGGATGGAGGGATGGCGGCAGGGGCACAAAAGAGAGCGAACTTGGGATTGAATGTTATCAGCGACGGTGCCAATAAGAAGCCTAATTATCAGTGACAAAGGCCGAGCGGCTGGAAAGGCCTCTGCTTCAGGTGACTTCTGTTGACGGGTCAATATAGTAGAAGAGAGATTTAGGATCGTTTGGTTTAAATACACCTCACACATCCTGATCTGTAGCCGTGGTGCTGCCGAGAAGGACGAGGGACGGGCTCTTAAGAGGACACGTCTGGATCTTCTGACCTCGGGGGGGTCAAAGTCACATCCTATGACATATCGTCTCGGGTGCAGCTTCCTGCCTGGCTGTGATAAAACTGTGTAAACATCCTAATCATCAAGCTGCATCAGCCCGTATCAACTCCACTTCATCCCCCTCCCCCCTCTGTTTTGTCAGCTGTGTAATTCTGCATATTCTGCCTTTAAAGCCTTATCGCAGAACTGTTTCTTCAGCACCTAATGGCTTTAAAAAAGAAAGTCTTAGATAAGCGCAGATGAACAGGAGTGTGCCACGATGGCCGCGGGCTGATAAACAAAAGAGGATTACCATACCGTCACAGGCTTGCTTCCAAACAATTTACAGGATCGTAGCAGCATCCGGACGGCTAACGCACCGCGGCTGAATCCAGACGAGGCTACAGGTAACGCACTCTCGAAAAAAACGCACGTACGACACACACGCTCGCACGATGAATAAAACATCACGCAATTTACATAATGTATAGCTTAAAAATCTGCCTGCATCTGACTTTTAGATCTAACACTAATACCCAGGAGAGTGAGCGACACATTGAAAACTCCTCAATTCGGGCAAAACAATGCAATTCTAAAAAAAATCGAATAGAAAAGCTCTATGAATGTAAATTGAGCCTTTTTCGGGGGGGGGTAATGGATGTTACATATTGCAAAGTGAGAGAGGGGGAATCAAGTTAATATCAACCTGAGTGACATTACCATTACAACACAGTGTGTGGCCGCCGGGAAAGAAAAGAGTTGTACTTGACAATGAAAGGAGGAAACACGGAGAGGACAACGGTTTCCAACTAGCTCCTTTGGTGTGATTACATTAAAACACACACAGTGACAGTCAGGGGAATGCCTGTGTCAGCAGATATTATGGAAATACAACAGAAGGTTGACACTATGTGGAATGAGCTGTACTCAGGCGCCAGCAGCCCAGTGGAAACCAGATTCTCCCGTCTAAAAGCAAAGGGCTGCTGCATGTAAATGGATTCCAGCATGCGCGTGTGTGTGAGTGTGTGTTTCATTTAGAGATTTAAAAAGCAGACCGACTGTTCTACTCCAGCTATCACACACATCTAAGCGGCCACTGATGTTTCGCTAACACACACATGGGACTACTTTGTAATACAAACATCAATTGGACTGAAAGCTACACTACAGGATTAGGAAGCACTACGACTCACATATCATCTCTCCATGAGGGTGCGTGCTCATGCTTGTCATTCTTCAGGAAGGGGGAACAAATGCATTATTTCAGTGGGTTGTTGTGGTTTGAAATTCAAGTTTTACATATTTTCCTCACCTGCCTGCTCTTTCATTCCACTTAACAAGCGTGCCAGGCACATATGCATAACATTCATATGCAAACGTTTCCAGCATAGTGCTTCAAATGATGTTTACGTGAGATATGAGAAACAGGATTAGTCCGGTAAACACCCACCTGTTTGGAGTTGTTGACACACTGCAGGTAAAGAGCTGCTATGTTGGAGCAGTGGAGAGTTTTCCCGACATTCTCTCTGTAGCAGGCGAGGATCTGGCCCTGCAGGTCGGTGCACACGGGATACATCTCATACCGCCTGCGGGGGGAGATAGAGGGGGGAGAGAGGCAGCGTGAAAAGTTGTGGAAAGTGTGGCGTCAAAGAGAAAAAGAGAATGGGGCAGGAGGGGAAAGAGTGAGGGATGAGAGATGAGGAAAAGGGATGGATGTGTTAAATGTGTGGGAGAGAATCAAAAGGCAAAAACCAGGTGGTTGATGGGTAATGCAGGTGGACAGGACAATTAGTGTGAGATAAAAAAAGAAGAGGAAAAGAAGACAAATTCTTGGAAAATGGACGAATCGATGGACAAATCGAAGGTCATTTTGTCTCAACAGAGTTCATGAACTGTGAGAGAACCCTGAGCTACACTGTGTGTGTGTATGTGTGCGTGTGTGTACACCCCTTGTCATTTCTATTATTACTCTCATTCCAGCCCAAAACACCTTCAGCGAGAATCAGCGTCACTGTAATTGCTGCAGTGGGGTCGAAGGTCAGTCCGACCTGCACAGACTGCAGGGATGACCACGTCCATGTGTGCATTACAACATATCGACAGGGAGGCCAGAGGGCTTCTCTAAAAATGGACAATAAGCTTCCAGAACAACGGCTTCTGTCCATGAGAGGGAACAGAGGAGAAGCTATAACTTTGCCATTCCTTGTGCAATACAGAGCAAAAATGAGAGTGATGGTTGGGTGTAGAAAAGTAATAAAGCTCGCAGGGATGATGATAATGATGATGGGGTTAAAATTGCAGGCGAGCTCAGTATACCTTCCCATTTTAATTAGTCCCTTTTCTTGTGTCTTACCACTAAAAATCCTTTAAAATGTTTTATGGACGAGAGCATCGATCCCTCTACAAGGTGGAATCCATCCATTGATTCAGAGTGGCTCCATGCAAGTGTCGACACTTTACAAACTGGGGAGCCGTCACCTTGGACTGGTGTAAATGTCAAACTCAATCTCCTAGCATCCAAGAGGAGGTTGCTCTCATAGAGTGTGAATGCAAATTGTCTGGTTATTGGCTACACATCACTAGCTTAGCCCACTCCAAGTCTGTCCTTGAGGTCCGCTTCAGCTTTAGAGCCGCAGTCTTAGCTGGTAAGCTCCAGATGCTAGCACCTCTAATGATGAGGATGCTACGCTAAACTTAAGTGCATCAAATTGAACCTTCATTAGATGCAGGAGTCGGACCCTTAGCCGATCGAGGTGGTACCACCAGCACTGGTGCCGCTGCCGGTGTTAACTGCTTTTGTCTGTCTCTTCACACACCCCATAAAAATCCATAATGACAACACATGCACACGCTCGGGCTATTATGCTAATGGCGGTGTCATCGTTTTGTTCACACCAGTGCTCAGGACACTCCATCTGCCTCACTAAACCCGCCTTGCATGGGTGTGAAAGAGAGAGATTTCGCCCGTCAGCAACTCCGGAGCTCCCAAAGGGATATTGGGGGGGGCGAAGCTGGGGCCCCTGTAGTCAGAATCAGATGTTTGATTTGCCCCCTGGAGTGAGAAATTACCCCCCCACCCCGTTGGATACAAAGCAGGGGATTGGTCGCATGGGTCATTACCCAGGGTGCAATGCAGCAAGAAGATGGTTGGAGCTACGATGTGTACATATTTGCATCTCCACATGGTCATGTTTGTTTGGGGAGGCCGGAAGAACATAGAGTACAGGACAGTGATGATTGGTGGGAACATGAGAGGAAGTCTAAATAGTTATAGCTTGTGCTTTAAGGAATAATCCACTGCTCTGAGGAGCCTTCTCATAAAACTTGAGCATCCATGCAGTGGAAAGGTAGAAAACAAATTCTAAATAATTGCAAACCGACAGAGAAGAGGGTCTGTGGTAATGTTCCTTTTCCCCAGAAGGTAGGAATGCTTCAACACCCATAATGCACCAGGCTCAGCACCTTCCACAACCACTTCCAGATAACTTCCAGACAGATATCTCCTTTTAGACTTCGGGTATGTTTACAAATACTGTCAGCCAAGCAGGGGGCCATATAATGCTCGTCAGAGTAAGAAGAAATTCAGAGTGCACATTTGGTTGTTAAAATCGATATTTTCCTATTTGCAAAGATTTGGATAGAGGGAAAGTCTTGCAGGATTGAGCCATCATCTGTTTCCAGTAAAGTATCCCAGCCATTGTAGTCAGTGGCTAATGGCAGCTATTACCCGACACATGGAGAGAACACTGCAATGGAGAATTAACTTAAAGTAGTCTCCATTTCAAATCGAAGGGCCACGAACGGAGCGTTTCAGGCAAACCGAAAGAATATGCCGTGGACATGAGAGCAGGACTCATCCTCCCACTCTCTGCAAGGAAGTGAATAAACACACTTCCCCGAAATGTCAAACTATTCTTTAAAAACATTGGCTCATTCAGGGGTGAGTCTACGCCTTGAAGTAATTCCTGGCATTTATAGAACTTTAAGCGTGGATTGGGAAATTATCATGCCAGGGGGGGCAGGGGGTTCTGCACTTGTGAATCCATTGGGGGGGGGGAGAAATGCAGTCATTTGCTGGGAGGCACGACAAGGCCATTGCTCTGCGTCGGGGTATTGAACGATGACAGCGGCGCGGGGCAGGAATCGCTGCCATCCTATCCCTATGGATCCTGGCACTCATTTGTTACAGCGCCTATGGGCATCTACGGGGACGAGAGGAGCCACACACACCCACTAATTAATTTCTTAAGCATCTGCGTTAATGCCAGGTGTATCCTGCTGATACAAACCACAGTGTTTATCACCAGTAATGGCCTCAGAGAGAGAAAGGCGGTAGCATGAAGGAAGGCAGGGAGGGAGGGAGGGAGGGACGCGGGGGGGAGGTAGATAGAAATGAAGAGCCTGATGAGGAAGTAGACAGTGGTGCTTCTATTTTTTGCTTGCGCTCTGGTTCTCTCTCGGCAAGGAAGCGCCTCAGACCGCGGTTGAGTTAATCATGGAGACAATAACACTGTCACACACACTATCATCTATCATTAAGATTAACATTAAGTTCATGACGCCGAGCACACGGAGCTGGTAGGGAGAGACTTCAGCCTCCCCCCCCACCCCCCCTTAGTTCCACATTAGCTGCCCTCCCGTCATTTACTGCAGAAACACACGACTGCAGCTCTATGCAATAGGACGGACAGGTCGTATTGGTAATAGGCTACAAACACAACTGCTTCTATGAATAAGATTTAACGATTTATATTTACTCAGCAATAAAAGGTTGTGAGATTCTATATATCAGATATTGATAGAAGTGATATTAGTCTTTTTCTGTTGGTTGATTGAAAAAGTGGCCATTTTAAGTCTTATCAATACCTTCTGATAAACAAAAACTATCAAACAGCCCATAAAACGAGACAAACGTTTGGTTGTTCCTGATGAATTCTTGTTAATGTAGATTGAATAGTTCCAACACTTAAATACTCCTTAGTAAAAGCAAAGTGAATCCTTGCACTGTGGGAATCCTCGGGTATAATTATAGACATGAATCATCCAGTTCCCATGTAACCTGAGGAGAGAGGCATTCATAAACAGAGCTTCTGTTCCACATTCCCAAAGCAGGAGTTTTGTTTTTCTTTATTGGGTTTAAATGATGTACAGGAAATAAAATAAAGGGATTGAGGGCAGGGGAAATTTAAAACAAGGTTCAGTACGACGGTAGAAATGAAAGTTGTGTCTTTCTCAGAAGCCTAATTTGAAAAAGGTTAAGAAGCTACAGGATGTAAAACTATATATTTAGCTTTTTCTCTTATTTCCCGTACCAATTTCCTGAGTTTATTTTTTCCTATTTTATCAAATCTATACAAAATATATATAAAAAATATATCAATTATTACTAAGACATCTTAAGGAAACCCTCAAGAAATGTAATTGAGGCTTGATAATTTGGAGTTCAACTATAAACTTAGTAATAACTATGAATGAAAGAAAAAAATATATATATATATTTTTTAGATGTAACCATGAATGCACATCTTTAATGCATTATCGATTCTGTAAAAGGGGTTTTCTTATTGATTTGAATCATCAAACATAAATGCTGAAGCCAATATACCTGCGAGAGGCTCATATCAATCAATTATTTATACATCATGATATATCGGTCAGGTTCTAGTGTGTGATTTTACAACAAAAAAGTAGAGAATTCGATTTTTTTCTTTATTGCTGATTTATCCAGTGACCCCATGATGGTATAAATATACAGCCTCTCTTGGTGTGAGTGCCACTCTTGTAAAGCCATCACACATAGACACATAAACACACGCACACACTTCCATGTCAGAGCGCCACATTATCAAAGACAAAAATTAGAATGCGACATGTCTGCACACAAATATAACGCGTTCTAATAACCTATATTCAGGTTATAGAACCAGACGTTGCCATTAAATATCCCCAAACAATTTCGCTCTGATTCCCTCCCTCTATCCCCAGTGGTTCATGGGATATTTAATAAAACTCCATGTAGGAGGAGGGGACTGAAACAAACAGAGACATCTAAACAGAGACAGTATTATTTGCACTCTGTGTGTGTCTGTGTGTCTGTGTGTGTGTGTGTGTGTGTGTGTGTGTGTGTGTGATGCACCCTGCGTACCCCAGAGACAGTAAATCTAAACAGTCATATAGGGTCTCGCCTTGAGTCATTAGTAGCAGTAAAGGTTGCTATAACATCACCGTATCCAACCCAACCCCCAACACACACAAACACACACATACACACCCTAGTCCCTATTGCCTGGATCCACTGATTGAGGGGAGGAATGAAAGGGAGGCGGTTGCTTCAGATACCAACATTACACTTCCTCAGCTCTGCGTCATGAATCATAAAGCAGACAGGGGTAAAGAAGAGCTGGAGGGGGGGGGGTGCTTTATTAGAGATGGTGAGCCAGAGACCGCCAGTGGATGTTTCCAAGCCAGAGTACGGCAGAGAAAAGAGGCAGAGGGGTGTCTACGGGGAGGGAGAGCTGGAGAAGAGAGGTGAGAGGCAGAGGAAACTCTTAAAGCTCTCCTCTCACTTCCTTTTGTAAAGTTTCCCTCAAGGAGAGGACCGAAAACTAGGTTTGAGAAGGAGGGGCAAGACGGATATGAGAGGGTGAATGTGTCCCATTTAACATGCAATAAAGTAGAACAGATTACCTGCTCACTCCCTCTCACTGTCCACCTCCCTCCTCAAGGTGTCCCTATATCATTTAATACAATCCCCCTCTTTCAAGCCTGCCGCTGCACAAGTCAGCACATTTCCATGCAGGGGGACACATTCCGATGGGTTTATGGCTCCGGCGTCATTCTTCAAAGGACATATTGACTGCGAGGGTTTGAATTGAGACTGATGCCTGGATCTCCATACGCCGTGCATGAGTTATGCCGATAGACGGAAGGGTATCGAGTCATTTCTCTAATGCAACTTAAATTGATCATGACTACCATGAGCTGTAACGGAGCAGAGCTCTGCGGTAAAATGACGTTCATAGATCTCGGTTAAGGATACGACATGCTTCGATAGCTGAACAAAGTGTGAGACACATTTGGAAACATGTACGTTCATCTGTCATGATTTGAGATGCATTGCAAAGTTAAATATGGAAAGCTAAAAGGAGCACATACAAGGAAGGGGACAAACACAAAAGCACTGGACGAAGGGGCCATGAAGGCATCGTCTACTCTAGCGTCCACTCTATTGGACAATGTCCTCTTTGCTGTTGGGCTGATTACAAATCTTTGTTTTGGCCCCAAATTAGAGAGCAGTGGCTAAGAATGTCTGACCCAGTTCGACCCCTAGAGAAAATTAACCGAAATTGATCCGAACCCGGCAGGCAATTCGGTTTTTGTGAGTCGCAAACATAGCGAAACCGGTATAGAGCTGCCATTGTTGTCGTTTCATTTGTTGTTTTAGTTGATTCTGGGGATTCTTGTCTTTTTGTGTGTGTGTGTGTGTGTTTAAAAGCAATGCTGCGCTAGATGAAACCATCTGTTCTGTTTCCACATGTCGTCTAATGCTGTTATTATTCTATCATGATTAAAAAGCACTTGACCACAAACAAGCGGGAGACATTTTAGTTGGATTTCACACGTCTTACTTGAAATCCTCTAACCTCATCTCTAACCCATCTGTTTAAACACAGGCGACACATTCTGCAGCTCCATCCAGGGTATGGATTACTTTACTCTGCCACCATATTGAGTTCCAAATCACCACGTTGTCTATTTATCATCATTTGGGTCCACTTAGGGGTTAATAGGGTTAAGGGGGTAGGTGCCGGTTCCCCCTTAAAAAGCCCTCATGTTCTCTCTAGTTAAGGCAGGCGTCAGTACCGAGGGGGGTAAATAAATACAAATGATCCAGTTAGGCAGAAAAATGACGTGCGTTTCGCTAACACAGCTTTTTAAAAAGCACAGCTGAACGACCCCCCGCATCGAAATCCATCAGCATGGATAAGAGGTTGACTGGGAGAGGTAAAGTGGTAGCGAGAGGGAGAGAGAGTGGGCCGGGAGGGAGGGATGGATGGATGGATGGACAGAGACGGAAAATCAAGAAGCCGAGTGATGGATAGAAGACTGGAGAGAGTGTATGAGTGAGCGAGGGAGAAGCAGACAATAACAAAGAGGGAGTGAGGGAGAGAGATTTAAATGAAGACAGAAAACACGGTTCGTAAGTGAGCGGCGAGGGAGAGAAAGATAGATGAGTGAGTTAAAGAGGGAAAAGGGAACGGTGCACTGCTCCTTTCTAACCTCTCTTTATACACGCTCTAATAAGGGGACCGGTGTTTGGTCTCTTTAGATGACACGTTTGATAGATTTCACAAAAGTGGAAAGGGAAAACCTGAGACCACTTTACCGTTTATTTGGGAAAACAGCCTCAGACTTTTTGCACTTTGCTGTGTTTTGAAACGTGCACCTGAAACATATTCGCTTGGTGATTCAGAGACCTTGAAATAACAAGGCTTGTCCATAAATGGTGAGAGCTCCGGCTCTTGGTGATTGGTAAACACGCAACACATTTCCTCTGCGTATACACAAAGTGCCACATGTCATGTATTTTCTGTTCTTTCAATCATGTCGCTGTAATATTCACTATATTGAAGAGGGAAAAAAAAACCTCCCAAACAGGACAGAAAAGTAATAAAAGCTGTAAGTGGGTTTGCAAAGTCTGCCAGTGAAAGGTGTGTGTATGTGATGCGTGTCAGTGTATACGCCCACGCAGGTCCCTTGAATTGTGTGCGCTTTTTACCAGCAGCCTGGTGGAGCTCTTAAGGTCGAAAGAGGAGCTTTTAAAGCCGTTATTGACTTCTCGCTCCTCTGCTGACCACCATCTTGTCCCTGTGCCCCCGGGTTGCCATGGCTACGTAATTGTGGTTCACCCTCACCTGACAGAGGGGGTCAAAACACCGCTCAGCCCGACCTGCATCGCCAAGAAACACCACCCACTCCACATCGCTCGGCAACATCGTGCCTGCCAATTTAATCACTGCTATTTTGGGTAATAAAAAGTGCTAAATTAAACATTGATAAATCATTTCTTCGTTAATTTTGGGACACTTAAGCAAACAGGGAGCACTGCCAGGAAAAAGGAAAAGCCTCTACCTGACTCTACACCTCATTTATATGTCGGAGCAACAGGGTGGATCTCAAACTGGCCAGGTTCTGTTTACTGTAATTATAATAAAGCATTGCAAATCATTTGGCAATGTCAAATAAAAGGAAATGCGGGGCGCCGAAAACTTTTAATAAGCAGCACTTGCATTACTAAGGGTTTTCTTGTAATACCGTGCAATTTGGATGTATCATTAAAATAAAGCAGGGCTGTTGTGAGTTGTTTATTCCTGAGAGATGTTTACGGTTCTGAAAGGCTGAACGAGGGATGAGTGGGCTCCGCTCTCTCCCACATGGTATGGAGGAGACGACAGACTGTCAGGTGTGGTCTCTTCACCGCCGCACAAACAAGACAAACAATTCAAACAATGAGCCATTTACATTCAACAAGTTCTGCTCCACGCCTCCTCATTCCACCTTTTACGTGAGCGTGTGTGTGTCTGTTTGTGTGTGTGTGTGTGTGTGTGTGTGTAGAAACAATGCGAAGACAGGTGCTGCTGTTATTGTCAGTTGGATTACATTAGAAAAAAAAAGATTTATTTAAAAGTGGTTGAGGAAAAATAAACAGACAAAGGGAGTGAGTGTATAGCCTGAGGGAGAGGAGGAGAGTGACAAGCAAAAATGAAAAATTATTCTCTATAGATGACCGTATGGGGGGGGGGCTGAAAATGCTCAACTTTGACACACGCACACACACTTAATCATAATCAAAAAGTTGTAGAAATACACTTTTTCTGATTCGATGACAAATGTCACCAAGTTTTTTGAAGTTGGCACGAGATTATGTTGTTAATCCTTTAGTCTTGTTAGAGCGACACATTCACCGATATGTGTCACCTGGTTTCATCTCAATTCTGCAGGGACGCCGGACAAACCCCGGAGTGACCATCTTCGACAGGAAATCCCCCCCCAAAAAAGACCTCTGAAAGGTTAGCGCTGACAGGAGAGCTTAGCGCCACGCCGCCGTTCTTTCATTCCCCATTCCGTCTCTTTTCGCATAATCTCACATCTATCATTTCCCTTCATGCCTGTCAGCTCGCATCTCAAACTAAAGCCCCACTGGGTCAAACTCAGCCTGTCGAGACATTAAACACACACACACACACACACTCTCCAATGCAGATATCCACATACACATGCTGACACGTCAGCACACTCAAATGCATTCATCTCCACGTACAAAAACACTCACACGCATATGTATGCACACATACATGCTGTGCAGTAAAGGTCACACATTCAGAGCTGGACAGTGTGATGCATCAGACCTGGATAAACACTAGTGGTGAATGTGGCAGCATATAAATCAGCTGCAGAGGGGGAGAGAGCCTCTTTCTGCACACGCGCACACATCTGAGAACTCTTATCTACACCCAGTGTCACAGGGTAAGTGAATAAAAGCTTCGGTCTTATTTGTGCATGCGTGTGTCGGACGCACCGTGTTGTTACTTTATCTAATACATGTTATGTATATTTTACCCTTTTATGGAAGAGCTGTACACCAAATGTCTTATGTATCGGTCTTTGAGAGCAGGCTGATAGCCTGGAGTTTATGATTCATAGCAACCATTTCAGAAGCCAGAGGGGCCTATTTACAGTTTTACCAGTACGTGCTTCAGACAATATTGTTCCAGTCGCTGCATTTTTGTGTTGGAAAGTTTGTGAACCCTGACATCACAGCAATTCTTTCTTGTATTTATACTGCGCTGGCTTTGAATACAGAATTTTAGCTGTGTGAAAGTGTGATAGAATGTAATGTGTGTGTGTGTGTGTGTGTGTGTGTGTGTGTGTGTGTGTGTGTGTGTGTGTGTGTGTGTGTGTAATGAGGTCAGAGTGATGCACTGGTGTTCGGGGCCAGGAGAGCTCCATCATCCTCAGAAAACTCAGGTGGGAATACGGAAAATGGCGGCGAACAGCTATACAGCACACCTACGCAAAGAAAAAAGGAAAAGAAAAACGACACACATATACAAAAAACCGGGCTGCACAAAGACACACGCACACCTTCTCTCCCCTTGAGTCCCTACCTATCACACTTTAATATATTTCTTTCAACACCGCTAAAGAAAAAATGACAGCACTGTACCACTCCTGCTGAAACCTATTTGTACACTATGTGGATAACCTGTGTATATCACACAACACAAAGAAACCAAATGAACACACAAAGGCAGGACTATTACGGGCACCAGAGATCGCCAAGTCGTCCAAAAGAGCAATACGGGAGTGATTTTTTCATTTCAGTGGAATCCAATCACCAATACTAGACTAATATTTGTTTCAAACCGAAGCAATTATTTCCCATGTTGACTATTTCAGAGCATCAACTCAGAGAACAAGTATAAGAAAAGCTGGTGCACAGAGCTGCAGCACTACCTGTGCCTTTTCCTAAAAGTCGCCCAAAAACATGTATACAGATGTTATGATCCTCTACAGACGCGGTCCCACATATCCTCTGCTTTACCCTGATAAACCATACGTTCATATCAGCCCTAACACTGATCAATCCCTAGAGTGCTATCGCTCTCATTACAGCCGACACGAGCCACAGCGGGGAAATGAAGACATTCTAATAAGAAAGATGTCATCTCCCGCACTTTATAACATTTTCACATTAACATATCAAATGTTAATTCTATCAAGTATGGATAAGACCTCGCCTTTGCGTTCTTTCTTCTTTTTCATCTCTGAGGGCCATTTTCCAGCTTTGAGGAAATCAAAAGCCAGTGTGAGACAAAAAATATTTCCTCCCGTTATTCAACAGAGGCCGCGGATAGCATCTTATCTCTGTAGGGTATCTGTCATGAGAACCGGCTTTGAGGAAGGGTTCACATTATTGTGTTGCAGATATGAGTGCATGCAAACATACACCGTGGTGCATGAACTCGCGCACGTAAACAAAGACGGGTCCAACACACCCTGTTAAATCCAATTAACCTCCCGCGCCGATCCCCACAATGCATCCCTGCTCCCGTCTTGTAAGACCAGACCTTCCCACCATTTCATTAGTGCACACTCACACACATGCACGGATAACTGCAGTCACAACCTCGCTAATGCACACCATAATCCAATCCACCAATCCCTGCTCTCCGTGCGAGGGCCAGTGTCACATGACTGCCCGCGCGTTAGCCCAACATTTGCTCTCAGTTAGCGCCGTCATTTGGCACTAATGTTATTCCAGTTCTTCTTTAATTTGATTTGGAAAAGTCTCAGCTCCGGCTTCCACCAGTCTCGCACTAAACCCCCGACGGACTGGGCTAATCACTTTCCAGCATTTCTGAGGGAGACAATGATCCCAGTGTTAGCGCTGGCTAATGACAAGCTAACACAATTAGCCTAGCCTCCCTGGAGGAGAGCTCCGAGCCAGGGCCCATTCTTGCCCCACCTCCTGCAGGCTCCTCATCCACTCTCCCTACATTACTATGGAGCCTAATGGCCTCTTATTAAGAAGACAGATGGAACACGGATGGGGAGGGATTCTGCACCTTCTTGAGTTACATATATGTGTCGGATGTGTGCTACATCAGTGACCACTCAGATGTTTAATTCATCTTTGTTTTTATGTGGTGGCGGCACGATTAGTAGAACTGGCAATTTAAGTCAAAAGAGGAGAAGCCGATGTAGAACTTGTTTCTGCAGCACAGAGTCTTGATGTGGAAACAGTATGATGTAACTGCTAGATATGATTTAATAATCTAAGGTCTGGTTGAAGATAAAAATTTACACAATGGAAGACACTCCTGTAAGAGTGAAATAATAAAAGAGCATGAAAAAAGCCCTGTTATTATATCAAGCAATCTGGCTTATCAGCATCATCAACATCAGCTAATGGGCCGGGCTAATGTGGTTCTGATTGAAAGGCGTAGGTTAGAATGTGGCTGACATAATTCAATAGTGGACCCACCGGTCAGTCCACATGGATTTCTAATCTTTTGTGTAAATAGAGCTTTTAACTTTATCTTTGTCCGTGAAGCGATACACATGAAGCCTCCTGAGATCACAACCTGGTGTGTGCGACATTAGGATTTCTGTATAAAAAAAAATAAGATAATGAAGGAATAGCAAAAGTCGGATTGATCCAGGTATAAACTCTAGAGATCTAAGTCTTCATCTACCTTGGAGCACTTGAACTTACTTGAACTTGGCGTTCACTTGGTCGGCAGCTTTGTGGTAGTTCTCGGTGGTGACCTTGTAGAACTGAGCGCTCTGCAGAGAGACAAAAAGACAGAGGAACTTGTGAGTGAGAGAAATACATGCAAGTGTGATTGTATCTTTTATACAAAAGTGTTCATCATCTCAGTTTGAAGCTATTAAGACCAAAAGACGTCGTTTCAGGAGGCGACTTCAACAGTTTAGACGATAATCTTAATATAAAGATGGACGACATTACAGCTCCCAAAAAGTGAAGCTACAGCGTCTTGATCGCCACCCGATGGCTGTCTGCAGTATGGGTCATACACCATGTTAATAGAAGGGACATGAAACAACAGGCCAAAGTACAAATTTAATACATTTTTCTCAAAGATGGTTTTGACATTCTAGGTTGCTCTTATCACATTATTCCTTGATCGCAATTCTGCAGACTCTGATTCCAAATGTGCAAGACACCAGAGTTCAAACCAGGGATATTTGAGTTTCTGGTTAGTAGGACAAAAATGAGGTCGTCCATCTATATTTACAGTCTTTGTTTTAGTCCTTTCTAAAAAGCAGCCAAGCCTAGACAACCCTTCCTTATCTACCATCACTTAAATTTCATTACAAATGTGATTGACAGGGATATTAAGGCCAGAGGTCTATTGCCAGTTAGATTTACGGTCAATAACATGGAGGAGTATGTAGGTTGGAAGATTTCTTCTCTTTCCATGTCATTTTGAGCATGTGTGCACACACTACATGTTTTCCTCTTGGTGTGAGGGTGTGAATTATTGGTATTTGTGTGTGTGTGTTTGTATGTGTATGTGTGTACATGTGCATTTGTGCTTATCCCTTCACAAAAATGACTGCTGTAATAACGGGCAGTAATCCTGTAAGGTCAGAGTGTGACTAGTCAACAGCGCACAGTGCAGCGGTCATAATCCCCAGGTGACCCATAGCAAATGAAGCCGTAGCCGGACCACTCAGCCTGAATTACCTCCTCAAACACGGCCGTATAACCCAGCTCTTATGCCATTTATACTACTCCAGGAAGATCTGTTTGCCAGCCCTCTGTGGCTGCTCTGCACATTTATGATCATACGGTGAGAGGTTGTAAAGGGTGATGGATAGCGTGATTGAGTAGTGTGAGGTTTGATCCAGGGACAAAACCAGCAGAATGTCCATCGCTGGCAACGTCTCCAGATAAAGGAGATATGGATAAAAAGAATAATTTGATGTTTGATGAAATCAGTCAAATAAGAAGATTCGTGCCGTACCCTGTGGGGTTGTTGGGCGACACAATCAACTCAGCACTGCATAACGCAATGCAAGATATACAGTATCTCATCTAATGGAAATCAAAAGCTTCAATTATTTTGCATGAATGATATATCTACAGTAGAAGTGGGATGAATGTAAGCTTCTTGGTCCCATCTGCCCTGACTTAACCTCCTCGCAGGGAAGACATTTATCATAGTTCAGAAAAGATCAATAGGAATGAACTGCACTGCTGAAAAGATCAATAGTTATGTGTTGTAGGGCTAAAAGAAGATGGGACATGACAATGCTGACAAAAGGTCTGAGACGGATTTGAGTCTGCTTCATTTGAAAGGACGCTCGTACACAGTGTTTAGATTTAGAATCCTCTAATTTTTCACATTCTGCAATCACGGAGGTCATTTGAAAACACTGTACTTTATTATCAACATGGAAATTGTTCATTATAATAATACACAGCTATATTTCGAGATAGTGTAAACATCATAAATATGTTATATCTGTTGAACCGAAACAAAGAGCGACCTAACAAACGTGTCCTGGGCTCTTGCTACAGCACTTCTACAGACACACTTTGTATCCTACTGTTGTTTTACCACTCACTCAGTCCAAGTGTCAAATTTAATTGAGCGGAAATGATTGATGTCTATGTAACGTCTCGTGTCCCATGAGTAAAAATTAGATCATGAAATCCAAGAAACGTACATTTCCTTATATGCTCAGGCATGAATTTGATTTGCAGGGGGGTGGGTATGTGTGTGGGGGGGGAAGGGGGGTATGCGACCGTTTGAATTATTGCTTTGTTGTTCTTGGAAATTATGGACCTTGAAAAACATGGTATAAAGCAATCAATTATAAAGGGGATCTGAATGCTCTGCCGGCCCACGGCAGGTGTTCCTCAGGCAGACATTAGTTTGTATGTAAAACACGGTGAAAAAGCATTTCCAAAGTTTAAGAGTTAACTTGTAAGCTCATGCTGTATCAGTGCCCTCTTGGCCTCGAATCAAGTGGTTTTCAGTGAAGACAAAGAAACTGTCAAGAGCTAAGAACAGGGATTTAAAGAGAAGCTTATTCACAGATAGAAAAAAAGACTAAAAGGAGATTTCGGGGGCTACTAAAGAGGCGAGAATAAGACTTCTCCTGGGGGCCGCGGTTGAGGCATTGGACGAGAAAGAGGGAGACGGGATTGGATGGGTTCGGGTCTCTGTCTGGAATACTAAGCATGAGGTGATAATACCTGCCTAGATGGCAGAGCTGGCACTAATCAGCAGACTAATCCACCTGGGAGGACAAAAGGCCATGTGTGACCGTGATTGCAGGGCCACTTACAACACACGTACACACAAACAAACAACTTACACACACAGCATGGGTGGACATGTTGCCAAAGGCGCATACGGTTACCGCGGTGGCTAGATGTGTAGATATAAACAGCGGCACACAGACCACCACTAGGCAGAGAATTGGGTAATTTGTGTAATTACTGAGTGGCCTCAAATTGTGATTTCCTGCTTTTGGCCCAACTGATTTTAAGAGTAGCCCTGACCCTTTATTAGCCTTCTACTAGCATTTATTGTCCTTGAGTAGAAGGTTGAAAACATTTCTCCCTTGACCAAAATTTTTGTTTAAAAAGGAATAGGAGTAGTAAAATACAACCTTGATATAAGTCTAGGAGAAAGATGTTTTTCATCACTGCAGGGTAATTCTTTGTGAATGAATAAAGAGCCGTGACGCAACTGAAACAAGGTACGGTGAATATCCCTGTGTGCAATCAAGTATTCGCCATCTCTTGACTACAACTGTGTTTCTGTTTATTTTCATCCCATTTACTCAATTTGCTTTACACTAGCTCTTTAGCTCGTTGGGAGCCAAACAAAATGCTGGCGGGGGGGTGTCATAGACAAATTAAGTCATTACTGCTAATGCACTGCAGCGATATGGAGAAGATAGAAGCTGCGCCCGAACACAGGCTGCAGCTCAATTTAGAGAATAGGAGTGCAATTTTTTTTAAAGAATAAAACAAATAACTCCCCGTACTGATGGCTTCTCTCTCTTATCTGCTGCTGAGCAGGAGGGCCGGAACGGGGAGAAACCCCACCATGGCAAACATGATGGTACTGCAGAGCGAGAGAAAATTAGACTTCTGCCGTGTGACTCACTGCAACTTGCTCATAGGGGAGGAAAGAGGCTGGTAAACTGTTATTGAGCTCATCCTGCAGACGCAGAATTGAGTAAGCACTTCAAGCTTTTTGCCTTGAGGGGCATGACATCATGCTCGGGTGGAGATGCACAGATAAGAGAGCCAGGACTGTCCGTAATTGCCATGAACACTTTAACTCCTAAAAGGACCATATCTTGAGGCCAAAGGTAACTGAATGTGGCAACCACCTCTAACCACCCGTGTTCACAAGCAACGTGAGGCGAATATTGGAGGATGCAAATGCAAGCAAAGTTATTAATAGAAATAATCTATATATAATAAAAGTTCAAAATTAGCTCTTTTGTAAGGATTTTATAATCTGTATCTGGTTTGTGCTGCTACCGCTCAGAGGCTGAGCTTAACGCAAGGACACAATCTTGTACTCCTTGTGTTATGCGCTAGCTTGCTAACACCTACGTCTGTACTGTTGGCAAATTGGCTGTTGGGGGCTAACAATCAAAAACAGTTCTGCAGTCAAATTCATGCAAATGAATGAAGCGATGAACAAAGCAAACAAGAAGCAATCATGTATCTTTCCAAAATGTGGGCACTATTCTTGACGATTATATGACCAATTGTAAATGTGTTTCTTTTAATCACTTATCCTGCAACAACTTGTTCTGTATATGTACACACTGTATATATTCTAAAGGTTTATGCAATACAAACAATTAAGCCTGTGGAGTATTTCAATGCTATGTCGTAAATCCCCAAATACACAAATACTTTACTGACCACTTCATTGTAAGAGAGAAATTCTCTTCGTCATCTCCTACAAACACAGCAAGACAAGAGTATTCTGCATTTTGATTTTAACACACAACAAGGAGCGAGGATGCCCTCAGGTCTCCCCAAACAGAGTCGAAGGGGGAAAAGATTGAGAGGGAAATTGAGAAGACGAGACAGGTGGAGAGATGAAGATACCAAGTCAGAGGCAGGGATAGAGATAGAGAGATACAAGCCCTTGCTTTTTCTTTTTGAAAGCTCTTCCCCTTGTATTTCTTCCTTTCAGAGTGCTGTGGAACTTTTGCTATGAGGCGGCAATTGCTGCTGTGATTGTCCTCCATGGGAGAGCAGAAAAATCCAATTTCATCGATATACAAGGCGAAAGGAAAGACAGGAAAAAAAAAGAGAAGAAAAATCCCTTTCAGAAAAAAAAATGAAATTGAGGCATGGAGGAGGAGACACCACTTGAGAGAAGAAAGCAGGAGGAGGAAGAAAAAAGGAGCGATAGAGAGAGACAGATGTGGTAGTGAGGGAGGGGGGGGGGTGGAATGAGACATGATCAGGAGAAAAAAGAAAACATGGGCGAGTTGATTGTTAAATATGAGATTGTTTTACAGCGGGGCAGGTATTGAGTGAAAATGTAATAAATATATAGATATTGTTTTCAGGGTCTATTTGCTGGCGGTGGCCCCAAAGAGCGGCAGCAGCACAGGCAGCAGGCTGAGCTGTCTGGGAGCCTGGTGATGGCCTGTCACTGGAAGCCCCTCTGATGAATGGCCGTGTTGGATTGGAACCGACGTGTAATATATATCAGACTTATATTCTCTCTCTCTCTCTCTCTCCCCCTCTCTCTCTCTCTCTTTTGGTTTCTCAGCCTGTTTGTGCTGGTGTGTGGGAGAAGAGAGGGAGGACGAGTGACGGGAGAGGATATTAAACTGAAGGTACAAACTGCAGCCAAAATAGAACTTCTTTCTTCTCCTCACACAAGAAACAAATCTAGAAGTTTACAACCAAAACAAGATAGCAGAGTTGGAGTTTGTTGAGTGTTGTGTGGACCAAAATTGTTTCTGAAGATGGGACAACACAACAGCTCAACTGAAGTGAGGCCAATTTGCCTTGATAATCCCTTGGTGGCTGGCTGGAGCATAGAACATAAACCCAGCCTCCTCCATGTTAGTTGATAGGACATGGACCAAAGTAAAAAGTGTTACAATTTAATTTAATTTGATGTTTAATGCTATAAGAACGGGCTGAGACATCATGGGACAGCCAATCGAGGGGCTCGATACAAAGAAGTAAAAGAAGAGTAACTTCTTTGAAAGATGGCCGCACCCGTATCCCCGACATTTTGGCTTCACTTTTGCACCACATGAGGAAGTAGAGACATGTCATCCGTCTTACTATGGTGCGGACCAGTTTGAGGAACCACTGCTTTTGTTCACCACCCTCCAATACACACACATCACTCATGTCGTATAAAAAGATTCTGTGTCACACATTCTTAATTTTCTTCCCCGAAGTTACATACGTTTAGGAATTTACTTTATGTCCGCTCATAAACGTTTTATGGTACGAACATAACTTATTTCTACTCCCAACACTGCAGAGCATGGTGTGCCATGACAACCACACACAAAGAACAGTTCATTTTGTGTAATACACACATGACTTAAGAGCTTTAAATTTGACATCATTGATTAATCTGTTAATTATTGTGATATAATTGCATTAGTGTCAGAAGACAGGGAAATAAACGGCCCTGTCAACTTCCCAGATATTCAGGTAGCATCTTCAGTTCCATCTAAGCATTTAGAACACAAAGATATTTAAGATTAATTGATTTCAACCAATAAATCATCAACTTTTTACTTTTAAGAATTAGAAACCATAGGAAGTTTGGAATTCTTTCATGACTGTATATGCTGTAAATATCCACTTGAAACCCATCAGCTTTATTTATAAAAAAATTATCCACTTAATATTATTCCAGCCTCCTCTGCAATGTCACACACAATTTCAAGTACTATGAATTTGCTCGTATTTGAATGTTCTTTTTATGTACAGTTATATAAAATAAAGTTAAGCTGTTAAGCCTCAATAACACTTGTTTGTCTTTAGGGTTTTATAACAACATCTAGGAATCATTGCCATTTGTTTGAAAACATTTCTATCAGTCCCCAAATATCCATATTGTTCGGGCTGCAGCACTTTATGTCTCTTGTTGCTCATCTGTGTGTCGCTGTCGGTTTGTAATTGTATCTTCTAGTAAATTGTTCTCTGTGCAGTCTTTACGTATCGAACGCCTTCCTCTGGTATCAATGCAATTAACCAAACAGGAATTACTGAGAACAAAACAAAAAGGGATGTTGTTGTCGGGTTTCCACTGGGTGAGGCGAACAGGGGGAGTGAACAGAGGCTGGACTGGGAACCAAATGGGGCACAGTGGCCAGCACAAGAGTGTTGTTAACATAGTCCAAACAAACCGCACCCCTCCCCATGGAGTCCCAAGCTGCTTTCCGCACAGTTAGGCGACATGCAATATGCCCACAATTGATCCTCAATTACACACAGGATCAAACACCGTCATACAAAACGCACATATGGTCCCCGCGTCTGTTGTGTTTGTCTCCGCGGGGCCATACATCTCGTGGAGTAATTTGCAAAATGAAATGATGTGGTTGTGTGCAGGGATTGGTGATAAAGTGGTTTTGGAAATGTAATAACTTCATTATTTCATTCTTGTGCATAAATAAATCAGTGTGCATTTTTCTTACTGTGTCTCACATTTATTTTTTTACTGTTCAGTATCGTTTCTCTCAACCTTTTCTTTACCAGCCTCTCCTATTCTTTATCATTAAGTCGCTATTTTGGATTTTTATCACTCTTCTGTCTTTCCTATTTTACTTTAGTCTTTTGCTCTAATCCTCCATTACTCACTCACCAGTGTCACTTTATCAGAATTCCTTTTCTAAACCTTCTCAGGTCAAATCCTTTTTATATGTCTCCACCTCTCAGAGTCTCCTTTTTTTCCCTGTAGCCTCTACCCTCCTCTCAGTATATCTTTCCTTGGTGTTTGTCCATCTCTCTCTTTCCTCCCCCTCTCTCTCAATCTCTTGTGTCTCTGAGGTGTGAAGGTGATTAGTTGACACTTTGATCCAAGGAACATTGACCAGCGGCCAACATGGCTGATGGATGGCCAGAGCCTCGAGTCGATAACGCCTGCGTTTGTTGGGACTCATCACTTGGACCATCAGCTTTCACATTTGCTCCAATACAGTGGAGGTGCACAGTCCGGAGATGGAACAAGCTGAGAAAGTGAAAGAGAAGCTCAAAGAGTGGAGCTGGATCAGCGGAAGTTCAAGTGCTCAGTTGTATTCTGCCAAAACATAAACCTACAAATGGACACAGACATGTTTTCTTTGCAAATGATCCATCGATTCATTTACACCTAATTTCCCTGTGACCTCAGTAAATGGTTTCCTCTTCTCTGTGCTGCCCAACCCAAGTTGTACAGACCAGTGCATTTCCAATTACTGACGGAGGTTGCTCGGCAACAACAATAGATTAAGGCGGTGGTGATGCTGATCAGGGAAAGCATCGGTAGACCAGACGGTCTGAGCCACAGCTCACATCTTCACCGAGAGGTTTTTTTTGTTTAAACAAATAAAAAAACACAGAGGTCCTTCAGAGGACAAGTGCCCACTGAGAATGGGATGTTGTGCAACTGTTGTTTTCGTGTGTGCCTCTAAGAATAAGAATGCACGAGTGTCTTGATCATGACAGTGTGACATTTCCATTTGGCTGTCACCATAAAGGGCATTTGACTTTTTGCTCTCTCCATAGGGGACAAAACTCCTTCCCAGCATGAAAGTGTCATTTCAAGCACACTAAACAGGGCAGTGTATCCTTCCTGAGACACGCCTGTGATTTAAGAGCAGCGTGAGGGCGAAATTTTTTAACACACATTAACGGGGCCTTTGACCCTGGTCCCCGTACCTCGCAGGCATGTCTCACTGGGACCAGCAAGGAGCTGCCACTTGAAGGGGGATAAGCAGGGCGGCTGACCCTTGTCCCTGCAGTAGGACACTGGTCCCTGTCATTTTCAGGGACAGGAGGACGCATGCAGAGATGAATGAGATTTTACCTATTATCCTTCAGGTGGAAGAATGGAAAAAGAGACAATCCGCAAAGGCACACAAGTGAGGGAGAGAGAGAGAGAGAGAAAGGGATACACCACGCTTGGAAAAGCATGCAGAGCTCAAGTAAAGGGATGATAACAAAAACAGTGGGGCAGCAGGATGAGAGGAAAGAAGAAATGTGGCCGTATTTGGGCTGAGCCCCATTATGAGCAAGCCTACTGGGTATGATGGCTGAACTGTGTGCACTGGTCCCTGCGTGTCGGCGACTGCATGTATGTTGTTGAAAACAGCACTGATGCTTGATCAGTGTACCAAGCAGGGTTTAGTTATTCTACTTACTGTGCTCGTACCTGCATCACAACATTGTTAAGATCACCACCCTGTCATGTGGTAGAGATTTCATGGTTTACCATCCAAGTAAATGAAACAAGGTTCTAAAAAATCCATCAAGGTGTGATTCTCCATTTTTCTTTGAGTTACACTAAGTGAAGGCTTATCAATGATGTACTTATTAAATGTGACGGCATGAAGATAAATCATCATTGTGAAATGAATCAAATATCATCCCTTCATTCTGCAGTGAGCGGTAGAGCCACTGTGTATGCGTCAACCATCTTCTTACCCTCTCCTCCAGCCGCGCCACCTGCTCTCTGTAGAAAACATCCTGCTTCTTCAAATCCGCTTCTCTGGCCTCCAGCTGCTTGGCCTAAACACACACGCACACACAAACACACACACCAATGTATGTGCACAGTACGCAGCAAACACACACACGCACACAGAAGACAAGAGAAAAAACATTACTTATGTGCCCAGTGGAGCATTACCAATTTTAACAAAACCAATCAGAATATAAATATACACAAGAGAATCGCGAAATAGAAATGTGTCGCACGTTTTTGCTCAATGCCTCAAAAAAAAACCATACTCCAGAGTGTCCATGCGTGTGAGACTGATCATGGCTCGGCAGCCACTGTAAGAGCGTCTTTGTCCCCTTGTGCTCAATCTTCGGCCGAACCACTATGAAGCCAAGAGGATAACATCAGTCCTCCGTGCGAACGTGCACCACGCTCTGGCATATATATTTAGCTAGCCTGTACCTATCTCCACTGTCCTCCACTCGACTATGACCTTCACTAGACGTACGCTTGACTCTCTGGGTGATAAACAGGACAGATAAGACCTGGATGTATCTGCTGCCAGACGGGGAGAAAAAAGCCACAAACACCTTTACACTTCCTTAGAGGGCCAGTGACACAATGGAGTCCACATATTTTGGGATGTAGAATTACTTTTAATCATCATTTGATTGTTATGATCAGATGATGGGCTTTAAAATAGGATTTAAAAACTGATCAAATTTGGTTTCTGGAAAATGATTCACTTTACACTTTAATGTTTATTTGAAAAAGACCTTGAAAAAGTTTTGTTCTACGTTTTATTCACACACCTATTTTTAGTCAAAAATGCGAGTGAAACGCTCCGGCTGTCGTGCCCTGTAAATCTCCAGAAACAAGCCGGAGTTGTCATCTCATCTATAATTGTACAAAGCATTTGGAACAAGGATCATATAAATATGGAGCTGCTGAAATACCTGCTGGGAAGAAATATGTAAGATGTCAAGGTAGCTGAAAGGGAAGAGAAATCCTTGACTTGATCGCGCCAAAAAACAGTGAAAGAGAACTGTTGATTCTCGGTGAAGGTAAAGGCCTCTAGACTTACCTTCAATCCAATCTCCTGAATGAGGGGAGCATGGAGAGAAAACAGGAGAAAGACAGAAAGACAGAGAGGGAGAAAAGTGTGAAGAGGCACTGATTCATCCATGAACTTCTTCAAAGTGGCATTTGGAAAGGTTTAGTATTCAGAGGCTAAGGGTGACTGACTGTCACAGTGTTCTGCTTGAATACTCGCACACTTCATCCTCTCAATCTTCTCACTCACTGGCTTATACACACACACACATGCACACACACAATCCACCATACTATAGAAGGCATGGCGCTAGAGCCTTGCAGCCATTGCTTTCTACAGGGCACTATAGGATATAGGAGAGAGAATTTGAAAAAAACTTTTAAAGGGGGAAAAAGAATTTGCGTTACCGTGCTCGATCTCTACTGACACTGATAACCATCTGTGTTCGCCTGCTCAACCCACTCAATACACAACGCCCCTCGACGCACACTGATGAAGAGCGGGCAGAGTCACTGAGGGGCCGTCCTCGCACGGGATGATGGGGGGGGGAAGTTTCAAAGTCAAGGGGATGTTCTGAGCTCACGTACTACACACAAAACAGAAACCTACCAAGAACGCACACACCCCTACACACTGTGTCATCTCTAGAGCCAGATAAGAGGGGGAAAAAAACACCTCTGCACTTCATCACATTCCGAACAACACACACACACACACACACACACACAAAGCCACGACAAAGTTGCTGCCGTCTCTACAGCCCTCAGCACAACCTAACATTAGCTGGTCTTGTTGACGTGGTCACACAACCCTCTGCCTCACCAGTCTGAAGTGCTACTCCGTGGCTGCCGGCGTTACACAAAAAGTGAGCACTGCATGGACTTCATGACAGAATCTATTTGACTTAAGCCTAGATAAATGATAGCGCCGGGTGGGTGTGCACTGAAGTACACACTTTAAAGTATGCTACATGTAGAGCGGAAGCCGGCACTAGTGTGACCTTTGAATGTGTTATCAATTCCGAGAGTGCAATCAGGTCTTCAAGGATGGAGTGGCAAAGTTTTTGACAGGGCTAGATTACATCGGCTGAGGTGCCAAAAAGCTGTCTCTCACCGACGGCTCAACTTGGAGAGGAAGAGAGGAAGAGAGGAGGGGATGATGGGATGGAGGAGAGGACTGGCAGGGGGTCGTGTCCTGTCACAAGTGTGTCCAAACTCAATGTTACGCCGATAGGTGGTGACCGCTGAGTTTAACGCGGCAGAGAGCGACAAAAGATACAAACACACACAACAGCTGAGACGCTGTTCTGAGAGGCACACATCATCACACACACACACACACACACACACACACACACATCACACACACACACACACACACCAGCCGGAGCAGCTGTACCCACAGAGAGCGGGTGGAGAGATAAATGTGTGCTGAGGGCGAGACTAAAGGGGTCATTAAAAGAAGAGAGGTGGTGACAGAAATGTGTACCCAGGGATTTTGCTCACTTTTGTGTGTCGGTGTGTGTGTGTGTGTGTGACCGTGCATGTGTTCAATTTCCATGCGAGCAGGTTGGCCCACCTCTCCAACTGCGCACACAGGCCCAGACTCACACTACGTCAGGATTACTTCCGACTGATTAACCCCATTCAGCCGACTTTAGAGATAATCTAATCATACTAAAGGCCAAACAATGGGACAGACTTCACCACTGCCCATTCACCTTTTGTCCCCCAAATGAAGAGGCGGTTGCGGGTGGAGGAGGAGAGCTCTGGGATAAGGGGTGTGGAGGGGGCAATGAAAGTGAACTTGAGAGTGGGGGGGGAACGGAGAGATAAGAGACAAAGAGGAGTGGACAATGGAAGGAGATTCATCATGAGGTGTCAAAAACGGAGCGCTGGCTTTTGGATGGGACACGGAGCCTCGGATGAGAGGAAATTATCATAAAGTTCAGAAAAGATGGAAGAAGTTAGGAAGAGGAGAAAGAGAAAGAAAAAGAGGGAACACCTGATGCTTTCCTCTGGGACAAAGATAAACTTCGGTGGATCAGGTCATTTAAAAACATGTTTTCCTTATTTTAAGAGCAATTCTAAAACTTTGCCAGTCCAGAGGATGATGTTATTAATTCATGCCGATTCACTTTATTTAATTCAGCTTCTTGTACCGTCTAATTTTCCTGTGCAGCCATCCTTAACAAAGAGGAAGAAGAAAAAAATACCGAAGTAAAACTACAAACACTCAGAACAATACCTTCCCACATGCTGCTATTTGTAGCCAGGGAAACCGCATTAACACCAACAGCAAACTTTCCCTTTCCCCCCTGCCTGTAGCCGTTGGCCCCCTGGTCTATTAGTAAGTACAGTAGCACAATAGCGGAGGGTGACAGCCGGCTCGGAGTGAGACCGTGGTGGTCAGATTAAGCGGATCGTTTAGGCGAGGTGAACGCCTCTGTGAATATCAATTAGCCAGCCGCTGAATAATTAAGGAACAGCCATGTTTTTTAATTAGTCGACTGCCGCAGTTTGAGCTGGGAGCAAGGGCGGGGGGTAAGAGGCGGAGGAGAGGAGGGGAGGAGGGAGAGGGAGGAGAACAGGTGGATTTTGCTGCGTCAGCCCCCCCCCACACACACACATAGGCTGTTCCCTCACTGATTTGCACAATTTCGTTCACATCTGCTTTATTTTAGTTAAGAGTGTTCTCTGACACTAGGGTTTGTCATTATTCAAAGCATAAGGATAAAATCCCTCCTGACTGGTGATGAGATGTCTTAGGGCAGCTGCATGTACCGTTTAGATATGTGAGGAGTAAAGTTACATCATATTTCCCTGCAAGAGACACAGGAGACAAAACTCAAAGAAAACACAGTTAAACTGAGTGTGGATCACTGTCCTCTGAGTGTGGACGTCATATATTAATGTTGCGAGGATATGAAGTACAATCAACTGTCATATGATTGTTGCTCATAAGGTGATGACAAGTTTAATTAATTAGTTTAGAAATTTTTGCGGCAAAATATCTTGAAACCAATCAAAGTTTAAAATGTCTATGAGTTGTAGCAGTTTTACTAACTAACTCATAGAGGCAAAAAGGTGAATTACTTTTTTTTTAATTTAATAGGGTTTTGCTTCCCTCTATCCATTCAACTACTTGTTACAACTCAGATATGTATTCCAACCACCTTGAACCCTAGGTTGAGAACAATCATTTAATCAACTGTATCTGTAGAATTCAATAGGTTTACAGCATAGTTTTTCTTCTAAGAGCATAAATTTAGTCTAGACATTGCTATATTCCCATTTGTTTAGGATAAACAAATTCATATTATGACTATTACTGTAGCAATTCTGTACATTTTCCATTTTTCATTTCACGCCTCACTGATGGAGACCTCTGCGTTGTGATATAATGAGGTGACTCACTGTTACACTCTATGCTCCCTACACTGGATCAAATCATGCTTTATGAAAACAATCTTGCGAGATGCCATGATCGATAGAGCACAAATCCGATCTCATCACATTAACCAACAGCACCTCATACACAACCTTGGTCTCTTTTTGTCTTCGCCCTTCCGCCATCAGCTCGGCCCTGATTCACCCCGATGACTAGTAGCATCATAATCAATGCTCCCGCGCACCATCCGCATGAGAGCTGCAGCACGGTGGGTCAGAGCCACTCACCATTGCCCATCTATCACAGACCCCCACGCGACAGGGTCCTGTGACAAACTAATACTGAAGCCGCGGGTCTTGGGTCCTGCTTGCTCCAGCGGGCAGGGATGGGGGTCAAAGGGCAGCACAATGCGACTGCGCTCCGGTGTTAATTGGCACAGCCGAGGTGTAGGTGGCTTGTGGGAGGTTAGAGATGGATGGAGGGAAGGGCAGGGATGTTCACGGGGTAGGGAAGATAAAAGCGAGGGAGAGAGCCGGGTCAATGTGTGGATGGAATATGGATGACAGGGTAGTTGGAAGGAGGATTTTTGGACAGTTCTTGGATGAGCTGTCATATCAAGCTTGGAGGTAGGAGAATATTTTTAAAAGGCCGATGTCTCGTCTGATGAAAAACAAGACCTAGACACACATCCCACCTGGCACACACTTTAACTGCCTCGACAACCCATTGCAGCACTATCTTTAAAAGCGATCACTGGCAGATCAAATCTAAGATGGAGTGTAAAATGATATAACCTAAGTCAGACCTTACTGGTAGTGCTGCGCATTACCCTTAAGAGTCACTAATAAAACATAACTCTTGGTAGCAGCAG
Organism: Pseudopleuronectes americanus; assembly: GCA_038501795.1. Taxonomy (NCBI): domain Eukaryota; kingdom Metazoa; phylum Chordata; class Actinopteri; order Pleuronectiformes; family Pleuronectidae; genus Pseudopleuronectes; species Pseudopleuronectes americanus. Next base: position 10,601,987 of record CM076737.1, read on the forward strand.
CTGTAAAACTCCACTGCAAACTATTCACTCTGGCTAGTTAATTAGCATCATGGGGTTTTACTGAGCGGCAATAACACTTAGCTACAAGGCAAGGTATTAGTCTCCGTGGGAAGTGGTAGGGTTATGGGCGATGTAATCATGTCAGATATAGTGCGGTCAGTTAATGGGCTTAACCTTGAATGATAGCACTAAAGGACGAACACACTGTGAGCACTTATTCACATACTGACGGGCTCACTATTGAAATGTGTTCAACAGCTGAGCCACTGAGTCTGTTTTGTAAAGGCCAGAGGTGCTAGAATAAACTTGTTTATCTTGCCTGATGACATGTGCCAATCATACAGCTGTAGTTGTTTTCAGACAGTCTCTCCTGGAAGGCATTCAAGGTGGTGCACTTGTTTGCACACATAAAACTGACTGACGTAGCTGGAAAGAGGAATGAAAAGATGTCGCTGGAGAGAGGTTTGAATCCATCGTATTTTTTTAGTCCTGCACTGCAAGCTAATAGCTTTATATAGGAAAAATCCATGTCGAACTGATTGAGCCAAAAGAAGCAGTCTGTCCAACTCCAATGTAAGAGAGGTAAACACCCAGACTCTTCAAGGCAGACTTAGCTGGTTGTAAGAGACCAAGACAAAACATTGTACAAGACCTGATTTAACTTCAGATCATGAAACCATTCTACAGATTACGTTTCAGTTACCAATCACTGGGTGTCTTCTAAATCTTGTAGCAATTCTGTGATTGTTGAAGTTTGGTTAGAGAGTTCCCTTTTTTGATGGTAAGGCCACCAAAATAAAACATATAAGGTCAGCAAAGTTAGCTTTTGTTAGACAGATCTAGAGTAAAGCATAGCATGGGGATATAGAGAATGAGTTGGACTCAATTGTAAGCATCTTAAATCAAGTCTTGAACTGAACCAAAGCAACCTCTTCTTCAGCAGACTAGGTACAAGAGTGAAAAGAAGGAGTTTTATCATCAATCATTGAAAACAAGCTAGCAATGGGCAAAACGCTCTGAATGAAGCAGTTACCTTCAGTCCACATTGCTGAAAAGATTAGCCTACTTTCCTTTTTGTATTCCCTTGATATGTCAGCCTCTATTGGGAATATGGTATAACCAGTGACACTTGGTGTTTTTGACAATTCCCATATAAGCACCATTTTAAAACATCAGTAAATTGACTTTCTCCTTGACAAAATGAAGCATGGACCATCTTGGTAGAAAAAGGCAAGGATGATACAGGCTTCAGACAGATTGACTCTCCCTGGGGATCTTTTAGCACAGTGAGTAATGACCAGTGACCTGGTGGGTCAAAGAGCTGACCTGCCCAGGACAGGGACCAAGGGGCCAGGAGGTGTAGGTAGTGAGCGTGGGTGTCTTGTGTGTATCTTAACTGCTGCCTAGTTAAGGGCATGTTGAAAAGAAACGTCCGGCTGGAGTCTTTAGCTTATTGACTGCGAACAAGGGTCAAGAGAGGGCTTGATCTTAACCAGCTGCCCTTAATGATGCTGAGACAGCAACTGTCGACCATCACACACACATTTACATCTCCTCTGCATTTCCCAGAAATTTGTAGTTGTTTCAAAAAATACATATTTATTTCACAGGTTCCAATGAATATAAGCCCTTCACAGATAACATGCTTCCTTTAAGATGAGCTCAGGATTGGAAAGCAGCCAATAACATGGGAAAAGCTATAAAAGAAATGATCCTACAGTGAAAACAAATGGGAGCAGTGAGCCCACAAAGGCTGAAATCCTGGTAGGAACATGAAAAATCACTTTCCTTTCTACTCCCAGACACTTAAGGCCCCTCAGCCTTTGTTCGAGACACCACCTCCACCACTCCACTGCCAGCACCTTCACTGAGGGACGGCAACAACATCTGCTGGCTCAGGGATTGATTAATTGGCTGATCAGGCGCCCACGGTGTAAACCGATTGATTGATCATCTCGCGGTAGGAGCTGCCTTTATCTGGAGCCCTGGGGAGTGAACCTCTGGAGGTCCCCAGTCATCTGTCATGTCCAACACACAGGGGGAAGACGAAGAGGCAGATGAAGAGCTGTGGGTTCATTACCGAGACGCGGGGGGCATGTATGGAAGAAGTCTTAGCCAAGATGGGAACGGGGGGCATGCCAAAAGCACAATGGGAACATACGGACAAAGAAGCAGTGGATGTAAAGAAAGGAGAAGATGCTATGCAGAGAGAGATGAAGGAAGGAGAGTGGGCCAAGCCAACAGCAGTTGTAAGGCAACAAGAAAGAAGAATAAAGGAGGAATAAACCAATGATAGAAGCCAGAGAGAGTCAAATACTTTTCAATTCCTGCTACATCCTGGTTAAAAAAGCGAGAAGGTAGCAGATGAAAACAAGTGTGGAGAATGCTGGTATGCATTCAGTCAGAGACACAAAATGTAGGCGGAAAATTCCTTTACTTGACGGCAAAGGACACAGTGAACGACCCGAGAGCGGAGAGCGGCATATTGCCTTTGGACAACCGGCGTCCCTGGGGGGGGAAAGTGAATCAGAGAAAGAGAAAGCTGGTGGAGCAGGAATGAGAGCACGAACAACCTCTGGCAGAGAGAAGGTGAGAGGAATGCAGAAGGGGGGACAACGGTAGAAGACATGCAGGGAGAAAAGGTGACAACCTCAGGGTAGGTAGCTGAAATTGGACTATGGACACACTCAAGCTGCATGTGACTGACCCGTCTGGGTGGAAGCATGTGGATCTTTACCTGAATCAGGGCTCATGTTTAAGAGCAGCCTAGTATTTGTATAAGTAACAGAATCCTTAAGGGAATATGGCTTTGGGCATACTGTATATTTCTCAGAGCATGTTTGTCCGTGCTCATGCTGTGTAATTAATATTCATTCAATCCAGCAGCAGGTGGTCTTCCAAGGCTTGATGAAGCTAGGAGGGGGCTATAGTCCGTCTTCAGCTTCTGTCTATCAAGCCAACGTCAGCAGACTCAGGGTCACCTCTAAGGCCTTGCTCCTATCCGGCATTAACATGCATGTAGTGTGAGCCAATCAAAAGTTGACAGCTCGAAATACATCGGTTCACATCTGGTCTGGGATTTTGTCTCCACATGCGTCTGGAGGGATTTATGATCAGATGCCACTTGCTGGCTTAATATGCAAATACATATACATTAAATATACATAGGTACAGAATGTGTTTTTTTAAAAAGTTGTTTTTAGCGTGTTTGAAGATGACAGATGGGTATATAGTAAATATGTGGGTTCTGTTACATGTGACTGGACAACCCGAGACCCTTGATGTCAGATCTGTACAGGGCCAAACTTCTAACCCCATTGGCTGAACAAAGGACTGTTCCTTTTTCTATAGCCAGCAACAAACGTTAAAAAAGGAATGGACAGAAAGGAGCCATTCTGTTGCGGAGTTTCTAACCTTATATGAAAACTGCTTTGTGGATAAATTGCTTTTATTTCTCTCTTTCCATTCACCTCTTTATTTCCTTATCGTTTCTCCTCTCTCTATTCTCTCAATGTTTCTCTATCCTATCCACATTTTCTGCTGTTCACAGCCCTCTTGACTCCTCTCCCCTCCTCTTTGTTCCCTCTATATGTTTAAGTTCTTTCCATCGTTCAATCAAAATGTCTCCCTCTAGCACCATTAGCTGAGCCGACTGTTCACTTCCACAGCACCTCATTAATACCACTCTCCTGTCAGAGCCAAGAGGGAAAACATGGAGAAAGACCAAGAAAAGAGGAAGGGACGAGCGTAGAAGAGGAATATACCTGTCATATTACACATCCAACGTATTTACTGTACGGAACCACACACACAGTCACACACACTTTGCTCACAGCACAATTCTGCTGCAAAGTTAACTCTTGACACTTGCTTTTCAAACCTTTGGACCAAAATAAGTTTCTGAGTGAAATAGAAGGAAAATAACACAAATTCCCAGTAAGACTAAAGGCTACAAACACAATTCCACTCTCAGCCATAGTGCCATGGTGGAGTTTCTTAGGTTTTTATTAATGCAGCTATGACCTAATATAACTTGAAACAGAATGCGAATTTCAACATCACTAATAAAAAGACAGTCACAGCATATCCGTGCTTATTTACCATTTCTAAACCAGGAAATTCCTACAGGGAATTATTAATATTTGCTAGGACCCACTCCCAAACCCATTATAATGACCAGAGAGAGAGAGGCGCTCACAAAATGAAGGTTAGACACTTGCTGCATATGTCTTTAGTTGCAACAACAGTTTAAAAAATGTTGTCTACTCTAATATAGGAAGATTAAAACTTAAAACACTATTTAAAAGGTTTTATAGCTTTGAAAATGTACAGATCTCTAATTGTAAGTTATGTGGCATGTACTTAAAAGTCTCTGTTTAGTTTGTTGTTATTTACACATGTCAAATTAATCACTCGCTCAGACAATGGCGGGGAAAAACCCCACACATCACAATTATGAACTTGTAGTCAGCTTTCCACAATGTTAAGAACAAATGAGGATGAACACATACATAAATACATACACAGCCCAGTGAAGCTGAGGCAGTAAATTGACTCTCTCGTCAGAAAGAGGCTTCCGTGACACCGGTATCCATCCATCAATCGAGTGCTGCCGGATCCCGGCCCCACCGCTGGCAGCTCGCGGTGCCAATTAGCTGACAGGGTGAGGGCCCGGCGCAGAGTGCCAGCCATGGGGCTCTGCCAATTACAGCCAGAACCTCCCGTCTAACTCTTGCACTGGCACAGTGTGTGGGCACCGCAGGCCTGGGCGGGGGTGAGGTAACAGCCACAGATATGTAAAGGACAGTTGAACGGACACCCTCCAAGACAAGGGTCGGGGAATTAGAAAGGTAGGAGAGAGAATAACAGCGAGAGAGAAAAAGGAAAGAATTGACACGTGTGTACAGAACACTGTCAGTGAGAGGAAAAAATCGAAAAGGCAGTGGTGCAGACAGAATATCTGCTCATTTAAACTGACCTCTTACACAACACAAACATCTGATTATTCTGAATCCTCGGAGGAAACAGTTAGCATTTCCAAAAAGTTTCAGGACAAAACAGTGGAAGGTATTTGGATTGAAATGGTGCCTCATAAAATGTATTAATATCCACAGTGACTGATCACAACATAATTACTTCATTTGTGAACAGCTAAATACTCAAGTAATGACTTTCTCAAGTGCTGTAAACAATTAAGCATCTGACAGGAAACAGGTACAGCGGCTTGTTGACTGCCAATGCAACGTCTCTGTGTTGCAGACAAATCGTCCTGAGCTGGAGGAACAACATCATTCCGCTTCGTACATTCTAATGCTCATACTCCTTCAAGGTTCCCTCATCTTTCTAGGTCCAAACCCAAACCCCCGTAATCTTTACCACATCACCCCAACCCCTGCTTTAATCCATCGGCACAGCAACAGCACCGGGAAAAGTCATTTTTAAATTCACATTAATCAAACAGACTGACAGCTCTCGCAAATCCAGTTACACGAAGCCTTGCAGGGGTTACTCCTACAACAGCTCAGAGAACTGTAGCCAGAGATAGGATGCAATTTGTCCTTGGCGAGCTGAGCACATCTAAAATATATGTAAATCACAGTGTACCACTACCTCCCTTTATCTCATTCAAACGTAAAAAAGAAACGAGGACCTTTTCTTCCTCCAATCTCCCTTATACTCTGTGATGTGGAGAGAAAAGTAATAAGTTTAGAGAGGAAGGAAATATATTTTTCCTTTTTTTTTCTCTAAATACCACCCACGGGCACCAATTCAAAACCCAGCAAGTCTCCTTTAATACCTGGAAAATTAAATTGTCGGCCCATTATCAGCCAGGTCCAGTCATCTGTATCTAAAATGCACCCGCCCGCAACTCAAGTACACAAGATTTGCTCTAGCAGGACATATGCTGGAGACAGTTTTCAGAGGGGAGGCAGGGAGACGAGTGGCACGGCGAGCAGAGGGGGGGAGAGTGGGGTTGGGTGGTGGGGGCTTGCTGCATTAAAAATGTTAAGCTTTACCCAAAGTCATTTTCAAGCCAGCCAAGCATCAAATGGAACGGAGTATATACGGAGAGACTAGGTGCTGATTTTCTCCGGGAGCCCTGACGGGATGGACATGCTGTTTGTGTCTGTGTAGGAAGCAAACAAACGCTCTCGGTGTGAAAGCAGGGGATGGAGGAAGAATCACATTAGCGACTGGTATGCACGTGTCTGTATATGTGTGTTTGTGTGTGTGTGTGTTAGAGAGAAAGAGGTTAACATGCAGACAGAGCGAGCAACAAAAGCAACTTTGTGAAAAACACGAACTAACACTTGACTACAGCATAATAAAACCCAATTCAGTCTAATACAAGAGTCCTGGAATAAATCCTACCTTCATGAAGGTTATTATGTTTTTATGGAGGTGTTTATTCAACTGTATGATCATTTCGAAGGCTGCTGGTGCATTTCAAGGGTTCTGATTAATTGCATTGGGTTATACGGAGGAGTTTTACTATTCCACTCCATTTATATCAATGAGGGTATATCAATTATATCCATCACACAGAAACACCTCTCTGTATAATGCAAGGTCCCTGCAGCTTAAGGCAACTAGTTGTGGTACCATTTTAAAGAAGTGTTTCTGGTTTCAGCTTTTCTGATCCATCCATCCATCCATCATCTCAACACTTATCTTCTGAGGGTCGTGACCGAGCTGGAGCCAATCTCTCTGACAAACTGGGATTTGAACCTTCCTGCTGGGCTTCCAGAGCTAGCCACTACATCACCGTTTTGCCCCTCCACCGTTCTGCATCCCCACTGTGCCACCAAGTAAAAGTAAATCCGGAAGCAATCAGTATATTATCTTAAACATAGATGCTACAAATTACTTTGAGATTTAATCGATGGTAGCATTTGAAAGACTTTTAAAATAACTTTTAATAACAATTTATGTCTTATTTGTGGACTAAAGGCTTTGAAATACTTTTTAAGAATTAGACATTTATATAATGTTCACAGCTCCCTTTCTCACAGTGTCAGCTTAAGGTCTCAAATTAGAAAAAAAAACGGCCAAAGTAAATGTAAGATCTGAGTGTTTTGGACCAGTTGACAACAGTAGACAAAACCACCGCCGCCAGGTATAGACCCCACCCAGGCCACTGTTTGGAGCGAGGAAAGATTGATGACTCCGGGTTTGATTGAAAAGTCTGCCTCGGGGGTTAGAGCCTGTGTCTAGGTGAGACGCTGTGGCCGGTGATTGATTGGCCAACTGGACCCGTTTGCCTCCGCGGGGAGCAGTGTTGCTGAAAATCAAAAGAGGGGACGGGCGGAAGTCTATGATTTCATTAAAACACAGATGTGGGGAGTGACAGATGGACGTGGACTGTGAATAAAAGAGTTACGTGGCTCGTTCATGCTGTTTGCTCGTATGTCTCTGTCAATTCTCCTTATTTGTCAGTACATAAAGACAAGATTACATTTGTTTCCCCCACACGCTGTCGTCTGCTTTGTCTTCCCCCCGGTACCCACTAAAGAATCATATACTCCTAATTGATGCTGTTGTTTAATTATTGCGCTAATTTACCTTTAATGAATGATTTATTTGAGGTTAATTATTCTAAGGAAGCCACCAATCAGCTCTTAGAAACCAGGCTATCGACTCATAAACAACCCCCCCCGGAATGATCACATGATGGGAAGATGGGAGTCTTTTATTGGCTGTTGTGCATGTTGAAGATAAACAACGCAGTGATACATTATCCATTGTTTAATTTGTCAAGCTTGACCCTGTTATTTATAGCCTCAGTGATCCAGGAAATGATCCTGCTCTGGACAAAGCAGACATCAGCATAAGCAATGAAATGAGAAATACAACTTTCCAAAAATCTACGCCTCATTAAAAGGTTAAATATTCAATTAGTGAGCGTCCTCGTTATGCTATCTTTCTAATAGCTGATTATAAAATCTGTACATGCTTCTAAACACCATAATCCCCCTTGTGTGTGTGTGTGTGTGTGTGTGTGTGTGTGTGTGTGTGTGTGCTGTTTTTCCCTGTACCTTAACTGTGGTTCCCCCCTGAGTGGCAGAACATGTGTGAGCGCTGACACTGAACATGTTACCCTCAGACAATCGAACCTGCGGATACCCAACAACAACAACAACAAACACACACACACACACACACCCACGCTGCTGGGAAGTTTCAATTACTGGTGGACTTGGTGGCTGGCTACTGCCCGTCAGCCTGTCAGGGAGGGGAGTGACTGGTGTTGGAAAGGACGAATGACAAGGAGTTCCACAAGCAGCAATATATGATACGTACTATAAATATAAATATAAATATGATGTATAAGGGCTGGTTTACCTGCCTGAAACTGTTTGCTATAAGAAAAGATATGAAAGCACTTTGCTTCAACATATTTATGGCATTCAACCAATTTAAACAAGTTAAAACATATGTACAATTGAACTTGCATGTGAGAGGGAGGAGAATCATTTTAATCCTATTTATTTTATCCCATTATTTATAAAACAATTGAACATATTACTGTTAAGTATACTTCTTTAAAATATGCTGCATTCACAGGGGATTTGCCTCCAGCTTTCCATTCAGTTTAGTTTATTTTACTATCTAATATGGCAAGGATCTCAAAGGCGATAGAAAAAGAACCAGGATCTATAAGCGGAGTCTAAATCAATAAAATCTAAATGATACCCAACTCCGGTCTAATCCCAAGTCTGGGGGCAATTCTCTAGAATGGGTGTCAATGTAATTGGCGTGGCTAAGGCGGTGAAGGTTATGGCCATTATAGGCGAGCGTGGGGAGGCATAACGGCTCGCCTGCGTCACTCTCATTCTGTGTGAAGTAGAGGAGGGAAGGTATGGGGGTCCTGCCGCTCACCATGACCTGTGTCTTAATGAGGGGGACAAATCAATACCGTGCCGGACAAAAGAACACGAGAACAGCCGCCATAGACAAATGTTTTTTCAGTGCAAGTGAACGTGGGTATAGGTCAATTCCCGATCCATTAAAAAAACAATTTGAGGTCAATATGACTGTGGCTCAAGGAAAGAACTAATTCAATAACATCATCTTAATTGTGACAAATTATTTACCCAATTCCTTATTTTCTATAGTTTTCCATCTAATAGTTCGAGGATGGCAGCACTTCAGGGCATCGTGGTGGTTCAGACGTACTGGTTCAGACATGGTAAATGGTAAATGGATTTGCATTTATATAGCGCTTTTCTAGTTTTGATGACCACTCAAAGCACTTTACATTACAGTTTCACATTCACCCATTCACACACACATTCATACAGTGCATCTATCCCAGCACTTTGTTATTCTAAGGGGGGCCATTCGGGGTTCAGCATCTTGCCCAAGGACACTTCGGCATGCAGATGGTTCAGACTGGGAATCGAACCGCCGACCTTCAGGTTGGAGGACGACCACTCTACCCCTCAGCCACAGCCGATTCAGATGGTTCAGATATACTGGTTCAGATATACTGGTTCAGATATACTGGTTCAGATATACTGGTTCAGATATACTGGTTCAAATCAGGTCAGAACGCCAGCCCTGTTTATTTTAACCATGTTTTTGTTATTTCTATCTTCTGTCTATATTAAACCAGTGTGGGGGGGGAACAGTCCACAACAGATCGATCAATGGTTGACAGATGCAATGTTTACCCATGTAGTCGATTCTCTCCCAACTTCTTTGCTTTCCATGAGACTGAAAAACACAATGTCATTTCTCTTGACACCGCAACTGCCGGGGGGGGCTGAGATCAAATCCGGCACTCTTCAAAACACTCGTTTCAGTAATTTTGAGGGAACGCAGCACATCGCTCAGAAGTTTTTCAGATTTCCAACTAACTTGGATTAAACAGAGGGAAACTTGAATTGGTATGCATTTCAAGGGGTCTTTCTAACAACAAAACAATCATAGTTATCATTATTATAAAGGACAAAAGCACCGTCACCCTCTCCCCGCATTGAAATTCAGCCAGCAGGCTAAGTATTGAAGAAAGGTAAGAACAAAGAGACCAATCTTTGATTCAATCTAATGACCTGATTGATCGCTCAAGGACATAACAGCACAATAAATACGATAATACATGGAGGTGTTAACAGGTTTACTGGGGGGAAAAGGGACTGAACAAATCACCTCTGAAAGCTTTATCAGCCACCAGATTATGTGCTTAGTACAGCAAACCACAACCTCTCCCAGGAACGCGCTCTCCATCAACTTATTGACTTTGCCCAGCAATCAGAACCAATTTCACCTTCCAATTTCTGAACCTTATGGGCTCCACCACAATGTAAATCTAATTTATTGGGTATAAGATATGGAGAAAGGGTTCGGTATTTGATCAGAGTTAAAAGCATGTCACGTGAAAATTAGCAAATAGGTAGATATAATATATTCGCATGTTTTAAGTTGAATATGTTCGAAGTTGGTCTTCGTGCCATTTTCTTCTTTTGGTTGAAAAGATATGAAGTGTCACATTAAGACAGGCAGAGGAAGGACGACAGATCCCGGCCCCGGAAAACATTATGTTTCATCAAACACGAGTTCACTGTGGGTAGGAACGAACAATCCTGGAGTTTGACAAACGCAGAGGGAAATGACAATGGGTGGGAGATGTCTTGTGAGAGAGGCTGCCTTTTAAAAAACGGGAGAAAACTCCATTTCCAGTTGAAAAGAACAGTGGCTGGTGTAGAAGCGTCTTACTTGACAATTACATGAGTGGTGAATAAAATAAGAAAAAAGGAAAAAGCGGCACGGCTCCTCCACTGATAACCTGTCGGATTCCATTAAAAATCCAGCACTCCAAAAAGAATGCTCAAATGGAAGAAATTATCACACACACACACACACGTTCACACATGGTTTCAAACCACTAGAACTCCCAGACAGGGATTCCTTTTGCTGTAATATGCATTTTTTAAGGAAGTGGGAACAAACTGGACGGAGAAAAGACACATTCATCAGAATTTATATAAAAAAACACAGAAATAACAGACAAGCCGTACAAGAAAGACTCACAGGGAACGCACGGCAGCTGCAGTTATTGCTAACTGCAGTTTCAAAGGCTGCTAATGTCCCTAGGTTAGCCCTAAGGCTCCAAGCAAGTGCTTCACGGAGTAGAGGAGGAAAAGTAGATGGAGTTTGTACTTCTGGAGGATGCAGGCAATGACGTGCACAGAGAGCGTGTGTGATCTGTTCAATAACATCCACCAACCTGCTTCACACATAGCAGATATGAAGCAGGTGATACTTTTTGCCCTTCCTCCCCATAATTTGTGCCGTCTAATCCCAAAGGAGAAAAATAATAGAAACTAACTAACAGGAAAAACCAAAAAAACACATCACATCATGTGTCTCCTTCCCTTACTTCCTCTCTGTCTCCCTCACAACCCTTTTCTCTTTTTGATTTGATCGCCGTTCCAAATGAGGGATCGCTCATACACTTGTCCCGGGGTGAGGTATCACGTCAACGCTCCTCTCCTCCTCTCACTGTCGCTCCCTCTCGACAAAATGATTCATTTTTCTATTACGGCGATGAGCGTGTGAAATGAGCTATATAATCAATAGCATAGGTTTGTAAACAGCAGCCGCACTCCAGGGAAAATGTGTTTTCTCTTTGAAAACAATGCACCGCCTGTGTGTGGTGAAGAACGCTCGTCTGACAATGTTTACAAGGGCAATTTACAGGAAATAAAGGCGCGAGCGAACGAAGGCAGCTTTATTAATACAGCGAGATGAGCCGGCAGAGATGTGCAAGAGGACAAAACTATCAAACTCCAAGATGAGGCCATCTTGAAGATAGGTTTATTTACCGTATGTTGATTTGACTGAAACTATCCTCTGAGTTTGTATTACGCTATGAAAACTACTATGAAAAGAAGATTGGGTTGGATTTATGGCTGTGTGTGTGTTTCTGGGGCCGAGTGTTGACCCAGCGGAGACACTCCTGTGAGTTACTTCAAGATGTGACGCTCACACACTCATATCTCTGACATTTGTCCCTTTACAAGGCATGACCTGTCGGTTGCAGCGAATAGGTTCACCCCTGTGCGTCTGTGTGATAGAACAGGAGCGTGTGAACATGAAATGGGACCTGTCTTCGGGTAAAGATGGCCCTCATCAGGGAGTCGGTACTTGCAAGGTCGTGCAGTTTAAGTGTTGTTTGAAACTGCGGTGCAGATTTGAACCAACTGAATGTTTGACAGCGGCTGCAGAACATAAACTTACAAAGATCTGGGCGCGGTGCCTCTCGTCCTCGGTGATGATCCTCTCCCTTAGGAGAGCCTGCTGGAGGTTCTCCTGCACCACGGCCCGCTCCGCAGAGAGCATCCTGGAAACTTCACCTGGGACCTGGGACTGGGCGTCAGCAGTGGCCTGCTCGGCTGCTCGGGTCTTCTCCACTTCCAACCTGCGGAGCATTAGCAACAATTTATTATATTACACTTTAATGGCATGAAAAGTTAGTGTTGCTTCAGACAGAAGAAAGGGTATAATAATAATTGATGTAGCATTAAATGAGTGTTAATGTAAATAAGACCTAACTAAACATATTTAAAACCTATTAGGTCATATTTTAACAGATCGAAGACCTTTTAAGGCCTTAGATTCAAATTCAATTTCACACTATTCAAGAGCAAAACCAAACTACTTTGAAACTAGAAACGTTTGAAAATCTATTCCTTATTAATTAGATATATGTAAAATAAAATATTAAGCACATACAATGGAGATATTAAGTCAACTTGTTTTTCAGAGCAGCAGATATAACATTGCAACTTCTCTTTTTGTGTCTACAGCGCCACCTACGCTCAGGAACCTGTTGCACCTCATACTGAACTGTTGCACATCAAGTCTCCCAAAAGAATTAAAAGGTCACCAAAGCAATTATGGTGCTAATGAAGAATAGACTCAGGCCAATATACTTGTATATTGATTTGCAATACTAACGTCTGATTCATCCATTCATGTCCGTGCTGTTCCACAGCCTGCATAGAGGGGGCGCCATTGAGAAGCAACATTAGAAGTTTGACTGCCCCAGATGTACCACGGTCAATTAACTTCTGTCAGACAGTTCAAATCAATTTGTATTAATTCCAAATAATTTAACTATGAATATGTAAAAGACAACCGCCTAAAATAAGAATGATCAATCCAATGGAGCAGAGATGTAAACGGAGGCACCACGCTCTCTACAGACACAAGACCACCATTTGAACCCTGTCACCGGGTTCTCATAGTTGCCTAGCAACGCACTTCCCGACTCAGTGACGGTGTGCTTGATTGGAGAAGAGGAGGAACGTCCCTGAAACCCTGAACATCTTCCTCTCGTAGGAATCAAACATTCGCAGCGAGGTAAAATAAACACAGAACAGACGGATGGAGTGGCTGAGTGGATTAGAGCAGACGAATGGAGATGGCAAGGATCTTAATAAACTCCAGCCTAACGGAAATCCTATCAGAGTAACCTTGAGGAGCAGGAGGATACCGTGAAGCGAGGCTGTGTGATGCAGTTCACAGACACACAACAATAGTTCCATATATATTCCTCCATATATAAAGAGGAGCCATATATGATCCACCAGACGAGTAAGTGTCTGATGGTAGAAATACACCAAATGTTGTTTTTAAATGTCAGTTCATTGGGAATAAAATATTTTCTTCTGTCACCATCATTTTTCAAGTCCTGATTTAAAAAGTGTGACATTGGTTGGATATATATAAACACTTCAGTTGAATGCTTTACTCACATTCTGTCTAATTAGGTTTGTTCTTTGCTTACTTTGATAATTTATGTAATCCATCTTGGTTGTCAAGTGTGTGGATCCCAACGACTGCATATAAAGATGGACGATATGACAGCTCCACAAAAGTGAAGCCAAAGCGTCTTGATCACCCCCTGGTGGCTGGCTGCAGTATAGCTTCTAAACTCAGCCTCCTTTATATTAGCAGATGGGACATGGACCAAATAAAAACAGTCAAATTAAAAGTAATAAAAAAGATGGTTTCTGTCATATTACAAAGTTCTCATGAGACTGATGCTGTAACAACCGGGTAAAATATGATGATTGACAACTTAGACTGACTCGCGATTGGTTGAGAGCGTGTATCAATTGGACCTCAGCACCACAGCTCCATACCTCGATTGCTATTGCACAAGATGACAGGGTTTAAAAATGGCTTATTTTTGCTTTCTTTCTGGATAGTTAAAGTCGTCCATCTTTATAAACAGTCTACGACAGAAAATCTGTTCAGAATGAAACATTTTCCTCCGTCTCCATCATTTTTCAATTCGTGCTTTAATAGGTGTGAATGTTTTGATATTCATGAATGGTAAATTGGAGTGCATGACTCGTATACTGTCTCGTCAGGTTTGTTGATTGCTTATCATTATGATTTAAGTGAACCATCGTGGCTGTCAGGTGTGTGGCAAAGATACAGTTTGTGCATTTTCAACCTTATGGCTGTTTCCCTGATATTGTCAATGTGATGGATTCATTCTTTCCCCTCACCTGTGAATGTACCCAAAATGTACACAGTGATGAATACTGATGGCAGACTAACTAACTTATCACCACCTTGCACTTTTGGCTTTCAGCTGATGACAGGTAAGTCAAATGAAAATTTGTTTGACGTCCTAAAGCTGCCGTTCGCCCTGCAAAATCACTATATGTCAGAGAGCAGGATGTGGTGTTGGGGGGGGGGAGACGAAAAAGACCGAAAAAGAGAAAGAAAGAGAGAGAGAGAGAGAGAGAGGAAGGAGCGAGCGTGAGTGGTGGCGACATGACATGTTTGGCCCTGAGGAAGTGAAGCAGAGAGGGAGTGAGGCAGAGAGTGGGAGAGAGAGATGGAGGGAGACGGAGAGAGACCAGCCATGTCCAGTCTCACAGTCCACTGGGCTGCACACGTCAGCACACTCCATCCATCATCAAGCCCCAACTCACAGACACACACACACACAGTCATACTGGGAGCCTCCTAATGGTCTTTTACATTCACCATTTCCCACCGATCCATGCCTCCCTGCCTGCACTGCTAATGTACCTAAGCTACCTTTACCCACGAAGCTGTGGCTTTAGCCGTTGATCCAACTGTGAGTGAAGGAACGATAAACAGAGTTTTTAGAAAGAGACTTGGGTGGTGGTCGTGTGGGACAGCAAAAGCAACAATATTCATTCTCCGTGACATGAAGTTGAAGGTTTTGTCAATTTGGATAAATGTTATTTATCGCGGCAATCGTAAAAAAAAATTGGAGAGAAGGACAGAAATGTTTGATTAAATAAACCGTCTCTTTGACACATAAAACTTTGCTCCAAGCAAAACCAACTTCCTGCTACGCACCTGTCAGCAACACTGACACTCCAGACAGGAGAACCAAATCTCCTTTTGTTTACCTGCTCTGCAACAGAAACCCCAATGACAGACGGAGAAGCAGAACTGAAGCAGGCACTGTCAAACATGAGCTGCTTTCTGGTGTGAACTTGAAAAATCTGGTCAAGGCATTTGAGTTTGCCTTTCACATGTGGAGAGACTCATTCAAAACTGAGGACAGGACATAATGTAAACATTAAGCTGGATTTCTGTTTACTGCACATCTACGCCAATGTTGGTCCTTAACTCCAAAAGCCCTTGAATCTTGTCTTTCCAAATTGACATCTTCATCGGCATCTTCTACATATAGTCACCTTTACATCTGAGATATTTGTATTATTCCAGGTTCAAGTCTCCTACACCATTAACACGTCCTCTGATTGGCTTCAAAAGATTAAGATTAAGGTTAAGATGCATTTATTAAGTGTCGAGAAGGTATTTATCAAGGTCTTTTTTTGTGTTTTTTGCCAGATCAAGAAAGCTGGCAATCCTCTGATGATAAACGAATGGTGGCCAAAAGCTACAACTTGGACAAGTGTGAGCGATGAGGACAGGAGAATGGACAGCCAAGCAAAAAAAAGTCTGTCTACCGACTTCCTCACAAGTGCTAACCCAAGCAAAGACTGCTATCACTAGCTGGATGCTATCTTTCTGCTTCACCTCTATTGCTTTCCAGTCATTATGGCCCTGTCCCTGGGATATTGAACGCATTTTTCATTCGACTGTAGAAGATTGGCACTGGGTGGGAAAAGGAGGGACGTGTGGGTTGCTTTTGAGAAAGAATGGTCGAGTCAGACAGAGAGAGGAAAAAGACAGCAGCTACTCATGGGAAAGAAAAAACAACATAATGCCTTCTGAGGAGAGTGTGTGTGTGTGTGTGTGTGTGGGGGTGTGTGCTTGCTCTGCTGGAAAGAGAAGGAGGATAATCTTGGCCCCGGTAACCTGTGTTTTGATGGCTCAGTGGATCGAGTCTTGAAAACAGTAAGATGGAGAAGCCGGACCGGGGATGTATCATTAACTTGGAGAGGAGCAGAGTGCGAATGGGTTGGACTGGTTCGGCCATTTCCGGGAGGAGTAACTCACTTTTCAGGGGGGGTGACCTTGAGCAGAAGTACAGGAGGATGCTTCAGTTCTTTTAGGAAACTACTTCTTAAACTGACTGGAGATGCGTCAACTTCTGAACAAGCTGTGCAGGTATGTGCGTCTCTACACATGCACATGCTTTGCGAGAAACAATGATTAATGTAGACATGTTAAAAAAGGGGGTGGGCGAAACCATCATCATCAAGTGCTCCACGCAAAATCACATCTAATATTATTTCCCTTGAACGAATATCAAAAAATAAATATATTCACGTCTCCTGGCTTTTCCCCTTTTTACCCATCCATCAGTTTTGTGCTTCCGTCTCCTTTCTCTTCGCCCATTAAATGCTTCCAGTTGTCTACCTGTCATCTACACAACATGTGTCTCAATATACTCTGCCTGCCAAAACGGATTCTGACAGACCTGCATAACAGTGCAGGCTCGACCCAAGTGCCTTGAAACAAAGGCATTTAAAGGCCTGATGCAATATTGATGTTAGGAATAATGTGGCTGAATGCTGGCCATGAATATTTTATGGAGCTGTGCACTCTCATTGACACACATAAACACACACACACACACACACACATAAACACGACACCTGACTGTGTTGTACTGTTTGAAAGGCTGGGAGCAGAGTTAAATGTATGGAGCACAGAGAGCAGTGGGGATTCATTTAAAGATCCTTCACAGTTCAGAAAGGAGCATAAAAGCCATTTTCTCATCTCCCTCTACTTTATCCACAGTTAGAGCTAACTGCTAATATCTAATTCTAAAATCAAGCACCATCAGAGGTAAAGATAGAATAATATCAGTGGTATAAAGCTCAGACTCCCAACAGCAAACAGCCCATCTACTGGAAAAGCAACACACATCTGTTGCTGTTGTAAGGTGGCAATAGATGAGCACTAAGTGTTTTGTATAATATAAGGATGTTTATTATATTTACCACTACTGCCATGTTTATTTTGATTGATTGTATTATTAATATTGTAATGATTATTACTATTAGGACGGATGTGAGGGGGCTATAGAGTTTTAAGGGTGTACTATTTTTTGACAGTAGACACAGATAGAATATCATGAAGTTACAGAAAGTGCAGTAGGAGAATCTGATCAAAGACCCGTGATGCTGCTGATTCAGGCACATTTTTAAAGAAGAATCACAACTCCCCAGAAACACTCCTGACAATCGGGTAGGATTCAGGAAGTTTTTCTTTTCTGGTCACACCAGACTTTCTACTTTGTGTGTGTGAGTACCTGTATTTCTGTGCAAAGATAAATTATATAAATAAAGAAAATGCAAAAATCTATAGGCTCTGCTATCTGTCTGCATTTGATCCAGGAGCAATAAACAATTTAACAGGCTGCCTGGGTAACACAGAGAGGAAAACAAGAGGCTCCGGGGGAAGGTCAGTGTTTTCATTCAAAAGTCTGACATGTAATTATAATCACACAAGCGAAAAACAAGCTGCATGACTACATGCTGAAATAATGGGCATAAGTTTCACAACTGTGACATGTAAGTGTGCTCTGTATGGGCAGGGGGAGGAGAACGATGGCTGATGGCTGGAGAAAAACAGAAAAAAAACAGGAGACAGGAGGAGAAAGAGACGAGAAAGAAATGGAGGGAAAGGTGCAAGAATAACACAGAGAAGAATTGGATCGAATGGTGACACGGGATGAGGTGGGTTGAGGGAGGGGAGACCGAATGCTGTGCGCGTTCTCCAGCCCCCGCTCATCCCTCCTTCTCTCTCATCCCTTTCTCTGAGTCGTTCTGCTCTGCTGCCTCACAGAGAAGCGGCAGAGGCAAATCTGCTCCCTGCAGCCGCTCCTTGCTACATATGAGTTTAAGGCTGCACCCAAATGAACTCTTCACACAGCCCTTACTTCACTCCTGGCAGAGCAAAACATGCAGACCCACGTCTCTCTTGTCATCCGTGGACCTGAAGCCAAACAGAAGACATACTGCCTTATCTAAACACCACTGTTCCTGCAAATTTCCCGAGATCTGGTTGCTCTAAACGACCAGAACTGCACTGGATGGAATAACAAAGTTAACAATGTAATCAGAAAGTTTGTCCCCAATGTCATTTCCTGTCAGACTGCTGTTGTTAAATAAATTGCCAGAAGTACTCAAATAATGAATTAGGAGTGATTGGCAGCAGGACTTCCTATCTGCATTTCTTTATTCTGAAAAGGACATAAATGAGCATCAAAGCAATGTGTGTTAAGAACATTTTAACACCCAACAAAGTTCAGGAGCCAGCAGGATTTGGTTCTCGTATAGCTGTGTTTGTATTCTCTCCCACTGACCTGGGCCTTTTCACATATTCTTCCATTTCCCTGCGTTCAAGCTGTGCAGCAGTTTCACTGCAGGGGGTTCCACAGCTGGTGAGACACTGTCTGGCCTTTCTAGCTGAGCTCTGATACACTCAGACACACAAAGAATATCTTCCTTCAACTTTCGCAACAAATGTTATCTCGTCTCTTTGCTGCTCTTCTAGCACAGCCAAGGCCAAAATCCCTGGGCCATGTTTGCCTTCAACAATAAAACACTCTCAAAAGTTACCAAACGAAAATAGAAAAGTTGAAGTGGGGTTACAGAAAATGAAGTGGGAGCCTTTTTCTGTCGTGAAGTATAGAGGTGTGTGAGGTTGTTGTGATCACAAACAAGTGTGTGCTGGATGCACTAAAGCAAATAATGTTATTACAAAATTTATTCATGAGCCACTTTATGTTGGACAGATGTTTCTGCAGAGTAAGAACGAACTAAGGAGGAATTAAACTATAATGGCAGAATAATCAGTAGAATGTATATCTCTGCCATGGCCCAAAAGTCCCCTAATTCAAATCAATGTGCACACACTCATACATATCTGTCCCAAAAATGTGCCTAATTTTTGTCATCAAAACGCATGAATTATTCCCTGTAAAATTGTCCAAAAAAAACACAAAAGAACTTTCTAAAATCATTGAAACCTGACAAAAAAACAGGGGTGAAAACACAACATCCTCGGCTGAGTAATTAAGCTTTACTACATTAAGTGTTTCTACCTCAGCATCATTATAATGTGATTTAGTTTATGACTTTCAGACTCCAGACAAAACCCACCACTGAGCAGCACCTGGCCCGTGATTACTGCCTACAAAACTATTATCAAGGAAAATGGTCACACGTGCATGAAAACACACTCACATTGAACAAAAATAATGTGACCAAATAAAAGACCACAAACAAAAATGGAGGGATTGAAAGCCAACATGATTTCAATTAATTGCAAGGAGGGCGTAATTCTGAAGCACTTACTGAACAGACATCAATAAGTGAACTGCAAGAAGTGGTTACAAAAACAAAAAAATAGCCAGGGGAGAAAGAGAAATCAATAGACAAATGATTTCTCAACACCACTTATTAATTTCTCTCTTCCTGAATGAGGCTCAAAAACGAGGCTAATCACCAGGCTAACACTACCTCCTCCTGGATAGAGAAAGGTTGTGTCCTCCTCATACAGTACAATGGTGCATTTAGTGGTTAATCACGGCTGTTCAATGAGGGGTCTGCTGGAGAACATCCAGGTCTGTTCGTGAAAGGGGGGAGCAACACGATAATCGGACACTACAGCATGTGCACCTGCTTCTTCGGGGTCAGAAAGAGAAGAGGAGAGCACAGGAGATGACAGGAAGAGAGGAGAGAATGGAACACGCTCCTCACACCGAGAGGGTGTTTCTTCATCGTGAAGGTCTAATTGATCACCCACTCAACGCCCAGGAAATTACCTGAAGAACCCACCCTCCTTTCTCAGGCATGATTAATTGATCCAGAAAGGAGAGGGAAGAAGCCGAAATAGAGGCAGGGAAAAGTGCTGATGTGCTTCGGAAGGGAGGCAGATTGGAAACAGTGGGAATCGGAGAGTCTGTTGCTGACCTTTTTGACTATTAATGAGGGCGGAAAATAGTCAAATCTGAGAGTGTCTTCCGTTTATAATGGAATCCGGGAGCAGGAGCAGACACTCGTGTTGTACCGTGATTCATGATCCAAAAGGAGGAAGATAGAGGGGAAAGGGAGAAATGGGTAGAGAGGGCTGCACACAAGGAACAGCAGAGATTCAGATTTTCAGCAAACTCAACTCTTGATTTCAGCGAAAAGGGAAACACTTGATTCTGAAGTAAAACACAACAAAAATATCGCTGCAAAGTTAAACACAACCATTCCATTCAAGGCCATAACCAATGTTTGTGCATATAGTGTGTGTGCGTGTATCTCACCAAGCTTGCAGCTCTTGCTCTGCCTTGGCCCTCTCCTCCTCGAACCCTTTGTGCAGCTCAACAGAAATCTTCTTCCTCAGGGCCTCTTCGTCGACTGGGACGAAAAGAGAAAGAGAGAAGCAAAAAGAAAGAGAAACGGTTAAAGAGGGAGATTTGGAAGCAGAACAACTATTGTTTGCTGGCAGACATATTGGGACACAATGCATCACTAATGCAGTTTTTTCGAAAATGAACTGCAGAACTTGTTTCAGTTTTGCTTCCATCGAAGGTTAGAAGGTAAATTATCAACAAGCCAACTGGCTCGCTGGGAATTAGCTCCAGAGAATGTTTGGATCATCTGACTCGGACACTAGTGTTCTCACAAACAGCCACTCTGGAAAATCTGAGTTCAGTGCATGTCTGAAAAGCCGCTTAGAATAAACAAAGAAAAAAATCCCCAAATCATCTAAATGCATGCACACACACCATCCACCCTAAAACCACACAGCACCCCACCCTGCCTACATGTGTTGGTATCATCATATCATCATACATGTATAATTCCGTGCCTCCGCTGGTCTGTCTTGGCAGGTAATTAAGCATGAAGGCAAAGATGCCAGTCGGCACCCGGGCCAGAACGTGCTCTGAAGGCAGAAGTGCCACGCAGTGTGCTGCGACACTGCAGTGATTGGAGGAGAGTCGGAGTGTGTCAAGATTACTCTCCCACTGCATTAGTAAGATGGGATAATCCCTTTTGTCAGAGTCTATTATTACCAGGTAATGTGTGCTAACAGCAGGCACGTTGAAAGGCAAACACACACAATAAACTAATTCCAGCTAATTCAGACCAATAATAAGACCTAAAATGTGCAAAACTGTACTTTTCTTTATTAAGAATGTAAAAGAAACACAGATACAAGAAAACGAAAACTGTATTTTCCTTTCTCACACTCTCCAGAAATGAAATCAAAATATCCAAATGCCATCTTGCACATGGCAGAACATTTGGACATGTATTTTGACATTTTTTAGTTCAGTCCATGTCTCATCTGCTAACATGGAGGAGGCATTGTATCCATCTTTATGTCCAGTCTATGGGTTACACATGTGTTGCTAGTGGTGGCTAATTTGTTTATTAAATTCTTTCCAAATCACAACTGGAATTTGAAAACAAACGATTCAAAGCGCCACCTGTCAAGTTAAAATTCTGTTTGGATAAAACACGATTTAGTTTTGTTGTTTCAAGTAAAAGCAGAAGGCTCAATTCCAATATCATGGTCTAATTAAATGTTTTTAATGTTATTTGGCCCTGAGCCATTGCAGTTGTCTTGGAAATCTATTTAAAGGCTTCTGAGACACCCGGTGTAAGCACTGGTTTTTCTGGTTGGAAAAGACAAGAAACAATTAGATCCACAATTCTCTGCTTTAAATTGATATTTTCTCCAGCGACGGTGGTTGTCTCCTTTTAACACCGATGATTCAATACGATCCATCTCTATGCAATTTGCCCCTGAAACAAATTCTCCATCACAGAGACTCATAAAAATAATTACATTTTAAGGGAATGAATATTAACTGGCGCTTGTCGTGGCCTGGCCCTCAGCGCAGACTCGGTGTATTCTGCAGCGCGTGAAGACCGGATAGAGATTCACTCTCAACGTTGTTAAAATTAAAAACAAGTTAATGACACTGTTGAACTTAAAGGTGACCAGTTACTGAGATAGCTTCTACAGTTGATATGCTTATATTAAAAAAATGATCTTCACTGGACAAGATGGCTTCTCTGCAACGTACCTGGGATTTAACTCTGAAGTTAGTGGAGCGGCTTTCTCCTGCTTGGCTCCCTGGTCATGGAATAACCTCCAGAACCCTCCCAGCTTAATGATTCTGTCTCCCTGGGAGAATTCAAAGCTGTGATAGAAAGCTGAGGAACTGAAGAGAGTCCCTGAGCAGGATTTCGTCTATGTCAGTTTTTTTATCTGTTTTTTGACATGGTCCATTTTCCTTAATTGTTCCTCGTCTGTTTTGATATGCTTTATTTCTTTAATGTGCTTCCTTGGCCAGGTCTCAATACCTCAAGGCATCTCCTGGTTAAATTACGGTTATGGACTCATAAAATCTCTGCTCATTAACAAGTCCTAGTGCAGAGGCTGTTTTAAACCTGCCTGTTAGGAACGGGCTGTTTGCTTGGCCTGTGTGAATGGGAGTTGCAGCTTTATTTGGAACCTGGATAATCAATTGAGGTTGTTGATAAGTTAAAGATTATTAAAATTGAAAGTCTCAAACATCCAAATATGACACTGCAAAGCGTGTAGCTGATAAGATGAAGCTTTCTTGAGCTATGCGTTAAAGAGGTATTTCTGCAATTACTACATATATTCCATCTTGGCCAGGTCTCCTTTGAAAAAGAGAATTTAATCTAAAGAGACTTCCTGGTTAAGTAAAGGTTATGGACAAATCAAATCTCTGCTCATTAACAGGTCTTCTCAAGTTCCTTTAGCTCCTTTAACACACTCACCATTAATAAATTGCTCTCAAGAGACATTAGTGCAAAGAGACAGTTAATGTCCTACGTTGTTTCGGATTTACACCCTCTACCTCCTTTTCTTCTATCGCACCAGAGGACAAATATGAAGAACTCGCTGAGTGACAACGATTGGGTCGAGTGAAGTGAAATGAATAAGCATCAGGTAGAGGGCGGTTCTGTATGACAGCGCTTCACAAGAAACACCAGTGCAAACACAGGTGATGATTGACAGTTGACAACTCTGTGCTGCGCAGTGTGTACGCAAAGACAGAGGCTGCTGTCACCTTCTGTCCAGAGTGTGAGCAAATAATATCCATCACGTTTGACAGCGCTCAGAAGCAGCATTGATCTCACTTCGGTGGAGAGTCTAATTACAACTCTGGTTAGAACCGTGGCAGTCTGCCCCACCTGTCGAGCTACAGGCAGAGAGGAACAAGACTTTACCAAGAAGTACATGTTAACATCAGGTGCTGGGCTGTGATCACCTTGTGTCAGAAAGAACGTCAGCTTGTAAGCGTTATTTTCAGATGCAGCGGGCCATTGTTTTTAGTGAAAACACTCTGCTGATGCCACTACATGCTCTAATAACCACCAAACTGCAGGCAGACATAGTTAAGAGCTGGATCATGAGCTTAGTGAAACATTGAGGGACTAAAAGAGCGACGTATGTCTCACTAGAACAAGTGAAAACCAAAAGAGCAAATGTTGAGAGCCTGAGTTGGATGCTAAACATCGGTCAATATGAGACTTTCACTGACATACAGGAACTTTATTTAACAGAATATTCTGTAAACATTTCTATGTCATAAGGGTTTGATAACGACATCTAAGGAATCCTTGAGAGAAGTGTTTTAAATATTTTTATCAGAGGGTATATTGGTAAATGTTTGAAATGAGTCACTTTCAATGCAACAACTTTACAAGGTGATAATATGTTAATGTCCTCACCGCTTGTTCTGCTGCCCGTGGCCAAAACAGAATAACTGTAGTGAACTGACAGGCTAATGTCAAATCATCCCATAGTTAAACTCTGATTATGGCTGCAAACAGTAGTTTAGCTCTGGGCCACTCTGAGACAAGCAGCCGAAGCAAAATCAGAGTCTCTATGAGTCTCTCACTTATGGACCATATAAGCCCCATAAGATCTTGGTTGGTCTATGGTTGATGCACTACTGGACACAAAGCAGGGGGAAATCCTGAGGTCAAACCCTGATATTTTCCAATCAGGTAGATTCACCTTTCAGCATCAATTGTCCTTTAAAATCGCTCAGACTTACTTTGAAAATATTTACCCTTTAGCAGCTCGTGCTAGGAAAATATACAAATTTGAAATCCCTCCAAGTTCAGAAGACACTAAGCAACTGCTCATTTATCACCACGTTCTCTTCAGCCCTGCGGAGAGGGAATTCAGATAGCTAGCAGGCCCACAGGGTCAGCTGGAGAACAGGTTCTGATATGATAAACACTGTCTGGGGTCCTCGAGAGAGGCTGGTCGGGGTCAGAGACAATTCCAGATCGACAGAGCCCGTGTCAATCCTGAGTAGGACATGTAAATGTTAAAAAGATTAAAAACTCATCATCTCTTTAGACGTGTCCCCGCTCCTTTTCCTTATACACCAATCACTACCCCCCTGTGGAAGAACCCATAGAGGAGGAAAGGCGGTGGAGCACAGGCTATTGGCAGTGGAGATAATAGACGATGGCAAATTGCGTTTCTCATCAGAAGTTTCATTAACCCCAGGACCCGCGTGGAGGGCATAATCTGTAACATTACCACTTCCTCACGTTTCTAGCTTGCACTTATAGTCGAGTCACCGCGCACCTTTCACTTTGTTCAAATAGGAAGAAAGCACCAGGAGCAAGCTGCCAGCACTGGCAGGCAGGTGCCATTTCCCATTTTCTCTTTCATTCTCAACCTTTTCTGTAAATTCAATCCCATGTTATGGAATAGGACCTGACTGATCAATTTAGGTTTTCACAAGATACTGAGAAAAGTCAGCTTCAATCAAGAGTTATCCTTTTCACAAGTTTTACACTCGCCTATATGTCCGCACACACCAAGTCACCCACATTTCTCCCTTTGTCTCTTCATGTTCCCCCCCGTTCTTTATGCTGCATCTGGGAGACATCTTTAAGCAGACTATTAGTCCAGCGCAGTGTGTGGGCTCGGGCATATGAATATTTATAGCACATTGGAGAAGGTGTAGGAGGTTCAACCTTGACTATGGTGTAATCAGCACACATACTGACTCAGGCCATGATTTAGAGACAGCCGACCTGCTGAGTGCTTCACTCGATACCCAACTCTCGTGGACACACATAATCAATGTCTGCCTCATTAAGGTCGTAGCCTTTAAGGATCGGGCTGAACTTTGCAAGTTTTTAACTAGATTCACATTCATCGTACCTTTTTCCTCTTCTTCTTTAACAAGAGCATGCTTGATCAATCGTCCTGAGTCAAATTTGTCCAGTCCTTTATAGCACAGGGTGAGTTCGGTACATTTTAGCTATGAGGTGACCTTGCAGGGAAGGTATGTTTAAAATACCTCAGTAAATGTCAACGTACATTACTGTGGTAAGACAAATATGGGCCGATGGCTGGGAAAGGTCAGCTGCAAACTTACAGTTAAATTGAAACTGCAGTGAGACAACAAAACTGAAAACTGTGGCGGTGTAGCAACGAACATACTTAACAGAAGGACAACCACAACATCATGACCTTATAACCACAACTTCATGACCTCCAACACACTATTTAGGACCTGATTTCATAACTAACCTTTTAATAGATCAGCTGTGACAGCGGAAGGCAGTTTCTCATAACAGCTACACTCAACATATATCTAACCTTTAACAGAATTTATCTTTTAATCTGTAAACCAATTAGCTCAAACAGTAGAGGGATATTTTTATTTGACATTTGACAGCAGGTCCAGAGTAAAAAAAAGGTTATATCCACTTAGGTTTTAAAACAAAGCACTTTGGCTCCACTTACGTCTGGTGTCCACACTACTGCTGAGTTTTTGAGCCCCTAAATCTTAACTGTTTTAAATACTGGCCCTATTTTAGTTTATTAACTCATCGGGTAGAGTTTAATCACAGACAACTACATTTAAAAATCAGGACTTATCCTTCCCCCGATTTGTCAAGCTCCTGTCAGATGACCCTTTTGGGAAGAAAACCAGTGGCATCAGCCTGGATTACCGAGAGTGACTGCAATGAGATACGAGCAGTGCAGACCATGGTGTCTCTGGTAGCAGCTGTTGCAAGGTTAAATTCTGCATTTGATAATACTAATGAGTGTTTTCAGGCTTGCTAGCATGGCCAGAGGTGATAGTTGATGCAAAGCTAATATGCACATTTGGAGGGAGGTCGTTTTTGTTTTGAAACACAGAAAAACTTTTAGCAAAAAGCTCCAGTTTGTAACATTTAGGGGATTTATTGGCAAAAAATGTGGTCATTCGCAAATAAATAAGAACAATTTTGACTTAGTTATCTTAGAATGAGCCCTTTATATCTATATTAGGAGCAGGTCCACTGCCACGAAGTATGCCATGTTACACCGCCATGTTTCTACGGTGGCCCAGACTGACAAACCAAACACTTGATCTGAAAAGATCAAGATCACATTGCAATCTGCATCTTCACAGCTAGAGGTCACTACACTACACACTGAAACTTTCGTAGGCCAGTTGTATTTTTGTTGCGATGAAACAACAAACAACATATAAACTTCAGTGTTGTATCATCTAAGCCCTGTGGCCGAATAAAAAGTTTTGTACACAATACACCCACCCAAACACCATCTCCAGCCGTCCCCTAATGAGGCCTGGTGTTCTGCTGTGTGAAAGTGCGGAGGTGTCATTTTAATCACTGGAGTCAGTGTGGCGTGGCATAAGTTGGCCTTTTTTTAATTACCTTACTGATTGAGCCCAGTCAAGGATGGGAGAGCCTGCCCACACCCTGGATGCCCCCTTCTGAGGAACTTGCACCCACGCCCCATTCTGCACTGTGTAATGATTAAGTAACATTGAAATGTCCTCTGCTGGATGTGTCAAGAGATAAGGGACGTGCAAACCACATTAAAAAAACCGGAATGCAAAAACCTTGCTTTAAAAGATAAGTGGGAAAAAAAAGTTTGTGAGTTTGAGTCCGTCTATAAACTATGTAGCTCAATTAACCCTGCAATATTACTATAGTGTGTTACTGTATTATCTGGAGTAATAGGGTTGACTTTGCAAAATCTTCTTTTAGATACATAAAATCCTTGCCGCTTCTCAGAGGAAATTATAGTGATGCTCAAGTCTTAATATTTTATTCTCTTATATTGAAACAGGTGATAACTGAATTTTTGGCAAGTTGAGTCCAGTAGATACCGGCTGAAAACAGAACACTGGAATATTATCCCCTCATGAAGTCGTAAACTTTCTGTCATTGGGGGCTGTAAATGTAGAACCAAAAAAGTGAAGATACTTCCAAGAAAACCATGAAGCATTGTAAAACTGACAGCATCTGCAGAATTTGATGATAAGTCTTAGTGGAATATTAACAATAAATGTAATGCAATTTGTGTACGATTCATTTTTTTAATAAAAGATTGATTATGGCTGTTTAACAGACGGGGGAATTAAATGCTAGGAATTAAAAAAAGCACCCATATTCAACAACAGTAGAAGCTGCTGCTGAGGTCGAATGCTCTCACAAACCTCGGGGAGCGGAAGGGTTGCCATGACAGCTTGAGCTCCACAGTGACGAGGCGGAATGGAAGGCCACTAATTACAGCATCAATTTATTAACACTATTACATGAAAGAATTAATCATTTCATTAACAGTTGGGGGATGGCAATGAATCATAATGTGACCAAAGCTAGTGTGAGGCCCATTTTTTTAAATGAAGACTAATTACAATCTGCACGAAAAAGTTGGGAGACAAAAAGCTTAGGGTGGCTTAAACAATATAAACAAATAAACAATATTAAAATTCAATATAGCCGGTCTTAAATCCTCGGACAGTTCCTTCCTCCTAACCTTTGCTTTCTAATTAACCGTGCCCAACACATTTCAGGATACAATGAGCAATTACCGGGAATAATTCATTTCTTCAGTTTTTTTTAATAAAGAATTATGAACTCCTGTCTCTTATTAGAAGGAATAAGACACAAGTTTGTCCAGGTGTTGCGGGGGTCACATCTGCAAGGATGCAGTAAAAACTCACCGGCTGGTGGAGGAGGAGGAGGTGGTGGGACTGGAATCGACTCGGGCACTGCCACAGGCTCTGGGACTGGAGCAGCGGGTACTGGCTCTACTGGGAGCTGAGGAGGAGGTGCAACTGGTTCACAAGGAGCAGTAAACTCTGGCATGGGAGGCGAAGCAAGTGGCTCAGCGGTCAGCAGGGACAACGTGTCCCCTGAAGGAGGCGGCGGTGGCAGCAGAGTAGGCTCAGGCTCGAAAATTGGAGGGAAAGAGAGGGGCTCGGATTGAGGAGGAGGGGGAGCAGCCATGGGTTCCATCTCGACAGGAGAAGGACATGTTATGGGCTCAGATACAAATGCAGGAGCAATGGATTCAATCACCTGTGGAGGAGCAAGAGCTTCCATTACAGGAGCAGAAGCAGCAATGGGTTGATTTATCAGAAGAGGAGGAGGAGGAGGAGGAGGAGAGGGTTCAATTACAAGGGGAGGAGGAGTAAGCACAGCGAGCTCTTCCACCGCAGCTGAAGCAGGGCAGGGAGCAGGAGCAGGAGGAGCTGGAGCAGGGGGAGCTGGGAGCAATGTAGGCAAAGATGAGGATGGGAGCACCATGTCAGCTATGGTTGGGGCTGCTACCTGTTCTGCAGGTGGTTGAGGAGGAGGACGTGGTGGAGCTGTAGCCACAGTCTCTGTGACAAGTGGAGCTGGTGGAGGTGGAGCTGGAGGTGCAACAGGTTCTACGAGAGGAGGGGGAGGAGGCAAGGAGGTGATCGGGTCAAAGGGGGGAGGCACTGGCCGTAGGAGAGGAGAGGGAATAAGTGTCGGCTCCAAGGGAGGTGGTCGAGTGGGAGCACGTTGTTGCTTTTTAGGAGGAGCTGCAGGTTCCCTCATGCGGTTGAGGACATTCTCAGAAAGCTGCAGGACAGTGAAAAAAAAGTTTTAGAGGAATAATGAAGTTGATGTAAAGGAATTCAAAACAGTATCTGTTTAATCAGATTAGAGTCAAACCATTAAGGGATTTAGAGGGTTGATACTGATATCAGGTAGTTCAAGATACACAGAACAATATTAGTAAGTTTCTGGCCAACTGACAAATTAAAAGTTGAATATGAACTTGAGTACAATTAAGGAGTAAAACATTTTCGATATCGATATAATATATATTTTTATAAGCAGATTTCTGAACCTCTGATCAAAGTCACTCCTCGCTGGATTAGGTTTTGGAAAACTAGACATTGTTTCCCACCAGTGAATAAAAATAGGCTTAATTTTCAATAAACTGTTTACATAAACTGCCATGAACTGGGTTACAGCTCACTGGAAAGCTAAGTTAGAGGGACTGTGTTGGCTCAAGCATTGATTGACAGGAGTCCTGCCAAGGAAACACCTCCACTTTGATCAGCTCAAGCCTCTCAATCTATGTTTAACATCAGCTGACAGTGTCGTGCAGAGACGGCCACAGCTCGCACGTTATACTCAATCTATTTCATCAACATCATCAACATCATCCACGTACATGTGACCACTTCTAAAACAAAACTTCATGAGAATAAGATTTAGGATGCAACAGTGGGTCCTTTGTTTTCTTTTTGTTTCCTAATCCAAGAATACATTTATAACCATATGTGGCACTTCAATTGTTTCAGTTATAGGACGATATGATAATGTTGACAATAAACTAGTTTCAAATGAAAATATAATGTAATAATAACAAGGAAAAACTACCAAATAAACCCTATATACAGAGGGCCACATGTGAGGGATCACCTTTCCCAGGACTGGCTTCATTTATTTTACTTTCTCTTTTATTTTTAATTTAACTATTGCCCTGCACTATAACTTGAAACTTGAAGTGCAATAGACTGAGAACATCAACAGAGTAACATATCATAAATCACAACTTCTATCCTCTGTCATGGATCCAGATGTGTGAAACATGTTCTTCTGGTGAAGTGAGAAGGAAGTTGGGGACAACTTCTTTTCTCACTTCAGGAGGCGGTTGTCAAAACAGGCAACTGTCACCAGCACGTGCAGGAAAGACTTTCATTCATTCTGAGGGGGGGCTGAGAGGAGAGCACGAGGCTGGTGACGTCAGTGTCAACACTCCCCAAAAAGAAGACATTCAAAGGTTCAGTGTATGTGTGTGTGTGAGAGAGAGAGATGTTTACACACACACCTGAAAAGCTAGTAGTCAACTAAAGTAAACCTTCACCACTTTAGCTTAGCCTGGTGTGTAGCCTTCACAATGAATGGAGAGGCTACATCAATGTAGCATAGCTAGCTTCAGATAAGAAGCTTATTTTAGCATCATCATTAACAGGTACCCTCCTGACTCATCCCGCTGTGACAGTGGACTCGTCCCGCAGCCGCCGGTTCCCTCACCCGGTCTGTCTAATGTCACTCACCCGAATGCCCTTCACCACCGATATGTTCTCGTTCTCGTCCGACTCGAACGACACACGGCGGGTGCTGCTGTTCGCTCCCATGGTCAGACCGCGGCTTGTCACAGCGACACCAATCTACGTGAGACGTGTGGCGGGTACATCCAGCGAGGTTCCCCCACGGTTCGGTAGCGATGGGAGTCAGGCAGAGTTCACAGGGGCCCACACGAGAGAGCTTCAGATACCACACTTCCGTAGCATGACGCAGCGCAGGAATGACAGAGCTGATTGGACAGAGGAGCTGCACGTCCCAATGTTGGCGATTGTCATTGGTCTACATTTGTGTGCGGCAGAGAGGGAGTGTGACAAGTCCAAGTTCAGTCTTTGACATCAGTCTGTTATAATAAAGTTATACTATTATATTATATTATATTATATATAATGTTGGACATCATTCGTTTGTTTTTTAATTAAATTATTATTATATATTTTTGATATCCCACAAGTACAATTCTATATCCTTATAACATATTTATTGTCGTCCTTTAAGGTGTAACAACCTTTTACTTAGATTTTTCCTATGGTGGATATTGTTTTCTATCTAGTGTCAAATCTAATCCTGGGAATTTATGTGTATTTCTGTTTTAATTTTTGTTTTAGTTTTGATATCACCTCACCACTTTGACCCTTCCGAGCAGTTAACAGTACAAGTGGCCTCCATCTATTTACACACACACACACACACACACACACACACACACACACACACATTCAGCTCAGCTCTCATTGGAAATTTGGGGTTCAGGGTCTTGCCCAAGAACACTTCGGCATACACACTACTGGGGATTGAACCAGGGATTGAACAACCATCTTTCTGGTTTGTGGATAACCCACTGTACCTCCTGAGCAACAGCTGGATGACAAATACAGACGGGAAATACCTTTGCAGCAGTTTTGCAGGAGTTCTTGACCTAAACGAAGCAGAACTAATATCCGGAAAAACTGGTTTACTTGTTAGTGAGGGGCTTACATTTTGTAATTCACATTCAGTCAGAATAGAGAGACAAAATCCAAATGGCAAAGGCAAGCAGGTAGATAATCAAAGGCAGAAGGTAGATGAAGTGTGCTGGAAGGAGGAGTGAATACAGAAGCAAAGCTCAGAGGGCAACAGAGACAATCCGATAAGAAACAGTGGTGAAAATAAATGGCAGCAACCAGCGGAGGAGATGGTGCAATCAGCACGAGAACACATGTAGTGATCGCGCTCTATAAGCAGCAGATCTTAACCCTGTCTTCATTCACCACCCGTGTCATAAGACAAGTCATAGAGCTATTTAATTAACAGTGAAATATATATTCCAGACACCTCGGTTAATTAGTGTTTCTACTATTACTCGTAGTTATTCTATGTAATATACTGTTATCACATGTGAAACACAATCCCAAGTCTTAGTGGCATCCTGAGGAAATGAATGGGGAAAAAAAGCTGCCGCAATGAGGCATCTTATAAATGATGAGTGGTTTAAAGAACAATCACAGACAAGACAAAAGACATGCACCCCCCAAATGTAGAAATTTGTATGAAAATATGAAGATGAAATGCACTTATATTAACATTAGTGAATCACATGAGCGCAGAAAGGTCAAATGTACACGTTGAACATTCATCTCTACCACACTGATTGAAAATTAGATGGAAAAGTTCAGCTGTAAGTGTGCAGAGAGAATTCATTGTAACTTTTCTTTTTTATATACTTTATATAATACAATATCTATCTCGGAAGCTCATACAGCCTCATGCAGCTGCTGGAAATTTGATATGTCTCAAGGAGAGAGGATATTATAAGGGATGACAGTTCATAAGTCCCGTCCTCCAAAGTTGATATATTATACGCAAAGAATAACCCAATACAATTTTTTATAATGCACTTTTCTGTTGATCTTTGTGTTTTTTATGTCCTCTGCGCTGTATAAGTTTTGGATGCTGTGGAAACGTAATTCAATAAAGAGCCTTTTTAAGAATTCATTCTGGTTGTGTGTTGGGCGATATTATTCTGAAATGCCACGCACACAGAGGAATCGCATTCAAATCTCTTACACAATAAAAAATGTGATCAAATACACATTTTAATATAAAGCCATGGTCGGCAAATTGTGCAAAATGAAATCGGATGTAGAACTTTATAATGAGTTACATTCAAAGGATGTCAATCACAGGGAGTAGTGACATGAGTTACACCTTGAGATAACTCGACAGGCTACACTACATGTATTTGATGTATTCATGTAGGTGAAATCACTTATAAGAGTAAAGTACACACAGTATTTCCTCAGATTCTGAGAAATACTGTGTGCATTTAAATATAATAATAAATCGTCTTCTTTTGTTCTCTGAGATGATGTGTACCCATTCAGACATTCCGGGTTTCGTCCTATTGTCATGGACCGATTCCCCCAAGGGGGTTTGCCTTCACCTCCACTGTGAAAAGATTACGCAATAAAGCGCTAGATTGTGCATCAATGCCCTGAGGGAACTCTTTGAAAACGCCTCGGGCTGTATTGAATGCAGTGCTTATAGAACAGAGAGATTAATGAATGGCGGAGGAGGGGGGCTAAAGGGGCTGTGCTTGTTGTTTTTGACAGCTTTATTAAAGTAAACATGAGAATTATTAAACCTGACGTTGATACGAAGCAATTACGCCACTTGGTTATCTGCTGATGGGAGTGAAGACTGCTGAATGTCCCCGTACGTTTTTCTCATATGATACTGACACTTCTGATAATGTGAATGTAATTTGCATCATTGATCTTATTTATAGTTTTCTACACAATTAGGGGGAATCAGTTAACATGTGTGGCTTTAAAATTTCCCTGTGGCACAAAAAGAAATTGGATTTTGTTGGCTTAGAAAACAGCTTAAAGCAACTCAAAGATCTTATCTTGGAGGATGAGACTCTCCAGTTCAACAATAGTTTGTTATTAAGTGTTGATGTATGTCTTTTCATGTTGTTATGTCCACTTCAACTTTATCAATGTTGCTTTCTGGTAAGAAGTTTTACATTTGCCTTGATCTTGTTACATTTGAGTTGATTAGACATCCAAAAATCCTCTATTTCATTTCTTTCTGTATCGTTTCTGCAAAATTGAGAGCTGTATGGATATGAGCTGAATCATTGTCAAAGGAATGAACTTGGAATATAAACTGAGTATAGAGGTGTTGTTTCCTAATGCATGTGAGGTGCAAAAACAGACGTTTTGCTTGATCCAATTACAGATTAGGTAAAAAAATCCAGAAGGTAAAAAACACATTTAATCTTCTGATTTTAGCCTCACGCACATTTCCATGGAAACAAGTAAAATAATAGTTTATCTTAATCACCAAGAGGAAACTATTTTTATCACAAAGGTCAAATTGACACACACGAGTAAGAAACAGAATAACAAGACAGAAATATCTTTTAGGAGAATGAGAGAAGAAAGAAATGTTTCCCATGGTAACCTAATCGCTATTGTTACAGCAAAGAGTAAAATAAAGATTATCACATCCATGCAAGCACATCCTTGCGAAAAATGTGCAGGTATACTAAACAGATCCCATTTCCCCCTCATGATGGTAATGTTGTTTAAGTTTTTCTTTCACCCCATCACTTATCTCACCAAACATTACTGCTTGTTGAGCACTTTTTCGACACTAATCTAAAAATCCACTTCCTTACAGAACAAATCAATGAAAGTCGGTGTCCTGGTTCTGCCTGACAAATTCTATATAAACCTCACTGTTTGATTATCCACTTATTTAGCATTTTCCTATTAGGCAATTATTTTAATTGTGACATAAAAAGTTTGTTTCAAACTTTCCTCCACAGGCATATTTTGTAACAAGTTTCCAAGGGTTGTGTAACTGGAGAGGTTAAAATACTGTGTTTGCACAATCTTGTTATCCATCTATTTCTCTGACAATAATTACTGAAGCTATTAGCATACATTAACAATGACTCGCTCAATTAATTACAACCTCAAAATGACATCTAAATATGTTCCTAAGACGAAGATCATCAATTATTGAATGATCACGAGAACCGTATCTGAGGGAAAGCTCCTGCTTAACAGTAGTTTAGCTAATAGAGAACCCCACTTATCCTAATTCATATCATCTTCTGTTTCTTCTGTAAAAAAACACAAACTGAAAAAATGTAATTATGGTCTTAAACTTTAGGCTAATTAGGTTAATTTGGTAAAGTGGCTGCACCGTTATTAAAAATTTGGAAAAAGTTTTCTTTATTAAGAACAAAGTAGTTAAGATACAGCAATCTGCATTTCAGATCTTAAAGAAATATCCTATAACATCCTGATTGCCCTTAATCGATATACAGGTCAGTCAGTGGAAGACATAAGTCAGTGTCGGAACACACGTCAGGAAATAACCTTGGTGCTGTGTGAAAGAATCCCAGTAGATTAGTGGGACTGATGGGAGACAGGCTGGAGGCTGTGAGGCGATAAGAACTTCAAAATTAAACTTGGACCTGGGAAGCTATAGGTGCCTTCAAAAGAAAAACTGTGGCTCCTTCCTGACAAGGGGATTGTTCCTTTTCTCTCTTTTTTTAAAATATTTTTTTTTGGGGGGGGGGAGACACAAAGATCCCCCACAATGTTATCTCGCCGGTCCACCAGTGCATCAATCAGGGCTGCTGGGAATCGACCTCCTTTTTGCACCAGAATCAATGCCCTCGCTCATTCTCATCGGTACAGCAGAGATTGTCAGAGATACAGTGCAGGAGAGCCCCGCCAAATCCAACACTATATGTTCCAAATGGGGGAGGCCATTAACTCACTGACTCTCACTGTCTTTCTCCCTGCTCCTCTGCTCCACCTTTGCTTCAGCCGTCTCAGGACTGGAAGTGATGCAAGTGAAACCTTTAATATTGTGATATTTGTGTTGCATGTAATAAAAAGAAAATACTTCCAATGTCAGCGTTGCATTGACATATCAACTAGTTGTCATTATAGAACTACTAGATTTCACCACAACAAAGTGAGCCACATGCTTGATGCAAACCATTTAACATCGAGCTGATACAGATGATGATCATTGAGAAATAAAATCATGAGACACATGTGTATCTATTTTTGTGAAGATCGTCTGAATAATTTATAATATATAATAATAATAATAATCCTTACTATTTCAATAGGGCCTCACTGTCTTTCAGTGCCTGTCAGTGCTCGGGCCCTAAAAAATAAAATAAAATAAAATAAATTAAATTAAATTAAATTAATCATGACCAGAATATTCATACAGATTTTCACAAAAATCTATACACATGGGTAGTATGACCAGAAAAACAAAAAAGTCTGTGGGTGCAATTTGAATAACGCAACAGGAAGACTGCTATACTGCATTTAGTGGCCACTTTGGCCATATTCCACATTTTGACTTTGAGGTATTTGTTGTTATTATTATTCAGGCAAATGACTTGGCTTTAACATGTTCAAATTCTTACCAAAATTTACAGAAAATTAGAAAGTGGTGAAAATTTACGTATTCTGGAGGAATTTTCAAGGGGAGTGTCAAAATGGCTCAACCATGTCCTACACATACAACCTTAACATTCGATTATGTGCAAGTCCTAAGTTAAATTGCTTAGTAAATAATAACAATTTCCCCTGGATCTATTATCTTTTCTCCTGCATCTATTATCTTTTCTCTATAACAGTATATTTACACTTTGATGCCTCTCTGCTGCAGAGGGACGCTCCTCTGCTCAAAACCACAACTCCCAGAGTTCCGCGGTGCAACCTCGCGCAGCTCACTTCCTGTTTGGGTGCCGCAGCTGGAGTAAAGATGGCAGCTGACACAGGGAGGTACAGGAGTGCTGTGAGCAAAAACAAAGACCCCTCCGGTCTCCTCATCTCTGTCATAAGGTGAGCTTTGCCTTCTTCTCGTACAGGTCACAGGGCTGCGACGTGTCGGGCAGCCATTAGAGTGCAGTAGCATTTATACACAGAGATGAAATGACAGCTAGCTCCAATGCTACAAGTTAGCTAACCTCCTTCCTGTCCTGTCAAGTAAATAAGAGGAATTAAAGCCCGTTTAGTGTTCGATACCGTTATTTCATGTCGGCTAATGATCAAAGAAACTTTATATACACGTTAAGTAGAAGGAGAAGTGTTAAATCTCGCTTGGTCATGGGCTGTGTCCTGTTGAAGAAGCTTATTTACGTTCGTTGATTTATAAACTCAAAGATTTGGGAGGGGTCGCTTAGCAACAGCTGCAAAAAAAACTATTTTAATTTTGATTTGTGTTTGTTTTGTTGATTATCTCCGGACATGGATCTACTTATCACTGCATAACCCTATGTTCTGTCAGAGTCACTGATCCTGAATGGCTGCACATGAAAAGGATGCATCCAGACTTCCTGTTCTAAACTTTCTGCTATTTTAACTATTCTTGTGTGGTATATGTTGTATTGAAAGGTCACTGCGTCCTCTAATACTTATATTGTCAGGTGACCTTGGGTATCCAGGGTGTCCAAAGTACAGCTGCTTCAATACGTCCTTTTATATATCATCAAATGAATTGTCTCATTTACATAAAGTGCATAAGAAAACTACCATTTTGCATCTTGGGAGCATCAAGATAATGTTGCTGTTTCATCCACTTATTGCATGATTGTACCTATTCATGTTGTCATGCTACCTAAGCCAAAGTGTTGAACTATCACTCAAATAACTTCTAGCTTAAACTGAACTCATGAAGTGCTTTATATAACCTCCTACTTATCTCACACTCGTCTTGTAATTGATGCCCCATCTAGATATATCATGTTTACTTAGTTATAAGTTCAATTCCCACTTCTTCTTCTCATCCTCTTCCCCCCTGATGCAGGACCCTGTCCAGCAGCGACGATGTGGAGGACAGAGAGACGGAGAAGGGGCGTCTGGAAGAGGCCTTTGAGACGTGCGACAAGGATCTCGACGAGCTGATCGTTCAGCATTACGCCGAGCTCACCACGGCCATCAGGACCTACCAGAGCATCACAGAGCGCATCACCGGCTCCCGCAACAAGATCAAGCAGGTAGAGAGCAGAGATGCATTCAAAACATGGACACTCGCTCAAATGAACCAGAAGAGTTCAGAAAAGTGTTACCTAATTTAAAGAAGCGCATCTTCTCACAATTTACCTTTTATCTCTTCATTCATTAAAAGTGTTTCTTAACCTTTTGGTTCGACTACTTATTTGATTAACACAAATCCTTTTTACCCAAGAAGAAAACTGCTGATAGAAAAGTTTCCAGCTGAAGAACGCACAGCTCGACATAATTTTTTTTAACAAAAAAGACATCTGGTTTCGCAGTGCTTTTTCTCAAGAGGTCAAAACCGTCAAGAGTGCTTGTTCACCGCTGACTTTAAATGATGAGATAATTGCATATTTGGCTTATATAGATATTCGGCTTGTCATAGGAAATGCACAGGTGTTAAAATAACATGAGCAATATTTAAGATCCCCAAAAGGCTGTGACAGGAAACCAGAAGTCACAATACCTGAACCTTGAAACCAAAGCAGCTCAGTGGAATTCAACCATCATCTTTCTTACTGTTTCTTGTCAAAATGTCTGAGCTGAAAAATGTGCGTGAAAAACTTCAGCATGGTTCATTTCCTTTTTAAACTCGAGGTTCAACCAGCCAGTGAAAACACCTGTCTCACAACATTGTTTCTAAAAGGTTTTTAAGGAATATGATCGATTACTTATCTTCTCTTCTTAACTTACCTTTCAGATACCCTACACTGAGTAAATATTGATTAATTTGGGCAGGTAATTAAGTTGAAATATTGTTTGTCATTAGGTATTTTGCTGTCAACCATTAGTCTTTGTCAGAAAATTCTTCTTTCTGCCATGATACTGAGCTCAGAAAATCAACCAAATCAACTTTCAGGGTGTAAACTGTAAATGTTATGGATCTTAGTAAACCTTCAACTCAGTCTGCATGTATTTAGTAGCCAGATTATTACAAAAATTGCAAGTGCAAATATAAATATAGATCACAGAAAAAATTAAAAATAACTCATAAACATTGCCTTACTTCGGAAACTATCTGTAACAGTTTGAGCCACACCTCCAAAAGGTTTTCATTTTGAAGGACTGCAGTATCTGAACTGTGCCTCAGGACCAGGCTTAGTGTCATGACTTCTACTCTCTCTGTCCTGCAGGTGAAGGAGAACCTCCTCTCCTGCAAGATGCTTCTTCACTGCAAGAGGGACGAGCTGAGGAAGCTGTGGATCGAAGGCATCGAGCACAAGCATGTCCTCCAGCTGCTGGATGAAATTGAAAGCATCAAGCAGGTGCCCCAGCGGCTTGAGACCTACATGGCGAGCAAACACTACCTTCATGCCACAGATATGCTGGTGAGTAGACTGATTGCCAGAGGATTGGCTGTACAGAAGCATCCTGTCTTCATGTGTATATTATTCCAGTTAGACAGAGAATGACAAACTAATAGATTGTTGTTTTGAGTGTTTGGTTGGATGGTATGAGCGGTAAACAAAATAGAGGAAAGTTGTCTTGTTGTGGGAAAACTTATTGACACTCATATCAATGAGGCAAAACTGATAAGTTGCTTCTGAAACACATACATAACCACCTGTGTTTATGAAGTCCTGCTGCTTAGATTGATTTGTAGTTTGGTGCCTTTCATCCTTTTAAAGAATCCCATTTGAGTCTTCAACAGTCCAGTGCGTGGAACTCTTTTACTTCAAGCAAGCAGCATCTAAGAGCACTGCAGGTGTGGATGCATGCCTGTACACTTCTCCTTTTGATGTGTGTTTTGCAGTCCGCTCGGCAGGGGAGCTGGAGGACTAAACGACCAAACACTGTGGTCTCTCTGTTCCTTCCCTTTCCCTCTCTCCCTTCCTCTGTCCCTCCTACACATCTTCCCTCCAGACTCTGGTAATAATTACTTTGCTCGGATGGGGTTATCGGAGGATGAAGGAAAGAAAGAGGGAGGATGCTGTGTCCTAAGGACCATGAGAAATCCTCTGTGTGGGCATAGAAAAAAGTGGAACTTCATTCAACCTGTGCTCATGGTTTGAAAGTACGTGGAAGGTTCAAAGTCAGTCGGACGCTACGCCTCTGTGTTGTGGATGGAACATTTTCGTAAACAGACTTAAAAGCAAATTTTTTTGCGCCCGTACCTTTCAAAACGCTGTTGGATGCTTTCGTTCTACCTTTTGCTTTGGTAACAAGCAGTTTAATGAATAAATAATGTTTGAAAAGTCCAGTTTAAATATCCCTAAGCTTCCGCCCGAGTAGATTATCCTATTTGTCATTTTAAAAAGGTAAATTAATGAACATCCTTGAAATACCATAATATGTGTATGTCTGACTTCACTAACCATTACACATTGATTTCTAATACTTTAGAAATCAAGTTATAAAGAGACCTTTGTTAGCTAAAATAAATAATGGTGGTTCATACTGGCTGGAAACCCTGAAGTCACAGTCGTCTCAGATCTGATAGACACTGAAAATCTTTGCTAGAGAATTAGGTGTATTTCAGAGTCACTCATTATCATGTCATTTCATTTGTTTCATTGTTTTTAAACAGAAGTAAAAACACAAGCATCAACTTTTCAAAAATCTTTGCTACTGAATAATATTGTGAGGTGTCTGCTTTTCTCTGTGACAACATCATACTGCCTGCGTCACTTCTCATAGAATCACTGATGTGTTCATTCCCATCATGCTGTCACTCATTACAGCACTCGTCTGTGAGATTTTCATTTTTCTGTTGCTGGCTCTCCATATCCTCGTCTGGGCTTGTGTTTATGTGAGTTTTGTCTTTAATGGTCCCTGCACACTGTGGGACTTCAGCTGTCTCACATGTGCATTGAAGGCCTCACCGTGCGACGTGGATTTAATGAACATCAAGTTTGTTGTGTGTAGACTGTTTGATGATAACACGTACTTAATCGTTGGCTACTATGCAAGGAAATGCATGTACCATCTGTCTTTGCTATACTGCA
Source organism: Pseudopleuronectes americanus (assembly GCA_038501795.1). NCBI lineage: Eukaryota > Metazoa > Chordata > Actinopteri > Pleuronectiformes > Pleuronectidae > Pseudopleuronectes > Pseudopleuronectes americanus. The sequence goes on from CM076737.1 coordinate 10,642,823, forward strand.
GGAGTCGAGCCCTTGCAGGATAGTTGTATTTATGTGTGTGGAGGAGAAGGTCGACCAGGACGTGGCTGTTGTGGCACCATTTATTCAGTGCGGCATATACTGCTGCATTCCTATTTGTTGGTGAGTGGATGTATGTTGTAGCAGCAGCGGTAACATTGGTCACATCTTTGATCTTCTCTCCCACAGTGTGAAGCGGAACCAGCGTTTAAGAGCCACAAAGCCCATAAAATAACATCAGATTTATTTCTTATTGGTCATCTTTCAGCTGGGACAGACTCAAAATCACAAAGTCTATACTCTCAGAGAGCAGTGGGTATAGAAGTAAGACTATGATCTCTGCTATTGAATGGCAGTTTTAAAACCCATGGGGTTGGTTAAAAATAAGACCGGCTTTTGTCCTCTCCTCTCCTCTCCTCTCCTCTCCTCTCCTCTCCTCTCCTCTCCTCTCCTCTCCTCTCCTCTCCTCTCCTCATCACCCCCTCTTTATCCTTATCTCCAATTCTCCCCAAGCAAATTCAGTCGAGGCTTCATATACCTCATTACACCGACAAGCCTGGCCCCCTAACGATGTTAGCCTGCCTTCCTCTGCCATCCCAGCCCAATGGTAATGAGCTAGCCCCCCCCCACACACAGACCCATAAGTGTTAAATGATTTACAGTCATACAATCACACACATGTAATCATACACAGACACACACACACACACATACCGGATACGCAAATCCTTAGAGTCATGCCAAGCTATTCTATTAAACCAAAGGGGCTGATCACGCAGCACATTAGCTCATCTTGTCACTAATGTGACTCTCCTTTGCGTCAACACACACTTGACCCACGCCCTCCAAACCCCTCCCTCCCCTACCCAATTCCCCCCATTAACCATTCCCCCCCCCATGGCCTGCCCTGGCCGGTCTTGCAAATATCCTGCGCAGCGCTATCATCGGGCCATTAGTGCTCCTGAAATACACCCAGAAAAGCACATTCATACACATAAATATACACATACAGACAGGCACATTTTATTTAATGGCGTGAGGATTTATTAATTGCAAACAATCTGCAACCGCTGCTGCTGCTGCTAATGAAACCCGAGAAAAAAGGGAAAGGAGGGAGGGGGGGGCAGGCTAGGTGAATTTGGAGAGAATAAAGAGTGTGACTCAGGAGTGGATGAGCCGACTATAGAGCAGTTTCTTTGGTGCTTATTCATGTTTCATTTGTAGGTTGAATGAAGATAAAATAATAAGATTCGATGAATTAAATTAAATTAGATGAATAACATAAATACATTTGCCCGTTCGTTTTTTTAGGTTGTAATGAGGGTCGCTGTTGTTGTTCATCTCGTTCACCATTGCTCGTGTTGGAGGAAAAAGTTGAGAGGGAAAGTTGTATTGTTATGCTATTTGTTTAGTGTGGGCAGATGCATCACACACAGCAGAGAAGCAGCCACGGAGAAGTGGGACAAGACTTTCAATTTCCGGGTGAAATTCAGTGTTTTGTTTCGTTAGATGATTGTTTTTTTGTAGTGTGGAGTTTTGTAGTAGTATCAACGAAGGACAACTAAATGTTTCCCTGTTATCGTAGCAGGTAGAACAGTCTTGGTATTTAAGTAGATGTTGGTTGTGATAATTATGATTTATTATTATTAAGTTTATTTTACTGCTCTGAAGGTTGTATGTAGAATAGCCACAATATGAGTTACATTTGGAGGCCTGTCTTACAGTGGGGTGCCACTTGTTCAGGTATCTGATTGTCCCCCATTGTAAGCAAAACACACTTTCATCATTAGTTATTTCTTCAGCTGTTTCAGCGTATGCCGGTTGTCAAACTGATCAGACCAGACACAATGAAACCAAACTATGTGTATCATATGCAGGTGACAGCCGTGGAGTCCTTGGAGGGGCCCTTGCTGCAGGTGGAGGGGCTCGGTGATCTGCGGTTGGAGCTCCACAGCAAGAAGCTCAACATCCACGTGGTGCTCATCGATGAGCTGCACCGACACCTCTACATCAAGTCCACAAGTCGCCTGGGACTCAGGAACAAGGACAAGAATGCTGCTCGTCTCCCAGGGTAAGAAGCAGTTCCTTATATTCTAGTTCTAATGTGTTGTTGTTGTTCTCTCAGTATCATCAAATTCTCTTTTACTCGATTGTACGTTATATAATATGTGATCAGTGTTTTATTATTGCTTCGGTGTTTGTCCAGGCACACATAACCACGACTGTTGGTCATAAACTGACTTTACAGTCTAACTGTAGGGTACTGTAAGTTGGGACGAGGGATTTCATGTCTCATATAAACATCCCTTATAGCTTCAGTAAAGCTGCAGCTATGCTTTTATGGCTCAACAAACATTCAACACATTTTATTTCATTTTCCTACTGTTGAGTTGAAAGAAAGTAGTAGCTTGTTATATAAAATATATGTTTTAGTCAGTTTGTGTTGGTGTCTGAAGAATAAAAAAACCTTTTATTGTTAGCCTGTTATGTAGTCAGCAGAAACGCTGCCTTCAAAGACTGTATAGATGTGCCTTCATTATAAGTTGTTCCACAGCCGGGACAACTAAGTGCAACTTGCCAGTTATTTACTGTATGGAAACCAAGCCAATTACTGACAAAAACAATTAGACCCTGTCTCACTTGTTGCTCGCCTACTTCCTGTTTGTACTTTGTGCTCTAAAGTTGCAAAGAAACTGACCAAAACACCCTGAATCATTTGCTGGAAAGAAACAGACAGCTCTAATTCCGAATTAGGAAGTGGCACGCGGAGTCATGATATTTGCTTTTGTAAAAAAAATCAGGACAAACACACACACACGTTGCGATAATGCTAGTTTTTGTTATTTAAGGGATTCTTATTTTAGAAGTCTAGGAGCCAATGTTGTTCTTCCAATTACTGGCAGTAAATAAATAAGACAACAGAATGTACCATTCGTGGATTCTGTGTGACACTCGTGATGCATCAAACAATGAAGAAGGTTTCAGAGCCACTAGCAGAATAACCTCCTCCGTGACCCATCAGCCAGTTTCTCAGTTTCATGAAGCGGCTGTGTAACTTATCGGGCATAATGTGGCAAAATGGCTTTAAACCCACTGTTGATGCTCTTGTGTTCTTTGTAAAACATTCGGCTTAAGTGTTGTTTTCACTTGTACAGATGTGTGTGTGTGCGTGTGGTGCAGTAATTATGGTGGCGGTGGGTTGGTGAGGTATGATTTATTACTGGGGGTCAGCCAGTGACAGGTCCTGGCCTCCCTGGATTGGGTCGCCTCTAACAGCGAGCCAGCCTCCATACACCCCACTCACTTAGCAGGCCCACTGTGTTTATACCGCCCCAACTTAAAGGACCTGGATTGCTTCCACCTCGAGCTTAAGCCTTGATAAATGGCTCATTGGAAAGCAGCAGCAATCCCACCCAGATATATATATATTTTTTTATAACAGTTGATTGTTTTTGTTATGGAAGGGGCAGGTTAGTGGGTGTGTTTCTGTTAGTGAACACAACATGTGTGTATAAAAAGCTATTACTCCAGCATTCTGGAGCAACTTCCTTTGCTGTTGCAATATCAGGATTTGTACGAGACAGAAAACATGATATGTATTAAGTTCACTTATTTGTATTTTCCTTCCCAGGTCTGCTGCCAAAGACACATCTCCCATGCCCGTGTTGGACGTCAGCAGTCTGTCCACCCCCCGCAAGCTTTTGGATTCCTCGCAGTTCAGCACCCCCGGATCCAGCAGTGGTACGGACTCTCGATCATTTTAGATGTGAGATGAATAGAAACCATAATGGACGAAGACTGGTGCTGGCTTTGCAGTTAACGTAGCCGTTTTCAGACGTGACCTCCAGAGAATGTCCGCACAATCGGGTCCAGAGTTTGTCTTTCACACACGAAGGATGCAGCAGGAGTTTGGCTCATGTCTGAAAGCAGCTTAAGGGGAATTTTTCATCAAAGACAATAGCTTATGAAGTTAGCTCTCCATTAAAATGCCAAACATAAGATAACTAAAGAGATAAACATATCAATACAGCAGTGTTGTCGGTCTCTATGGATAAAAAAAAAGTGTGTGGATTTCAGTGAGCAATGTTATTTTCACTCTGCGGATGTTCTCGGTGATAATGAAGTCGTTAGCATCACTTTGTCTTACAACCATTTGCATGTCATTATGGGTGTGCATTCTCTCTGTGGCACACACACACACACACATACATACGCACCATTACTGGATTCACACACCAAACAGACAACCCACCACTGGTGCCTCATTGCACTTACACACATATTCAACTTTTGCACACAGGCACACACGCACCCAGATTTCTTCCCTCGCAGTATATGTCATAGCATCTTCAACTATGATCATAGTATACGTTTCCCACACTAAAATTATAATCATCTCGCCCCCCCCCCGGGCTGTACCATTAGTCACCCAGCATCTCTGTCATCACAGCAGGCGAAAAGCATTCATTACACTCAAACCAGTAACCAGCGCTTCGAACAGAGGCTGATAATGCAGACTATAATTTTACCGGGGAATGTGTGAATTCTCGCTCGGCCGTATAGAACCAGCCGCCGCATTCCCTCCAGGCACAGCACAGAGGAAGGCAAACAAGGAGATAATGAAAAAAGTTAATCCTGCAATAACTCGGTGTTCCCTCAGTGTTTCTGAGTTTTCATCTTAAGCCTGGCACTTTTTATTTTTTTTGTATAAACCACCCACTCCTGGCATTTTGAATTAGTGACTCACCGTTTTTCGTTTTTTAGCTCGGTGGATACGAGGCAATCATACTGTACATACCACTCGGCGTCCACAGACATTTTGACTTATTCAGCTAGTGTGCGTAAAGCATGTGATTGGCTCCTGACTAAAATAATATTTAGAATGTGGCCATCATTTCTTTGCCTTTCTAATGTTGTTAAATCATACTGTTGTGTTTCTATCTGTCTACCTCCATCTTTATCTCCTCAACACAACGCTTTCGTGCGTGCCGTGACTTCAAACACACAAACACCCGCACAAAAGCCCGGATAGCACCACAAATACATAATAAATATCCATTCAATTCGCCCACCCGGCCGACCTAAAAGTACAAGCTAAACCACATTTTTACCCACATTGTGTTGAGAAAGCTGTGGCAATTAGCTACCACCGGGCGGTAAGTGCCAATACACCGCCACACTAACAACCGTGGTCACGACACAGCAGACGGCTTCCATCAGCGACCTAGCGTTGCCATTTTGTTTAATAGCATTAGAGCACCTCATTTGTAGCTAGTAATTGTCATAATTATTACACAAACTATAGTCGGAATGGGGAAAAGAGGAAGTACACCCAAAGTCCATTAACTTGCCATAAACATTAACTCTCTTAACGTGCTTTGATGGGGAATTGGGAGGCCCCATCTAATGGAAATTAGAGCATCACTCCATGCTGCCACTCTCAATTTAGCCGCTAATGTGGCTAAGTCATATGGCGAGAGTGTGAGTTGGGGGTGGAGTGTGTTTCTGTGGGTGTGTTGGGGGATGATAACAGGATAGGTGCAAGTGTGTGCGTTTTAAATAGAAAGATGTAGGATGGTTACATAGAATAATTAAAGCGCTGTTTGTATGCTGTGTGTAGCAGTTACACTCTGGAATCTGCTGAATAGGTGACAAACACTTTCAGGGTTCTACAGATCAGGTCCAAATTAAAAGTGATAATTTGATATTAGTCCAGTGCTGAAGTAATTTGATTTCTGCTCTCGTAAATGTTTTATTATTACTTTACTTGTATATAGGCTCTATATATCTATATGTATATTTCTTTTATATGTATATTTGTATTTCTTCTTTAGTGCGTGAGGACGGGCGAGAGCCGAACCAAGCCGACCTCCCTGAAGTGGATCCAGAGGAGAACAGTCCTGAGTTCATGGGCATCCTCATCAAGGTAGAGACTGGACATGAGCATCACTGAATACTGCTCACTCTTTCTAATAACTTTTAGAACCTGAGTGATGTCACACCCTCCTCAGCGATTTGTGCTTTAACTTCAACAAAATGTTTGCGATCTCCTTTTTCCTTCAGGCTCTGGCCAAGTTGAAGAAAGTCCCGGAGACCATCAAAGCCATAATGGAGCGTCTGGAACCTGAGCTGAAACAGATCGTCAAGAGGTCCACCACTCAGATAGCTGACCATGCTTATCAGAGGGGAGAAACCCTGGCCCAGGAGTGCCAGCCCAGGTAAAGCATGGAGATGGGGAGAGGGAGGGAGGCACTCTATTAAAGTATCATGGCTTCCTGAGAGTGGAGAATGATCCCCCTCAAGAGTGAGTGGCCAAAGATCAGTAAAATAAATGGAGAAAAACAAAATAGTAAATGAATAGTAAATAAGGAGGGAAATGAAAAGGGAGGGGGGGGGTGTTAAAGTAAATGGATGGCCTGAAGAGGAAACAATAAGCAATCCTGTGGAAAGATGAAAACCATCTTTTTTGAAATGATAATATTTGCCTGACAGAAGATAATAAGAAGCGCGAGCAATGTTTCCAAAAATGATCAGTGTAAACAGCAGCATGCAGCTTCTGCTGTTACCGCTGATAGAAGCTGTCATTTATAATCCCCGCAGTATTATATCTATGCAGAGGAGTTTTATTGAAGCAGCGTGCGTGCTTGCTTATTCTTCTTTAGTTGTAGCATTTCCCACTAGAATCAGTTCCCCTGTGTCGTTGGCCACTCTCTCCATTCGTCCGACCTTTGCTTCCCCCTGATTCTCAATCATACTTTACAACTGTTTCATCTAACTACTAAGTGATCCTTCAGATTCTGGACCAGGTTGAACGTGTCTTCTGATAATCTAAAGTAGTGGTCGGTAGCTGGGTCCAACTGTGGGTCAAAATTTGTCCAGATCGTTTTGATAGTTTGGTTATTTGTATTTCTCCATATCGGACTGAAACACAGTTCGGCTGCTGAGCTCCATCATTGCAACAACATATATAATAGTACTTCCTGTTTGCAATTTGTCTTCAAAGTAAAAGCTCAACCTGCTTTTTGTTGCTGTAATGCTTTATATTTTGCTGAATTGCAGAGCTTTTATTTTTTAAACTCTGGTCTGAAGATTGTGTTGATTGTTTAACAGACCTCTGTTATGTAAATCAAACTTAAATATAAACCACACATGAACAGTAATATACCTTCACAACAGATAAACCAGGTTGGGTGAACAAGAGGTTTCCAAACTTCACTCTTGCTGTTCACTAATGTGGATCGGATCAGTCTTTAGTCGCTCTGGGTGTTACGTGCAGTGGTTCTTTTGCATTAGGAGTTGACAGTGAAAGCAGCAGAGAGCGTGTTTTGAATGCGTTCCCAGGGTGTTGATCGTCAGACCGTCAACCAGGTGTGAAACCCAGTAAAGGCTAAGAGCGGAGACCCGCCTGCCCTCAGACCGTGAAAACAGATCCTCTGCTGCTTTAAACCTCACACAGGTCATGGTTAAACACACCCGTACATATACAAACAATTTCACACCTGCCTTAGTGGACCACTAACATTTTAAAAGCGCTCACGTCGACTCCTGCAGACTCTCTCTCACACACACACACACACACACACACACACACACACACATGGCAGAGAGCACATTGGGAAGCACAGGTCTCAGTCCAGTGATCCTGAACCATTTAAGAGGAACGTCTTGTTTTCTGTCAGGGATGTTCTCTCAGGCCTCGTCTGCCTTCCCCTCTCCTGTTGCCTGCTGAATCTCATCTGACCTCAGCGTAATAGGCCACCGCGTAGCTGCTCCTCACAGATTGTTTAAATTTGCCTGCGTGTGCGTGTGCGAGCGCTTAACTCCACATTTGTGTCAGAGCGCGCTGAACTGCATTTGGGGGGAACACTTAGAGGTGTTTGTGTTTGGATACACGCACACCTAGTTCTGCCTATGTTCACTTCAATGTAAAGTCTAGGCTTGTTGCTATGGAAACTCCAACCAATGTACCACTTGTAGGGAACAATGGTCTTGCATTATTGCACACTATATTTTATAGCACTGCAGACTAGCAGGCAACACTTAAGCACTTTACAGCACATGCAGTGGTCTGGCTTGCTGCTGGAGCTTTATGTTCTCTTTCACCTCGCCTGTGATCAGCCACATTGAAAGTTCCTTTTCATTTCCACCTCCTTTCACTAGATCTTTCATAAAGATACTCCACACAGGTTCCCACTCCATGCAGGCGACGTTATTAGCATGCGCCACTGATCTGTGAGCAGTTCATTTTAATTTACATCAAATCAGACTTGTTGAACTCGTAGTCCTTTCCCATTTTTGCATTTCAAAAACAGAGCCTCTGTCCTCTGTTCAGTTTTTTTTAATATATATATATATATATATGTAGGAGCTTCTGATTCAAATTTGAATCCCTCAGATGGAAAGAAAGAGCTGATTTAAAAGTGGAGCAATGCTCGAATGACCAAAGGACATTAGAATAAAATGGAATGTGTTTTTATTCCAAAGATCTGAAGAGTGATTGCTTGTCTCTTATGTCCTGTTTTTCTCTGCCTGTTCACTCCAATGGTCACCAGTAAAAGTCTGTGGGGCTGATTTGTATGAATGTGTTCCCACTCTGTGTACATGTATGTGTGTGACAGAAGGATGACCTTGCACATTTAATACTTCAACTCTACTTTAAAAACTCTGTAGACCCTTATTTATAGTAATTGAATTATCTGAGACTATTTAAAATGGGGACACTATCCCCGTCCTCCCAAAAGGAAACACACAGATGTAAGTCAGGGGTTCGCTGTGTACGTCCACGTGTGTGCCCCCCCGCTGTCTCTCCATCAGCCGTGCATGTGTCCTCTTCGATCCTGAGGGGAAATGAGGAGTGAGGTCTTAAAGAACAGACACTATGGATTAGGAAGACCTCTGCTGGGAGTGCAATGAGTGTGTGAGGGGTAGGAGATGTGGTGCATTTAGAGATTGGACAACAGAATAGGTCACGAGGTCAAAGAGTTTCATGCACGGGATCGTGTGTCGTTCGTGCATTTCTAAAAGTTGCCGTCCACATTGTGTCCTTTTTCACGTGTCAGTCCTTCATGTTTACACATGAGGCAGGAGGAGGGAGAGATTCCTTCACCCGCCGCCGCTCACTGCTCCTCTCTTCGTCACATGAACATCTCCCATTCACCGAGTTATAACTCATAGTGATTTGTGCCTGCTTTATACTCTCCATTAATAACATTTACTCGCTGCTGCTGCTGTAGTAGTGACAGACAGCCAACCAAAATGTCCCCCTAGTGAAACATCCATCTATCTCGCCTCCACATTATCCTTCTACCTTCCCTGGAAAAAACCTTGGCCGCTTCCCAAAACTTTCGGCGTGCCTACTTTTCTTGAAATATTCAAATTGCTGGTAATTTGTTTTGACTTGGGATTAATGAGGTTTTGGCTCGGGTTCTTTTGAGTGCACATAATAGAGGATTTGTTTTAGGCAGTCAAAGCTTTTGTGTTTGGTTGTGTTTCTGTACAACAGGTCTTTTTCGAGTAAAATGTAATAATTGGGCCACAAACTTAGACATTTACATTTTTGTTTCCACCCCTCTCCATGCTTTTATTTGTTTGTCTGCAGGATTTCAGGATTTTCTATATCATTTAATAACATAGTGACATAAGGTTTTTTTATCTTATATTTTCACCTTCACCCATTTCCCACTGAATAATGCATGGATCTTGATTTGAAAAATATATTTAGGGGACTGACATCTATGAGTGTTTGCAATTTGGTTTGAATTTGATTTATTGAATTTAAATGTGGTTTCATTGGGGGTGTAGGCTTTTTATAGCCGCTGTATGGTAATACATTTTGGCACAGATCAGGACAAAGGGGAGGTTCCAGTAATTTATTATCACTTTCTTGAACCCTGCGAGATGGAGGCCCCTGGTGGAGGTATGGGCTCTTCTGAATGATTTCTAGTTCTAATTAAATCAGCAGAAAAACTGATTATGAGGGTGCAGGAGGATCCAGTTAGATCTGACTGGGAAATAGGAGGAGCTGGCTTGCATTGTCATTATTTCAAGAATATTTTTGCTCAGCTCACAGTTTGTTTTTAAATCGCATGACGGTTCAAGTTCCCCAGCAGGGTTCATTATCCAATAACAGATATGTTTATAAACTTTTATCTCTTGTCATTTATCAAATTAAAAGCAAGGTTTCACTTACTGACGATTAATTTGAACCCAAACGAAATGTCAGACGAGTGCACTGAAAGAGTGTCAGGGAGTTTGACTGTATTTATATTATCTCTTAATATCTCCACTCAAATAAAGTGGGCACTCACTGGCATGGGCGCACTGGGTTCTCATTCAGACTCGGCTAATATAACCTGTGTTCGCTCTTTACTTTGAAAGCTTTGTCCTTGTGCGGAAAGCAGCTAAGGCCCAGTCTGTATGAAAGCACAAGCGCAGACGAGGCAACTGTGAGTTTCCAATCCACAGCGCAGCACTCAGATCAAGTGGAAGGTCAGTTTGGTTTTGGCTGCCCTCTCTTCTTCAGTTGGAGCCATTTAGACCTAATGAGAGTAAAGCTGCTTGTTCTGTTCGGGTCCAGGCTTGGGCCACCGCACTGCTTTTACATTAGCCAGCCCAGGTGCTGGGTTTTATTACTGCAGGTGAAATATTTGTGAAAAGTTCCCATTAATGATTTTCTTTTCTGTCCCCTCGCTCCTTTTCTTATGAATGGCTTATTTGTTTTCATTTATTCTGCTTTACCTCAAGTAACTTGCTGGATTTGTGATAAGACAAATAATAATATACTTAATTTATATTGCACTTCTCATTTCATAAAATGCATCTCAAGGTGGTTTACATTAAAAAGATCTAAAATCACAATCTAAAACACAGCATTTTAAAACAGCAAAGGATGTTACAGCAATAAAGTCTTAAAACCGTGATAAAAGTAAAAATTAGGATAAAAGAAAACACATGTTCAAATTGATTAAAAGCAAACCACTGTATTTTTTTCAGTTTATTTGAGTTTCACTTTTTAATTGCCCCTTATTTACCTTGAATTTGTATATATTCATTGTTTTGATAGGAATAATTAACAAGATTGCTTCAGTGCACATTCATCAGGTGGCATTGAAGAGGTAAAGGGAAATCTGAGCAGCAGCTGAGATACATAATAATGTCTTTACGTACAGAGTGCACTACATTGTACATTATGGATGTCGTGAGTGAGGAGGTGAGACAAACCTGGAGAACGTGGCCATTAACTGTCACAGTTCTCTGCAGATAAAAAAAACCCTGTTAATTGGTGTGCTGGCTGGCAGCAGCAGTATATCACCTCGTGCTGAGACTAATTCTCCCCTCCTTCTAATATTCAAATAGAAGCAGAATTCTGCTGAGGCTCAAGGCCAGTTTATTTTCTTTATTAATGAAGTGTTGAGTGAATTCACCGCTGGTTGGGGTTTCTCAGAGCTTTGGGAAAGAAAAGACTGTAAAATTGCTTATATAACAAATGTTGCCTTTCCGATTTCTTTTTATTGGTGCAAAAGTGAAAACAATTATCACATTTTGTTTATTTATTTTAAATATTACCAAGACTCATTTCTCATAACTTCTCTCCATCCCCTCTCATCTCCGAATCCTTCCCACACTCACTCCTGCTCCCGTTCTGCTCTCTCTGCCTCCCTCTGCAGGCTGCTGCTGGAGCTGCTGGAGCTCTTGTTTGATAAGTTCAAGGCAGTGGCCCAGGCGCACAGCGTGGTGCTGGCCCAGCTGCAGCACATCGCGGTGCAGTGCCCGGGAGGGGCCCAGAAAGAGGGGATCAAGCTGTACGAGCAGGCGGATGTCTCTGCCAAGATCCAGACGGTGCTGCAGGTCAGTATTCAACAGCAGTGATAGTAAAAACATCCCCAGACCATTGATACACAAACATGTACGTGCTTAGCTTGTCTGGCAGGTACCTGTACGCACATGAAAAGGACAAACAAACTATTAGTATTAGAATAAATATGAAGCTGTAAACATCAATACTATGCAGATTAAATGGAAATCAAATGTTAGAAATGTGTATGAAGAAACTGGATAATGCAATGCAGGGTTTGCCGGGTCGAGCAAGAACCTATAAATCGATTTGAATGTATTATTGTCTTCTTTTAGTGTCACTCCTAATGGTATGGGTTTCATATTGTGGCACTGGACCTGGTGTCAAGTTAGTTTTCACGGTGAACTCTGGGATGTTTGTGTGTGTGTCTCCTATCAGTCACAGCCCCAGGCATTTATTTTTCATTCCCCGCCACGGATATTTGCTCATCCTTGATTCCTCCGGTTTCTTAAAACATTGATTTAGTTCGCCCTCTCCTACAGTAAATTAATCAGTGGAGGAGCCGGCAGCGGTGTGATGGATGGCTTTCAATCTGTCAGCGAGACGCGGCAAGGGAAGGAGACGGGGCGAGGCTTGATTGCTCAGATTAATTTTCGGTTCTTTAATTGGTGTGTATTTATGCGGGGGTGTCCGCTCCCTGCCCCTGCGTGATTGGTGGAGGGGCTGAGCAGCTGTTGGACTGACCTATGGCGGATTTTGAAGGAAAGTGCTGCAGTCGTTGCTGTCAAAGCACTCGCTGGGTGTGTGTGTGTGTGTGTGTGTCTCCCTCTGTGTGTTGATAATGGAGAAATCTGTGCTCTCTCCGGTGCTCCTTCACTGCGACGGGTGTAATTTGAATTTATGACATTTTTCTGAAGCCTGCCTCACGTGTATAACAACACTTTAAGTTGCCTGAGAGCTGGATTCTCTTATAGATGATGAGCTTCTCCCTTTAATTTATGCTTTTCTATACGTATAAGATGCTCGTGACTCGACTTTCTATCATGGGAAAGTACAGGAAACACATTTTCTCAGCTAACCTCATCTCCGCTACGGTGATCAATAGTGAAAATCAGCATTAACATAAACATAAACATTTTTACATAAATAAAAATGACAGAGCGTTTTGCTGCCCGGTTTAAATTGATAGCCTGTTTACTTCAAGCTATCGCGTTCGTCTTCACAATCTTCAGTCGGCTGGCAGGCTTGTGAATGCATAAATACAGGAGTGTTTGGGTGCACCTGTGTGTGTGTGTGTGTGTGTGTGTGTGTGTGTGTGTGTGTGTGTGTGTGTGTGTGTGTGTGTGTGTGTGTGTGTGTGTGTGTGTGTGTGTGTGTGTGTGTGGTGTGTGTGTGTGTGTGTGTGTGTGTGTGTGTGTGTGTGTGTGTGTGTGTGTGTGTGTGTGTGTGTGTGTGGTGTGTGTGTGTGTGTGTGTGTGTGTGTGTGTGTGTGTGTGTGTGTGTGTGTGTGTGTGTGTGTGTGTGTGTGTGTGTGTGTGTGTGTGTGTGTGTGTGTGTGTGTGTGTGTGTGTGTGTGTGTGTGTGTGTGTGTGTGTGTGTGTGTGTGTGTGTGTGTGTGTGTGTGTGTGTGTGTGTGTGTCTCAAAGGTTGTGAATGTGCATAGGCATGTGCTATGATAGCTCTGTTGTAGCAGTGGGGGTCACAGAAGGCATTAAGCCATTCCCCAGCATGCAACCGTTGCCAGCACCCAGTTACCAGGGACTCACTTCACTCCCCCCCCCCTGTCCCCGCGATGTGAGATAATGTAATCTCTTGATTAGAATACTCATTACGTGAAATGAGGTTTTCTTATTCACTCACTGGTGTTATTATTTCCTGACCGATTGTATCAATAGGAAGGCCCCCCCCTCGTCCACACCTCCTCCCCCCCTCTGCCATTTCTCTCACGCTTTGCTTGTTGCTTCCATTTCCTCTCCTCCTTCTTCTCTTCCTCCCTCAGCCTCGTTCCTGCTGCCGCTGTATCACACTCCTTCAGTTTCCCTAATGCCCTGTGCAGATTCCTCTTGCTCCTTGTAATTTCCTTCTTGATCTCATTATCTTATTTGTCTTTTTTCTCTCTCTCTCTCTCTCTCTCTCTCACAACTCCCACACTCGCTTTCACCCCCTTCGCTTAGCCCACTCTGTCTCGGAGAGTCAAATATCGGCAATGAGAAAAATTACTGCTCCCACAGTGGCTCTGGTAAATATTACTGGATACTGACACAGATCTTATCTCACGTTTAAGGACCCTTGGAGGGGCAGGAACATGCTTGGCAACGGTTATGTGAATTCTGCCCCTCATCTTGTTTCTTTCTTGAGTTTGTTATGTAAGAGTCACACTTCTAAAATTGGTTTGTAGGCTTAGAGAATTGCCTTGATAAGTTTAACACAGGCTGTTTGTTGATTCAGTTTAAATAGAGGCAATTCATTTTTTTTGGTAGCAATGCAAATTTGTTAAAAGTTGTTCAAGCATCTCTAACTTTTTGACACCTACTGCTAAGTCTTTTAATATATATCTGTCAATCTGGGGGAGGTGGGGTTTAGGACCTGCACTTCAGCCAGCCACCAGGAGGCGATCAAGATGATTTGTCTACATACAGTAGAAAATATTTGAATTCCTACTGCTTTTATACTGAAATCCCACAATATCTCAGATATTAAGAAGACTAATTATTAAATCTACTTTGATTGTTTACACTGAACCAAACAACAATGGCATAATGTTGCCACTTCGACTTTGGCATGTCGGTGTTCCATGTCCCCCACATATCAATTCCTCCTGTGACTGCCCCACTTCCTCCTATAAAGAGCAGCGATCTGGAATACAGAACCGTTTGTATGAAAGAGGCTTTAGTTATTGCACTTAACGTCTTTGACATGTGCAGAAACCTTCCGGGGACGTGTTATTTATTTCCCTCACTTTGAGAGGTGGAGAAACCCGGTTGACCTTTTCACATGACAGACCAGCAGACGGACGCGAGAGCCCGACAGAAACACTGGGAGCAGCAGCCGGTTACTGGCCTCGGCCGAGAAACGCTCTTCATCAACGCGTGGCTCAGGCCCAGTAGGCTGAGAGTGGCACCAAGAGAAAATCAGGATATGTGTGGTGGTTCTAATCCCGGTTTAGAAATGCTGCAGTTTCTCCTCCTTATTCTTTATTTCAGTAAGGAAGTATTGATCGGAGGCTTAAGAGACTGGATGGTAATCAGTGGTATTGATGCTGCGAGGAGTGTTTCAATGCCACTTCACAATTTTTTTCCACTGGCTCTCTGCAGAATGCGTGCAAGTATGTGTATTGATTATTCACACCGTTATTGAATTTGTATTTCACCACCACATACCTTCAATAGAGCCGGGGACTGCATTTCTCCCACTTACCATCAGAAACTCTCCTGTTCTTCAAAGGACTCTGTTTCTTCTGAGGGATCAGGGACTGGAAATTGTTTCGGTCAGAAAATAGGATATGGCTCCATCACATACTCGAGACGACCTGCCAGCAACTTTAATGTGGTGTTTTCTGAGTTACAACATGAAGTCCAAACAACATCACGCGCCAAGCGAGAAAATCCACAAGTTTCCTTTTGAATTATTAACCCAATAGAAGTCACAATACCCCACAAGGTAATTGGGTAACATAGTTGAACAAAGATCACAGTTCACAGACCTCCCCATGCATTCTTCATTAAGACCCCCAAGTGGGAGTGTTATTTTGTCGCGTGTCTCCGGCTACTGACGTCCGACACCTCTTGACCTTGTCGGCTGTTCAGTTTGAGGAGCGCCAGTTTGTTAATTAGCCATTCGCGCATTCTGCCAGGATCCGTGGCCGGGTGACTGGCTCCACCGTGCCCGTTGTCTGCTGCGAGTGTGTGTGTGTGTGTGTGTGTGTGAGTGAGTGTGTGACCGGAGTGCAAATCGCACTTTTAATGAGTGGCTTCCTCTCTGCAGACAAGGAACTCTGAGGCTTTGCGCTCCAAAGTTATTGACGGGTGTTCGCTGTCTCTGTGCTTTCTTTAAGAACTGAGATCAGATACTTGACCAGAGGAATCAAGCTTGTTCACGTCCCCTCTGTAGCGGGAGCTGAGCTGTTTAGATGTCGGCTCCTCATAAAGAGTCAAAAACAAACCGTGACTAGACGTATCTTTTCGAGGTAGATACTCAATATCCCTGCTTTGGAATATTCTTTGAAACCCCAAGTGCGTTCTCAATTTGATGCTGTGATTTTCCTGAGCTTTGGTCGTATATTCCAACACATTGCTTTTATCCGTTTCATTCTTATGACGTTATTTTCCTGTTCCCCCCCCCCAATCCCATTATCGATTCAAACACCCACGAGCCGAGACCCTCCATCTTCGTCTAAATCTGCTTCATATTTAATAATTTCACTGCCGCAGAAGTACCAAGACAAATGGGGGGGGGTATTACGTTTTCGTGTGCCGGCGATATTTAAATATACAAGTGGCTTAAATATTCACAGCCTTCTCTCGGCGCATCAACAGAGTGAAAACGAGGTGAATTGAGCTGCCAGCGATTCGCCCAGAAGACAATGATCTCTTTTAATTAGATATGAGGCGCAGACATCGCCGCGCTTGCTCTCGCTGCAACATTTTAATCAATGTGTCAGATTTATTCCAGCCGTCCAAACGCGCTGTTATATTTACATATCGTCCGCCCGTCTCCATGGTATTGCAAAGTCTCATCTCTGTCAGCAACAGCCCTGCCCCCGCCCCCGCCCCCGCCGCCACCCCCTCACATCAACTACATCAACATCACCAGAGACTTAATCAAATGCTGATGCGTGTTTTCGGAGTAATTTCCTTGACTGTTGTCGATACATTTATGACTTGATGTCGCGAGAGAGGACACAACATTTGGTCCTGTGCTGTAAACGCCATCGAAGGAGAACTCGGAGCTCTGTGATGAACAGTTTTTCTCATTTGGATCCAAGGTGCTGCTGTTGGTGGCAGATAGAACGAGCCCCCAGGGGGATTCATATCTAACTGAGCAACATGCTGAACTTTGTTTACTGCAAAGCCAAAATGAAAAATGTGGCATCACCAGGGTCATTCTCTGCTTCCTTATCTTCATTTTTGGGGGAATATAGTTGTTCTGAAACTCTGATATGACTTTGCATTCACCCTACTATATGTTGGGTTTAAATTTTAATTATTATGGTTTTATAAAGTCTGGAGACTCGAGAAACTCTATTTGATATGGTAAAGTTCACCCATATTTGAAACCAATTATGGTGAATGGTAATAGTGTCATCACTCCATGTCTAAGAATATTGAACATGTTTTCTCTTCCCTCCGGTTCTTCAGTTAAATATATTCAGTAATTATGGCTCCTGCAGCTTTCACTCTGCTATTTTGACTAGTGGAGATGAAGCATGGATTTGTAAAGGAGAGTATCCATAGCAACACCATTCTATTATTCCTCTTCTCGTTGTTTTTTATTTTTTTAAACAAAAAGTACACATATCAATGTCAGGGACACGGCAAGGACACGGAGAGAAATATAAAATGGATTTGAGTGAACACACAGGCACGTCTCCTTTTTTGCTCCGTCAACAAGATAGCCTTCAAAAGATTGCCCCCCCCCCTGTCCCGCGGCAGTTCAGTGCTGCGGGGAGCAGTTGTGGCTGAAGCTCTGTCCAAACTTGTGAAGGTTATTGAAATTTCTGGAACATAATCAATACAGGGTGTTTACAGAAACCTTTTCTTTGACGGCCAAGGACACTTTGGGCTTTAACTTCAAACTAGCGCGGAGGGATATCAGTCAATATGTGTTGTGACAAGACACCAGCCATGGGATTCAGTGGGGAAACAGCTGATTTTCAATGAGGCCCTGTGAAAAGGAACAAAGCGCTTAGATTGTTCTCTCGGCTGCTTTTCACGATGGATTAATAAGAAGGAGAGGATGTGAGCCAACGAAAATTTAATTTGAGCCGATTGCTTCCCAGAGTTTACCCAACCACAGGTGCTCACCTGCCGAACCTTGAGTGACGATCTCCTAATTGCCCTGATTTGTCTGTAATGGACAGAACGGAGGACGAGGACACGCTTCCTGGAGGCACACGAGGAGGAAATAAACGGGAGTGCCGGTAATGAATTACGGAGGCAGAGTTCCGTGAAGCTTTTCTCCGATTCTTAATAGAACTTCGCACTCCAGCCCGGCGGACTGATTTAAGTTCTGGGAGCGAGACCCGAGCCACTCGAGTGCAGAACGAGCTCGGTCGCTTGATGGAATTACGTCGAAACAGTCGTGGCAGAAATGATTGTCTTTGTCAGGAGAGCCCTTGAGAGAGATGTGTTTTGCATGTGTGCCCACTCGCACGCACACAAACACACAAACACGCACATTGGAGTTGGTCTGAACTCTCGCAACCGGTCTTATTATCCGGTGCGAAGAGCCGTTTGCCACGTGTGTCATGAATATTGATTTCCAGTGATGTCAGTGGGTTCCTTCACCCCTTGCCTGTTTCTCCATCAGCCCTCTGAAACCTGTGAGGGGAAAGTTAAGGCGGAATCCTGCTGATCTAATTTTCGAACGAAGATACGGTTTCTGGCGAATTAGTCCAGATCCGTCCACGCTGAAGAAGTTGCTAAGACGAGGCTTTGATGTTTAAATGCTGTAGTTTCAACCTGAACCCGTCGAGAATGAGAAGTGGAATGAGATACGAGTTTGTTTCCATCTGGTGCTGCCTGTTGCCAATTTTAAAGACACACCCAGAGAGAGAGAGAGAGAGAGAGAGCGTGTTCATATTACATTTGCCTGATTTATCCCGTTTCATGTCCACTGATAGCAGAGCCAGTTCCATCAGATGTCGTGAACGCTCCAGGATTCAACTAAAATTAGAACCGGCTCCCATTTGGAACCAATCTACAATTAGTAACGTTAAACCAGTCAATATGTTTATTTTTGTCACTTGTGGATCTTTGTGTTACTCTTTGTTTTGGCAGCTGCAAAACCTCACTGATGTTTTATTATCTCACCATCACGACTAAGCGCACGTCATTCGTCACTTTTAATTCACTGTAACAATCTTTCACAGACAAAGTGAACATTCTATCAGAGAAACTGAAGTTGTTATTTTTCTTAGATTCAAGGTGGGTGATCCTTCGAAAACTTCAAACCTCAAGATGATTCAGGAACATGATTTGATTCTGTCTTCTCCAATTTCTGGACCTTGGGAGAAGCTGTACATACCCGAGTGATGCTCCTTCACATAGCTCCGTTCATGGTGGTTTATCTACCTCTGTCGTATCACCTCAGAAAGTGTCGACCATTGCCCGACAAATTTTGCAGATAACTTTCCTTTGAGAAAGATCAAACTGAAAAACGGTCGACCGACTGCCACACCACCCTGACGTTGAGTCCCCCTTTTGCCGCCATGTTGGATTCTGTTTCAAACGCATCACACATGAAAGAGACTGGGACAGAGACCCAATTTGACCAGTCAGGAAAAGCTGTCAATCTGCAACCATTCTGTGGGTTTGTGAATGTCGGCCGGATCCACGTTATTAGATTAGTCTGAATTGTCTCTTTCTTAACTGACAGATAACCTACCTCTATCTTATTTATCTGTTCATTTTCGAACCAGCAGTTGCAGCACATTTTAACTTATTAGTTGTTTTTTTCATGTAAAAAACAGAATATAGAGAAAAGTTGTGAAGTTTTTTACTTATGCAACAGTTAGTACAGAAGTTCACTGAATTAAATCAGAACTGAAGCTACGCACGCACACTGCCCTGCTATATCAGGAACATTCAGTGCTAGGCAACTAGCATCGTTTGCCTTATTTGTGTGGAGCAGATGCTGCAAAGTGTCCTGTGGGTGATTGTGTTTTACTTTTAGCGTAGTTACTGTAGTTTTCTAATATGAGTTACCTTGACAGCTGGAGATGATGTTGACTCACCACTCGCATTAAAAGTTACAATTCTACATTTGAGGAAGAAAGTGACTTTTGTCAAGTTTCTGACGTGATGCATTTGAAACTGCAAGTTTGTCCTTTATGAAAAGAAAACAGCACAAATATTCTCGACAAATAAACATGTGTGTTGTTAAGCCTCTGAAATTGTTCTTGGTAATTAGTTTTAGTGTCCCATCCATAAACACACATTTGTGTTGACTTTGGCTTTGCAAAAACGACTTTTGTTTTACCAATTAGTTTTGGAACAGACAGAGAAAATACTAAGGAAGCTTGAAGGTGACTTTCACAAAACTTTATTCTTGTGAGTGATCGGCTCTGCGCTGTGTTTGCTGCTGATCTGAAGTTGATAGTTGAGGTTTGTCTACTAAAGGTTTGTGCAGTCACTAAATTTACCAGGAGGTTCCTTAAGTAGGGGTGTGGATACCATCTTGTTTGTCTTCACTCAAAGGTGTTGAATCAGCAGCTACTGGTTATTTAACTGGATCTCTTGTGTTTTCTCTGTGTCCTCCTCCCTTCTCCCATCTTTCTATCCTTCTATGCCCGTTCTCTCTTTAGCATTCTGCTCAGTGCTCACTCGCCACCTATAATCCTTTGCTCTTTCTATTCTTCACGACGCTTTCCCACCTTTATCTCTCCTTCTTTCTTCCCCTCCCCTCCCACCACCAACCCTCTGTGCCACTTCCTGCCTCCCGTCCCTCCATCCCTCTCCCTGTCCTAGCAGTCCAGTTAATTGCCTCCAAAGTTCACTGTGTCTCTGGGCTAATGCAATTTAAGTAGGGTCGGAGCCCCTTCATCAGCCAGGCGCTGGCATTTCATTAAGTCGACTTGGGCGTTAGCTTGCAAGCAAGTGGGGGTTTCGCTCCATCAGCTCATCATTAGTAATTAATACACTGATAGGATTAGCTGCAGCATGAGGCCAGTGGCGGGTGGAAGCCTCGGTGTTGCCGGTTGGAGGGGACGTGTGTGATATGGCCTCCAGGACTCCCGGTGATGAGGGGAAGTGGGTTACAGAGTAATTATGCGTATGGAGCACGGCTGTATGTGCCTGTTTAGCTTTATGTGAACATTTCGGACTGAATGCTATGACACCAGACATAACATAAGTTCACTTTTGGGGTTATTTTCTATAGTTTTGACATTTTGACACATTATTATATTAATTTCAGATATGACATAGTTATTTTAAAGTAAAATTCAAACTATTCTTTTAACCCACACAAAAATCCTCCACAAAGAGTACAATGATTTTTGCGGTTTTATCTGACACAATATTTTTTCTTTGGACATTTACAATCCCATTTTCAGCAGAATCTTTCTCTGTCATAAGTTTAATCCACTCTCTACATGAGCCTGGATGCTAGGATAAAGCCTCTTACTGATAGCTGTGCCTTAGTAAGCCCTGGTGGAATGGGAGATTTATTCCATAACAGACAAAGCTACTGGGATTCTGCTAGAGAAGAATGCTAGAGTCACAAGTATCTCAAAAAACGCAATACCAAAAAAATACAAATGTAACTCTATACTTGTTAGATTTTCAACATGTATTATCTTAGGTTAGGCTCATTTTAATCATTTTCATGGTTGTAAATTAATATCCATGTAGAATTTGATAATGGATGAACTTCTTGCATCCCCTGTAGTCTTAACAGCCTGCCATGAATCTTCCCTTATCTCATTATCAGGATCCCCATTGACATATTAAACCGTAGTGCAAATTCTAGTGTGAGAATTTGAGATTATCTTAATGAAATACTGATGCAGAATATAATATGGTACAAGAAAGTCTCCTAACTCTCCCTCTGTTGCCCAAAGACAAATGAATTATCTCTGCAGAGGTCAGATTAATGTGTACTCCTTTTGTCAGCCATTTATCTCATTGAAAGGATTATTATTTCAAAATACAGACATTAGGGTTATTCCATATGGAAGAGAAGCTTTGTTTATACTGCACTCTCCCAGATTTCCGGTTCTCCCACCCATGTCCATTTTGAACGTTGTTAAAGTGGGTTAGGTGGACCTCAAGGCTCCATGTCCACCCACCCAGGGTTAGGATTATAATTTGCCCAATGCCACGTTACATCATTCTTTGTTTGGAAGAGCCAGTCCTCCATTAGCTCTTGAGGCAAACTAATCATATGATTATATTGTTTAAAGATTCCCTTAGAGATTAGATTATAGTGTTCCTAATTTCGACCCTGAACACAGCCTCAGATCTGAATATATTCATTCCTATCAGTTGAACTGGAATGTACGATTCCTGATTTTATGCACCTTGGGGTATCAACATAGCCTCAGGTTTATTGACCCTTTATTTTCCAGCCTGATATTTCAGTAGAAGATTCAATCATAGATAAAACATTAGGCACTGGGGAGACTTGGGTCTTTATAAGTAAAACATTTCTAGTTATTTGTAACAAATAACATCAACCTCTTTTTTTGAAATATCATTAAAACCTTTAGTAGTGTAGTTTAATCAATATGTATTTTTGATCATAATCTTTTCCTATCTCTGCTCTTGCAAATATGTGTGTGCACTTGAATTAATGGCGGCGCTAACATGTGAAGGCTTTCCCCTGCATGACGGGGGGTGCTCTCCGCAGCGTTAATTACATCATTATGGTCGGGATGGATCTCCATCTGCTCTACCATTACTCCTGTCCCACTCTGGGCTGACCCACTCCGCGCCTCAGAATTAGACACACACAGGCTAAATGGCTCCACTAAATTATGAAGCTATTAGATATGGGAGGCTATTTTAGAACATATGTGTTCACACAGAGAGAGGGATGAAGACGGGGCGAGCGGGAGAAAGGAAACGACGAACGGAGGTAGACGGCGCAAGAGAGAGAAAATAGAAATGTGAGAAATGAGAGATGAGGCAAGTAAGAGAGTTTGAAAAATGAGAGCCAGTCAAAGCAACACAGGGAATGTGAAGATATAATGATAGAGTGGAGGAAGTTAACTTTCTCTATCGGGCCACAGCTTCGATGTGCTTGTCCTCGGCTATTGTTAGAAGTTGATAAGATTTTTATGAAGCATGATAAGACGTTGATGGATTTCACCATGGATCATGCAGACAGTTCAGGAAAAGGGAGGACGCGGGTTTCAGCGGTGGTCATCAAACGAACCCAGTCATGTCAGTGGCCTTTCTCTATCTCCAGTGTTTATTTTCTTCTCTTTTGTTGATAAAATGCTGCCGTGAATTGTAATAAACTGAGATACTACGAGTCACGATAAATAGAAGACCTGCTGCTCACAATATCTCAAGCTGATATCGTAGACATGTATCTCTGCAGAACAAGTCAATTGTAAATACACATGATGTGAAATAGATGAGAATAAATTGCAGTAAAATATTCCCAGAATGAAAAGAATGTGGTGTGACCACAGTGGGAACAGTCGCTGTAGAGAAACTGAACTGAGCACTTCAGTGAGCTGTGTTGTGAGGCAGCATCCCACCAGACAGTTAATGATCCAAACCCACAAGATTTATTTTAACAGTTTAACGACCTATTTTTGTCGTAAGGATAAAAAGGGAACTTGTGAATAATCTTACAAGTGAATAAAGAATAGACGAGTTCACAGGATATGATCCTGAGTGGGAGCTTCTAAGTCATTGATATCTTATCTTTGGTGTAATGACATTAGGAGGAGTCAGATGAGGATAACATATCCCATCATGTGTTAGAGGAACTATTATTAGTGACTCTGTGAAATAATAGGTTTTATGGACCAGTTTAGTTTGATGGAGACATTTGTTTTGTTTGTATGGACACTTTAGAATCTCCAATTAACTCAACCTACATGTATTTTGGACTGTGGAAGGAAGCTTGAGAAAACATGCAAACTCCACAAAGAAAGACCCCGGCTGAACCAGGAGTCATCATTATCGTCCCTTCAAATTGTAGCCAGATGACAACAACCCCTTCAAAATCATTGTCGCCTGTAGACACAGTTTGTTATGCAAAGACAACAACCTGATCCTGTGTCACCTAGTGAAAGGCCATTATTGATACCATAAAGGCCATTATCCCATTAAGATAAGACTAAGATGGTCCTTACCTTCATTCTTGTGCTTCCTAACTTCTCACATTTTGCTCTGTGTTGTCCAGGGTCTGCTGATGGAATACCTTGATGTGAAGAACAGCCGGAGTGCCACAGAGCCATCGGCTCACAACTCCTACGCCAGCACGGGCAGTGAGTTTGCTGCCTTTTTCTCCAAGAAGAAGCCGCAGCGTGCCAAGCAGTCTCTTTTCAAGTGAGGATCAAATCGTTTGCTCTACGGTTCATGTTTGTCCAAAAATATAGGAATAAAGTATTTCCTATACAAGAGACTTTATCTCAAAAGACAAAAAGTATCTTTAATGTTACATTATTCTGTTTAACATCTCATACCCAAGGCCGCTGATCTTTGGAGCCCCTTCCCTGCAGCTTGCTGTTGCATTATTTATGTATTGTTGTATTGTGTGCCCACTTGTTAACCCTTTGGTGTGTTTTGATAGGTTTGAATCGTCTTCCCATGCCATCAGCATGAGTGCCTACTTGAGAGAGCAGAGGCGAGAACTCTACAGCAAGAGTGGAGAATTACAAGGTGAGGAGGGGGATGGAGGGATGAATGTAGAGAGGGGTGGTGCATAATACTCCTGAACAGCTGGAATGGAGATGGGTAGAAGGATGGTGAGATGAAGGGGAAGGGGTGGCAGGGCAGAAGGTGGGAAAAGTATTGACTGAAATGTGGGAAAAGGGAAAAGTGTGAGAGAGAGACGAGAATAAATTGGGTTGGGTTTTGCGGCATGGGGAGGAAAGAGCGGCAAAGGTTAGGGCTGGGTGGAGGGATGAAAAGAGGGAGAGCTGCTGGAGGTGTATGGGTTGACTGAGAGAAAAGATCTGAGTAGAAGACACAAGACTTACTAGCTTACTGGAGAGACAAAAGTACAGGCTACATGCAGACAGATCGACGGGTATGGCAAGCCGATTGAACATTTATTCCATATCCTTGAGATCAAGTTTCAGTCCCCTCCACTAGTTCGGTCTTTGTCAGAACTAGTTGGACATTTGGTCGAACTAGTTCGGCTTTTTACTGAACTAGTTGAACAAAAAATCTTACTAGTCACTCTTTTTCAGCAACTAGTGGCACTTTTGTTCAACTAGTTAAAACAGAAACCTTACTAGTAACACTGTGCGCCACACTAGTAGAGCCAAAGTCTCTACTAGTGGGCTTTTTGCTGCACTAGTGGCCCTCTGGACCGAACTAGTAATGCTGAAAGTGTTACTAGCTAACTAGTGAGCTGCAAAAGCTCTGACATGTAGCTAGTCAAACATGGATTCAGCTCACTAGTAAACTAGTAGCCTCCAATTTTCTGCACTAGTTTACTAGTGGGAGCCCAAATGCACACTAGTGAGCTAGTCACAGCCACATTATTTTACTAGTAATGAATCTTGCCTTGAGTTTCCAGACAAGGTGTAAAGTGAATTGTCAAAGATGGAGGCGGGGGTGTGGAAGACTGCTGCCATACAGTGAATCAAAATATAAATGAAGTGCAGTTGCAAAACACGAAATCTCGAATTCTAAAGAAAGCAGAAAAACAATCCTGGATCTGCCCCATGATCCAGATCCAGTCCAATATTTCATAGGATCTTCCCTGACCCATAACGAATCCTTCCACCAAGTTTTGCTGTAATCTGTCCAACAGCTTTTGCATAATCCTGCAAACACACAAACAAATCAAAGGAGAAGGAAGTAATTAGGGTTCTGTATACACCTTAAAAACAACCTTTAAAAAACTCCACTGAAGTGTATTTAATTACAGGCTGTACCACTATTCTTTTTACAAGTCATACTGCATATAGTGTGTAAATGTGTACAAAATGTACTGCTCCAGCTCCCCACCACCACCACCACCACCACCACACAAAAAAGAACAGCATTGATTAACTGCGGATAAGGGAAAACCTCAAATAGCCTTCAAATAACAGCTCACTCTTTTTTGTTCCATCTTCATTCTGTCAGCGCCTCAGAAAGAAGGGTGGAAAAAATATGATTTTTGACTGGCTGAATGCCTCGGAGCGTTCATAAGGAGATGAGATTTCTTTGGCGCTTTCATTTTACCTGTCACAATGCGTGGCGCCGGCCACGAGCCCCGGCCGGGGCCCTGAATGGCTGCAGAGGAGATTGAAAGAGTAAGAAATCATTTAGAAGAAGTGAAATAAGTCGACTGTGATGGCGGGAGGGGGAAGGACGGATGCAGCAGGGGGTGGGGGTGGGGGGGTTAAAAGTCATTGTTTTCATCAGGGTCCAGCGAAGAAACCATTAAGAGATTTCTCAAGGAAGAAATTAGAAAGAAAATATATATTGGACTGTGTGGAAAGGGACTTCTTCTTCTTCTTCAAATTAAACTTCCTGTAGGGAGGGAGGGAGGGAGGGTGGGAGGGGATGAAGAGTTAGAAAAGGCGAGATTGAGTTGATGAGTTCTTCTGGCTACAGGATTACTCAACACTCCGAGCTTAGTCATGTGTGTCTCTCAGTCTCTCCACTCGGAGTTTCCTGAATTCTTTTTTCCCCTCAAAGGCCTGCTTCAAGTCAATACAGTTATTAACTCGAAACTCTCGCCAACAGCCTCGGAAATAAGAGTTTGATTGTCCCTTTTTTTAATCCAGCTACGCGCCGTTAAAAAATGCATGATAATGGTCACGCACTAAACAAAGTAAAAAGTCCACGGATGATCCTGTAGTTTGTGCAATTTTTTCTGTTTCACACATCCGTGCACGAGTCGTCTGTAAGGAAAGATAAGAGCAGCTGCATGTGTGATGATTTAGTAATCTATACACAATCACACATCTCTGATGGGTTTGAAATGAATCTGTAATTCCTGTAATTTATGTCCCCTGAGTGTTGTAAGGACGCGCCATATATCATCACACGCACTCGGCCGCGTGGACGCATATTCAAATGCCTCGCGTACACATACAAACATCGGGGGGGACTTAATTGCCTGCCTTCTCCATCCGAGCGCGTCTCGTATGCTTCAATTAATCCAATTCTCCATCTAAAGACTTTATTATGGCTCCATATGCAGCCACATCTGGAACATGTGTACGTTGTGAGACTGCCGGCAAGTGTATGTGCGAGTTGTGTAGTTCACATACATACAGCAGACCCTCAACTGTCGGTCTGAATGTGTTTCTACTCTTTCCGGGTGTGTTTGTATCCCCGGCAAACCGCTACCTCTCCGAATCACACAACCTTAATCCAGATTCAATCATGTCCCCTATGAATAAATGATGAAAACAACATTGTTCAAGCTACAGATGTGTTTTTCTTTCCTTTCCCGCTGCACGTCTCCCAACCGCTACACTTCTCCATTCTCGACCTCCTGCCTTTTTTATTGCCTTTCTGTTGTGTGCGTGTGTTTTGTGTGTGTGTGTGTGTGTGAGTGTGTAGGCGGCGGATGACTCACAGTGCCCCAGTGGTCATCTGGGAGGCGTAGTGTGAATATAGAGTATCTCAATAACTACTGCAGTCCACACCAAGGCGGCGATGCATTAGCAGAGTTTTGTGTTCTCTTATTTTATTTCTCTTTGTGCCTTGTGTTCGGTGCGATATTGCTTCGCCCCGGGGCGCGTTTGAAGCGACCCCCCCGAGGGCCGTACACAGAGCCCTGCCTATCACCGCATGCTTGCCCCCCCCCCGTCCTTTTCCCTGCGGGCACATACGTATTCTGCCATTTCCAACTTCCTCGCACCCCCGACCTCCCGCCACGCCCCGAGATTTATTCCTAATCAACTCGCTTCCAAATCTATTTCACACATTCCCTTTTTTTTTCCTTTTGATATTCAAATTGACTTGTTCACAGGGTGTCCGCCAAACAGAACCCCCTATATACAAGCAGTGTGGTTATGAAAAGCTCCCACCCCCTTTAATACCTGTCTGCTCAGTAGAGGTGCAGGTGGTGGAGAAAAAACCCAAAACCCTGTATGTTGTTTTCAGGGCTTCTTGTTTATGTATAATAGCACCATGATCCCATGGGGAACAGGGAGGAACAGGGAAAGGGGGAGGAGTGACTGCTCAGGGCAACAAGAAGTGGTGTTCCTTGTCAGGCTGATTCAAACACCCCAACAGGGAGGGGAGGGAGGAGAGGTGCAAATGGAAAACTGTCTAGCGGGATGACATTGAGGTGGAGGTAATGGTGGGTGGGATATCCGGGGTGGGGTTGGCAGATGTTAATAGCCACGTGTTCTCAGAGGTGTGAGCGTGTACGTGTGTGAGTGTGTGTTTGTTGCAGCAAGAGTATGATCCTGCAAAGGGATGTGTGGTGCTGGACACTTTACCAAACTGGGCTTGGGTTTGGAGGGTATTGAAACACTTCAGACTGTTCAGAAAGATGATGGAGTCTTTAGAAGAGGTTTCACATCACCCTCATCGGCTCCAATATTCTACCGGGAGAATCTCTGGACAATTGGGATCCTGAGATATTTGGATTCATCTCAGCTTTATCCTCAGTTTAACCTCATTCTCCAAATAATTGCTCTCAGATCAGCTCCTAAATCTTCGGCCACACTCCAGTAAATTCTCTGAATCCATTCCACTGTAGAATCTACCCTTTGCACTAATCATTCATTTCCCAATCATTCACTCTCTTAATTTGTTGTTAAAGGATAATGGATGTGCATTTATCTCGTGCACTGATCGATACTTGACTTCCATTGACCTTGCAATTATGATTTATCACATTCATAGACGGAAACCTCGGATGCGGTTGAACTTTGTCGGTTAAATAAGTCAATAATTATTATGGTATTATGATCCTGAAATGTCAAAGACACCTGCTTAGCTGTGATTGATGCCCCTGTCTCTAATCTGTCTTCTATGTTGATGATCTGTTATGGTTCAATGTTTCCTGCTCAGCTTTCTCTTTACGGCGTCAGGTTGACATTGAGATTTGTGTGCGAGTGCATAAGCGTCTGTACCTGGAAGACAAATCGTGAGCAAATCAAATCATGTCCCAATAGGCATGTCCCATGCCGTATATGTTCATATTAATCCACTGAAAGTAAGTGTCAGTCAAACGATTGAAAGTAATCCAGTATCTATAATCAAGTACATCTCGTGGTTAGACAAGAATGACTGTAGAATCAGAGAAGACTTCACCTACCTAGAGAACTTTGTCCCTACTCTGACTCATTTTGGCTTGTGGTCTTCATCAAGTGAAGTAAAACAAAATGAACTGTAGTTTGTAGCTCTATCACTTTTCCTCCTCGTGTGCTCTGTTCTTTAGCACAAGCAGAGATAATTGAACTGGGCCACAGAGTCGGATTTCTTTCTTTTAAGTGATTCATTAAAGCTTACGTATTCAGGCTATTCTAAACTTAAAATTCCATCTCATGCGCTCGAAAGAAAATACTTTCCCTATTTTCAATGATCCCCTAATGTAATTTTCTTTCTTCCTCAAAAGTTCTTTACACTTTTCTTCCTCATTTTGCAACAGATTCAATTTGATGGGACAGGTTATAGAAAGGAGGTGTCATTATTTTCACTCATATCTTAGAAACCTCTGAAACATACGCCAAGTTGCAGGGTTATGGAAAAGTATAAAGTATCTTTTTAATACTTAAAATCAATGACTATATTTCATTGATTAACTTTACCTACAGCAAAAAGCAGACTAAACAAAGATGGACTGAACTGGGTTTGTAGATAAAATGCAAGGTACCTCTGTTACCCGACAGGCTATTACCGCGAAAAGCTTGTATTTGTGTTTGGCATGAAAGCAAATACGCAAGAGCTCTGCATATTGTGGAAAACAGGCACACACACACACACACACACACTTTGCTGCAGATGTCCTGGCTCTCAGTAGTTATTTTGAATGTGTTACCTGCCTCTCATTGTGTTCAATTTGTAGAAAGATTTAGAGCGGAGTTGATGATGATGGTTACAACTACATTAAAAGATGTGATTTCTTTCCCTCTCCTTCGAGACGCACGGTATTCGTATCTGCTGTGGGGCCGCTGATTGAATTACAGGAGCTCTGGTGTTGAAATTAAAGGGCAAGACAGACAGTGTGGGAAATGCAATGTGGCTTGTCATGATAATGATTTCCAGGTGTTTACTGTTGTGCGACTCACGGAAACCCATGGTTGAGAATCAAATGGACAGAAGCATCATAATGGGAAAGACATTGCAGGCAAGTTATGGAAAGACTGATTTGAGTGTTTCCAGCGTTTAACTCACGTTTGCTGAATCTTCATGGAGCTGATACTACTACGTTGCTTATTGCACTTTTGTTATTTTCAGTTATTTTCTCCATTGTGAATCACGGATGATTCTCCAAACGCAAACAAGCAAACACCTGCTGGAATAAATCCCGGTACGAGGCCGAGACTGAAACTGGGAGTCAACCAAAAATCTCTCTCTTTCTTGATAGATTGTTGATGCAGGGTTCGGGGGGGAAAGTCTCGGGGGGGGGTGGGGAAATATCCGTTCAAAGAAATATCCACAGATGTGTCGACAAGGTCTCGACACACACCTGGGTGAGGTGACAAACCCGTTTCTCAGTCATTAAATGCTGTGAGGTGATAGAAGTGAAAGAAATAGAAATGAAAGGGGGACGCAGAGGACAGCAGAAGGAGAATAGAGCAAGGTGGTGCTAGTTTACACAGGGGAGACTCTAATCAGAGACAAAGAGCTCGGTGTATTTTTCCAGTCTGAGGCTAATTTTAATCAGCATTGGTCTTGTCAGTACTGGCGGCTTGGACTGCTACCTCTGTGTTTACTTTTAATCTCGGAGCTGCTGATTGGAAAAGATGGAGGGATGAAAAGGGGAGGAGGGAGGGCGGGAGTGAAGGAGGGAAGAAGGGCGTGCGGGACTTGAGGCTGTGAAGATCCCGGCACCTGCGCCGACGCAGCCACACCGGTGGCCCAGCAGATAAACACACACCTCCTGCTTTCCCAGCATGCAACAGGTCCTCCCATTAAAGACTTGGAGTGTGCAGTGTGCTGACTGGTTCCCTGCTGGGCCCAATCAAAGATGTGATGACACTTGGTTTTCTGGACGATTAGACCCACGGTTCTTGATACACACCTATACACACACCTACACACACAGGTGTGCACTCAATCACTCATACCTAAACCTTTTTTTTTATGGTTGACAGATTCAAGAGATCATGGCAGTGAAGAGTGTTTTTAAACCCTCTGTGATTGGAGCGAGCGCTGAGATTCTGCTTTCTATCATAATCCACAAAATTATTCTACAAAACTTTCTGTAATATGTGCAGTTACAGGGAAACTTTATTGGCTTATACCTTCCAAGAATGATAGTCATGAGTTTTCCATCACCGGCGTCAGCTTCCCGTTTATCGTCATGCGATACACCAATCAGAGAGCAATCTCCATTTCCCTTTAAAACCCAGGTGCATTTCTGAATTGCTATGAAGATGGAGGATTTTCCAGGTAGTGAATGGGAAAGCTTCTCTGCAGTGGAAACATCTGCTCGGGCTTGTGCGTGAAGTGAAAGCACTAAAGCAGACGATCTGCATGTGTAACAGGAAGAGTGGGGGTGCATTAGGATCTTGATAATATGCCCGTAAAAAAAAGGGAAATTCAGAACAAGTTGCAACGTGCACCTAACTACCACTCAATTTAAAAGCAACATAACCGTAGATGCACCTGCATTACAGCCCTAAGTGGTGCTTGATGTGTCATTATGGGACCACTCACAGGTCGTGCCTGTGTATTAAGGCTACTTCCAAACAACTACATTTTTGTTTGTAAGCAGAGTAAAATGCAAATGTTGTGTGAATGTTTACTGAAATGTTGTGGTATTATATTATGGGGGTGAGGCTGAAGCAGGGCTAACACGTATAGGCAGACAAATTGAGACCAGATGGCATTTTAGTTTTTAGTTCACAAAACTTTTGTGTTAGATTGTGTGAATGATTTATTTACTCTCATATCTTATACAATATTCTGTTCAGATATCATATTTCGTTTAGTTTTTTCTATTATTAATATATAAGGGGTTCTACCTTCACAACTAATATAAACTTGCTGATCTCAATGAATCTGAAGAGTCATTGTAAGGTAACATTTAAATGGTGCATTTTAACAGCACAACAAAGATTCTATCCAGTTTTAACTGTTTTGTACAGACACAGTTGAGTGAAAGACTTTTTAAATAAAACAACTACCACTTACAGTTTACAGGTATATGTAGCCTGCACTGGTTTACATCACTGAAGTTTGACAAACAAACAAACAAACAAACACAACAACACAAACTCAAAGGATTATTGTCACCAACATGTCCCACGTTCAGGATGACAATCCCTCATGTCTCAGAAGACACATTCTGCACAATGAATATTCATCACGCTACTGGGGTGCATTGTTGTCATACCACCGCTGACAGATGTGCATTCATTAAACTGGAGACCATGGAGACACATTGTACGCAACAGTGACACTTTTAATAATTAATTCAACTCATTTTACACCTGAATTTATTTATACTATCATTTATTTATACGGTTTATTTTCATCTGGGGAGTAGCTCTGCTGTCCCGGTTGGTGGAGCAGCAGATACCATCCCATTAAATTAATTTTAATAATTGAAGGTTCTCATTAAGACCCAATCAGGCATGAAGACAATCTGACTGGAATGGGATGCCCGGAATTGACCGGAGACTCATACATTATTGATACAGAAACCGATCTCATTTGATCAGCGGGTTTTCAGCCTCAATGAATGTGCTGCCGACTGTCTGATTTCTTTGCGAGCATGTAGTCGCACACACATCAAAATCTATATCTACATGTCTGATATGTGCACGGAAAATATCAGCTGAATTGATCGCTCTCCAACTCGATTTCATAGCAGCTGCAGACAAGTAAGGGCATTTGGAGTGAAAATTGGATTATCATCTGTGTTGTAATGACTTCATTTGAATTCAGATTTTGCACAGGATTGTCAATCATGGAGTTTTACCTGTTTTCTTAAAGTGTCAAAAACTAGTTAGAAAGTTATTCAAGGCTCCACTAAAAGCCCATCAGTTCTCCCCAGTTAAATTCACTAGATCCAGATTTGTATTTTCATCTGGACCAAATTTAAACGCTCTCAAATATCAATCCCTTAAAAATGCCTGATTTTTTTTATTCCTGAAGGTAAATTAATTATTCCCTGAGAAATTAAAAAACTACCGAAAATGAAACGTCAAACTTGGAACACGGCCTCATTCAGCTTAGATGTTGCACTTTCCTAAATGTCAACTGTGATAGATTAATGTTGACCTCTGCTCTTGTTATCTCTTCACCACCACGGGCCAATTGTTTTCCAGCTTTGTGAGCCGTCATTGTGTGTTTGTTTGTGCGAGGGGCGATGATTGTGAGTCACTTA
The DNA here is from genome assembly GCA_038501795.1 of Pseudopleuronectes americanus. Taxonomy (NCBI): domain Eukaryota; kingdom Metazoa; phylum Chordata; class Actinopteri; order Pleuronectiformes; family Pleuronectidae; genus Pseudopleuronectes; species Pseudopleuronectes americanus. Next base: position 10,675,977 of record CM076737.1, read on the forward strand.
CGCCAATCACCCAGTGGCTCTGCTGCCAGTCCCAATCCCGAATCCCTCCGACGGAGACCACAGGTGTCTTTGATCCTCTTCAGCTTGACCTTTGTTTGATCACACACGGACACACAACGCAGCGTGACGCATGGGGCTGTAAGTGACAGATTACAGCTGTGATCACAACGTGGACACGAGTCACATGAACAAAACAAAAGAAAAGTCGGCTTATACATATTTCAGGTATGTGCGTTTGCAGGACTGTATAATGCCGGTGTATTACATTATGAAAAAGTACTCATGCTGCGTGTAGAGAGGCAAATTTAGAATTGTTCTAATCATGGTATCATTGTGTGATAATCTTTACTGACTTCAAAAATCATATTTAAAGCTGTTAATACATTTTAAATTTCAATTTAACTTGATTTGATTGTCTATATTTAAAGGTGAGAATATTGTACTTTTAATGGAGAGCAAGAACCAAACTTAACATATCATTTTCAGAAACACCAATTAGAAAGTGTTCTGCAGAAGAACACATGAAATATGTTAGACAATTTAAAAAAAAAGAAGCTGTAGTACAGGTACATGCAAACACAGCCAAACAGGAAATACACAATATTTGGAAAAGCATCTGTGTTTGCCACTCTACTTGTTTTTTCACACGTTTACACTGCTGAGCAAAAAAAAACAGATCGAAACCATTTGTAAATTAGGGTTTGAGTGTTTCCCCTTCCTCGTCCGTCTGGGCTTCCTCATCTCTTCCTCTCTCGCACACTCGCGGATGCGTACTGCGAAACACTCCGGGTCCCTGGAGATGTGGCGGAGTGTGTTAAAGAAGGCATCACACGTCCATTCTCTCCCTGCCTAAATCTGAGCCGGGGCCGGAATTCATCACAGGATCAAACCTGTTTCTCATCAAACCCAAGAAAGTGTGGATAATGCAATTTCACTAAGTCACTGCTTGACTTGATTGCATGTGGGCCGGGGAGCGCATGCTAAGGCGCCGCGGGGGGGGGCTGGACGGGTGTCACCGGGCGAGTGTGTGTGAACATGTATGGCAATCTGTGTAGCTTCGGTTTATCCATTTGTTTTCTCTTTGTGTCCCTACACAACTCACGGTTTTGTGTGTATGTGCATGTGTACATATACATCTGCAGCTGTTAGTTACTCTGCTTTAATCCACGGATGTTTTTATGGAGGGACGTTGTGTGTCTCGTGTGTGATGCAGAGCGGGCAGTGGCCCTCGGGGGGGATTTCAGGCAGATTTGGCCACATTAGAATGTGTCACTTCTTCCTCTTCCCACTGAGCACCACTCCTCCACACCACCCCTCCCAGTAATCCAGGATCAGACCACACACCAAGGGACACTAATGCAATAGACAGTCAACCAAACAACAAATAAAGAATCCTCAAGCGCGCACACACACATACACAAACACACACATGCAGACACACAAGCTCTCACAAACAAAGTCTCACTTTGGAACATGGTGTTGAGACGGGACTGGCAGCAGATCGGTGGCATCCTGACCTGGAACCGGAGCCGACCCCGTCACGTCCAGACAACTCTGAGGAAACACATGCATATTAATGCTGTTGCTATTTAATATTCATCAGTATTACGACTCGTTGGCAGCTGGTCCCAGACCCCACAGATCAATGAGGCCCCCCCCCACGTGCTCCTTTGTCTGACACAGATGCAGATGTTTAGAGCATGAAATTGAATTGGTCACCGTCATCGCAAAGACATACATGGCAGTCCGCCTGTGTGTGTGTTTGAGTGTACGATGATGCAATTCATGGATCTTGAGTGTTTGCAAGTTTATGATGAGGAATGAAAGTTTAGCCATGTTGACGATTAGAGAGAGAGAGCATGAGGGGGGGATGAGCAAAAGGGTGCGTTGGCGGCATCTTTGTTTAGGGGCCTGTAATTGAGTGTTAATTGAATTGGCACCAACGGAGGGATGAAGAGATGGAGAGAGAGACTGAGAAAGAGATAACTGGAGTGAATTGGACCTCATCTCTGTCTCCACTTAGCAACGCGCACGTGGGTTTCACCCTGAGACATCTGAATCAGAAACCCCTTGATTTGAAAAGTTTGGGACGAGATGAAAGCCTCCGTTGTCATTTTAATGAAAATTCGGCGAGGGTGTTGTCTCCCCCTACTTCTCAAAGGAAACTTGTTCCATTACAAATGCGTTATGGAGCCCGGCACAGGGGAACAATGGGCTGATATGCATTTGAATGCAAGGCCAGGCTGGCTGCACAGGTAATGCTGAACAGGCTTTCGCACTACGGCGTCTTTGTGTTGTATCACAGGAGCTTTAGCGAGGCCATATTGGACTTGGAAATGAAACCCAAGCAACAGCAGCGCAAAGGCTTTGTGCCTAACTGTAATCTCACACACACACACACACACCACCCACACACACACACTCACACACACACACAACCCACACACACACACACCACACACACACACCACACACACATTGACTAACCTTCGAAACCCTATCAAAGGAGCTTGGATTACCATCTTGTTGGATTTCTGTTCAGGGTACCCGCTCACTTTCTACACTTGACATCACATCACACTTAATTTCAGCTGACCACAATGTAACAGGAAAGTGCGCACAGCGTCTTGAGGGTATTATTCTTAGAGTCCTAAAATCTTGGAATCAAACTTTTTAATAAGCTCTACACACACTCACACACACACACACACACACACACACACACACACACACACACACGCACACACACGCACACACTGTTGAATTCTTTATGTATCAGACTCCCTTGGTTTTGAATCTAGACAGTTATTTATTGCATTGTCTGGTTTCTTCCAGTCTTTCAGAGTTGAATTCTTACTTCCTGCCGTGGGATTTAACAATAAAGCCTAAATCAAAAAATTCAAATGAATAACATTGTCTCGACTGCATAAAGACAGGAATACCACCATGTCTTCTCCTTTTCCTATTCTCACTCATCCCCCTATCACAATTTGTTTGTGAACACTGTAAACCTATGGTGAACGTGTGCATTCATAGTGGTTTTGCAAAACTTTTAGACAAACACACACACACTCACTTACTATTTTGCTCCGGAGTTTGCGTTATTGACAACGAGCCACAATTTCTCCATCAATTATATTGATTACTTCAGGTTGAGTGGAGGTAATGAGCTCCGGTGTTCTCTCTCTCCCCCCGATGATCTCCCCTCTCCGTCTGCAGCCCTCCCCCTCTAACGCCCGACCCCCCCCCAATTTCTTTCCAGTACATGGCAATGATTTTTTTGATCAACCCCTGTTAGCTGTGGGGTTTACCCACGCAGCGATGCAGGGGGTTCGGATGATTGTGTGCTCGCGGGTTGCATTTAGATCTAGTGGTGACTGAGTTGATGTGTTTATTTCAAACCGAAGGTGTCAGCAAGGAGCTCAGTGTCTCGTTAGCAGTCTGGGTCGGTCCAGTTGAAAGCAGATCTGACTCCTCTTGATGTCTGATGCAAGGTACCCGCCCCCCCCCAAGCAGCACACCACATAGAGTCACGTCCTGTTTCCTCTGTTCTAGGCGGAGCCGACGACAACTTGATCGAAGGGGGAGAGATGAAGTTCGTGTGCAAGCCGGGAGCGAGGAACATCACTGTGATCTTCCAGCCTCTTCTCAGGTATGGCACTGAATGATAACACTCAACACCTCGGACCGGCCTTCACCAGAGTCGTGTGATATGTGATCAGCAACACAGAGCAGCAAAAAGCTCAGTTAATAGTCTCTCAACTGAAATAAGGCTCTTTATTCTCAGTTGAGTAAATGCGGAAGTACCATAAGTTGAGTACAAGTATGTCATAATTACACTTTGAGGTTTCCCGCTCTGGACAGAAACATTTCAGGGCTGTTTTCTGAAGCTGTAATCCCAGGACAGTCTTCTGCTCGCCAATTTGAAGTAATCCCATTGAAAAACCAACCAGTTCACGAACAACAAAAACATGCTCTTTCTACTGGATTCAGTTAGATCCCATTAGTTTTACAATATGTACACTATACGTTAAAGGGTCTCCAGTGTCTTGGTGGTCTGTCAGACAGGGTAAGCCAGGCCACAATACATAGAAAGCCAGGGACATGACTCAATACCAGTAATGTAAACTAATCCCATTACAGAGCCTCTTAGTGACTATCCATCGATTTCAAACTTTTTAATTTTTAGTGGGATACAATAAATCAAACGTGATGTAATATACTGTACTCTCGGTTTCCAAACATTTTTTTCTTGATACCATCCAGGAATTGGGATTGACTGCCGCGCCCGTGCTTTTATTTCCCATTAAATTTGAGTATTCTGGAAGGTTGTCTTTGTTAATGTTCTGTATGGTCGTTTTCTATACAGCGCAGTGGTCCCAGTAGAGTAGTGTAAATCTAATACTGGAGCAGTTTAATTGAATTGGCCGCTGTGCAGTGATACATTGCCTTCTAGGATCCATTAAACAGAGATGTTTCCCATTTCCACACTGTGGTCCTCAGCCTACACTTTTTAACATGACAGGGGGATATTTCAATGCATGGGAGTAGGATTAGAATTCCCTTCTGGTAAACACTTTGTTTATCGCTTAAAATAACATATGTTTGGCTGGTTAACAGAGGTGATGACTAGATGATTAATAAATAAATTAATAAATAAACTAGATGATTAATAAAGTTATTTGGCATCGATCTTCTGTATGTGTTTGTTTTTTAAAGGGTTTAATCTGATAGCAATTATCGCTTGTATATAGGGTTTGTAGCATAAAGCTGCTAAAATACATTATATACGTTTTTATTTATCTTGAAATGCACATCTACAACTTTTTTAATCTTACACACAAATACAAATGTTTGAAAAAAACAACAAATATCAACACAGACCAAAACAGATGGACTCTTAGATTTAGGTTTACTTTACTTCCACTAAACGTTCTGGACGACCGAACAATATGGAATCACAGTCGATTAAGTTAGTTTGCACTCAAGCTCGATTGCACTTCATCTGTCACATCCAGTTTGGCTCCCCCCTCACGTCCCCGCTAAACTGAGCGGTATTGTCATGTGTCATTTCACCTTTTGTCTGATAGATTGATGCTCTTTGAAAGCCAATGACTGGTTTCAGTGGGAGTAAGGACTGTGTGGTTTGTGTGTGTGTGTGTGTGTGGGCATGCATGTGTTTATGCATGTTTTGCTGTCTTCCTTTGCAGACGGCTGACTGTGTGTTTATGTCCCGTCGCTAATGTTTTGGCTTTTCTCTCAGTCTCTCGTTCTCTCGCTGACGCACACACACACACACACACACACACAACACACACACACACACACACACACACACACACACACTCACACGTGTTGATGTTCCGCCTGTGTTAAACCGTGGGCCTCGCCAAGCTTTTGTCTGAACAAATGACCAAAAATAAAACGGTGACTAGCTCTCTGCCTACCTCTGCTATGTTGTCTGTAATGGTTCATATCAATCACACCCAACTGCCTCGCGCACGGGGCCCTCTCCTCCTCTGCTGCTCCAACCTGCCCTCTCAAGACTTCCAGTGCCAATGGAGCGCTGTTGCTTGCAGATGGTTTTCTAATGGCAGAGCTCTGGCACTGCGCTGATGGATCACTACACCTGCTGCAGCCAGCCAAGCAACTCATGGCAGCTTTAATGACAAAAGCAGTCGGGGGGGGGGCACAGGAAATCACTGGTGTCTGTCTGTGTGGCAACGTGTCGGCATATGGGACAACAGGGTCCTAATGTTTGTTTGCAAATGTTTTTTACATGTTGTGTTATACATTTTTATTTCTCCTCCCATATCAAAAATGTCTTAACATTGCAATTGTGCACCCAGGCAACACAAAGTCCTCACTATTTCATCTTATGTTATATCCACAGTTAAAAGAACCTGGGGGATAATGACCTTCATGATATTAGTTGCCCAGGATAGCCAAGGTCCTTATCTAAAGTGGCACCAAGCATGATGCAAGTGTATTTGCTAGTTTCAGACCTTAGAGTTGTCATTTTCCCATCTAGTGCCCACATTCTTACATAGGAAAACTAACTTGTTTCCATCTCGCATTTATAAAGCGCTTTTTCTTTTCTTATCTACCTCTCACATAGACATATCTACAGCAGAGTCCTGCACAGGTCTATTTTTGCAAAGCCTGCACCTGCAAAGCTCTATACTGGACCTGACCCGTCACCTCCAATCATCTCCAAGTCAAGTCCGGACCTGCCCGGATCTGTTAACATATGTCAGGCAACACAACCTGCCAACCCCACTTTTGGTGTCTGAGTTGTGTTCTTGGGGGAAAAAAATCAAATCTCTCAATTGTGGCAGCACCTTTGCCCCGGCAGCTGTCAATGTGATACCTCGCAGCTATAGCTTTCCTGTAGTGACAGTTATCCGAGTGGAACTTAAGTCCTCAAGGCTTCATTCAAGCTGATCTACATGTTAAACACTTAATTTCACCTTTATCCAGAAAACAAACTGGACTTCTCACCTGCTGACCTCTTGAGCTTTGTTAATGTTTTCCTCGAGCCCGTACCCCTGAATTTATAAGAAAATGCTTTTACCAGTGAACTGCAGATACACAACCGAGTGCAGGACAGTCAAGTGTGTTGGGCCAATTACTAACGATTGGATCTTTCTCCAATAAAAATCTGGTCAGGTAGTAATGTATGCCATAGGCAGGTGCATAATGTGCATGCACTCTGCTCTTTCCACACACACAGATGGTCTGCCTGCACATGACTCTGTGCTGGGGCAGAATGTCTAATAGCAGCCAAAGAGAGTGAACAGAATTGTATATCTCTGATCCAGAATATGCTGGAGGGATAACGTATCCCACCTGGTCTTGGACGGCCTCGGGCTCCCCCAGGAAGAGCTGGAGGAGGTGGCCGGGGAGCAGGACATCTGGACAACCTTGGTTCTCCTGCTGCCACCCCAACCTAGAACTGCATAAATGCTACTAAAGGGGACCAGTGTGGGTTACACTCATCTAATGTTGTTAATACAGTAACTACATCTAATAGTTATGATCCTACCTTTTATGTATCGGTACTTTATATTGGGATGGAGGCCCTTTCCCTTTGTCATACTGAAATCATAGTTGTCAGGGTGCAGAGTGTATGTGTTTAAACATGCACACGCAAATGCGAGGCAGACATGGGGGAGTGTTTGTGCATGTAGCAGCCAATTTAGTTTGACTTGTGGGGTCTCCCGCTGACATTTGGGTGATATTTACACCCCTTGCTCCAGATGAGGTTGGCATTTTGAAAAGCTTCAGCAGGCATCTAATCTCCTCCCTGTTCGCCATCCTCAGGATGACCAGGCTTGGCCATGCCTGTTGTATTTTCAGCTGCCTGAGTGGTTTGCATGTTTGGCTTCATTCACTTCTACACAGGCAGTTCACATTAGATAATCGCTCTTTATTAAGAGCCTAAATGCCATTTTCTTGACGCCCTGTGTGATTTCTTCATATTTGGTGCAAACTTTCCCTTGGAATCAACGATGGACTGTTTAGAATTCTCAAAGTCATATTTTTTCAAGTCCTGAACGGTCATCGCCAAACCTTTGGTTTACAGAAGCAGACATTTGATATGAATCATTTAGTCAAATTGCTTGGATCAAGGTTCAATCAATAAGTAGTTTAGCAAGATCCTCTTAATAATTAGACATTTGCACTTTGCTTTGTTTGCCAAATAGCTGGAGCTTTAGGTAAAAGGTCAAACTGGAAAATCCTGCTATCAGGGCAAGATTTGGACAGAGATTCTAATAAACCAATTTTTCCTTCACTGATTTGCTTGCTAAGGGGCTTAGTGTAATACTAACAGGCTTGTGCTCAGCTATTTTCTATTATAATTGAATTCCTTTTTGGCTTTATCTAGCTTTTTTCTGTAATTACCAGTTCAAATGTATTTCTGGTCTGAACTTTAAATTACCTGTGGGTGTGTTTTGTTTTATCTAACAAGACAGTTTACTGCGTTTAATCAAAATTTCACTAAAACTAATGTAAGTGAGCTCATGACTGTCCTTGCATTTGTGTACTAAAACTTAAAAGAAGCATAGAGTTATCCCAACTGGTGGGTGTTCTATAGATCTCCCCATGTGCACATACAGAATTATCTCATTAAATGAACTCCTTGTAAGTATCTGTGGCAGAGTGAAAAAGTCCAAGGTAGAGAAGTGAGTTAGCGTGTCGGAGATTGACAGAGAGCGCCCAGGGCGAGAAGAGAGGGAAGGACGACTGAACAAGTGATGAAAAGAATAAGGAGCCGATAGAGAGCAGAGGAGGACAGAAGGGCTCTGCCTCCCACCAGTGTAGCCCGTGGTAAAGAAGACACACACCACGACTCTGCACTAATTTCACACTCTCATTAACTCCCCTCCTGAGCAGCGCACACAGGGATAGAAAGAGTTGGAGCTGAAATCAAGTAGCTTTAAAAAAAAAGGTTTTAAACAGTTATTTTTTAGGTTTCTCAAATAATTTCGCCGAAAGGTTCACTGTTGAATTCTCAAATTAGATACTCAAGGAGAAGGACCTTAGATTTTTTCCCATTTCCTACTGCTATCTTGAAGAAGACCTCGCTCTGCCAAAATAGAAATGATATTGAATGTGTGTGAACTCATGGAGACTTTACCTGTGAAGACACATGACCTTGGTTTTATTGTGTTTTCCAATTTTTTATGTTTTATTTATAGTTTAACTGTAAAATATCAAGCTTCAATTAAATGTCATCGTCGTAATCAAACTACGAAAGCTACAAAATCATTAATCTTGCCATATATGTAGGTTATTATTATCATAGCACCATTAAATTAAGTATGTATTTAAGACGAACAAAAAAAGTTCTCTGGCAAACTATAGCGACATTATTCACTGTTGATCTGCTTTTTCCTGCAATATAGAAAATAGCAGCTTTATAAATCCAGCAATCATATCGTTGAACACTCTGCAGTTTGTCGGGCAGTGTGAAACACCACATTTCCAGAAAGAGACAATCAAGTTAAGCACCGGATCAAAAATAATTTTCAAATAAACCCTGACGAGAAGATTTGTTTGGGATGTTAAAGAGCAACTGTTGATATTATTTCTTTGGACTGCAGGTACCCACTGAGTTTTCCCCTCATATGACCTTTTCTTTTCAAATACATAAATTCTCTCTGCGGCAGAACTGAAAATGGCAAAAATAATTTGTGGCTGAACCCTAACCTCCGTTTAGTCAGGCAGCAGCTTCATAATTACTGTTGAATAAAACAGTTTTGCTTCGACAGTAAATCTGAAGTCAACCTCAAAGAGGCTCCTGCACAGAGGCTATTAAAATGCAGCATGGAAGTCTTGTCTTAAGTCTTCCTCACACATACGTGCACTGACTGCTTTGCTCTGCCAGCCCTGGCTCTCTTTTCTAATCTTTTCTCACTCTTTCGGGGGGGGATTTCCTTTCCCTTAGTAGTAAATAGCATCCTCCCCGTCTCTCCTTCTCACCCACACCCATTAAAAACTGGAAGCGTAGTTGGGAATAAGGGGAAGAGAGGATTTTACACTGGAAAGGTCAGAAGGAAAGAGAGAGATAAAGAAGGGAGAATAAAGAGACCAACAACAGAGAGGATAGCAGATGGGAGGCAGTGAGTGGAAAACACAAAGGGAGAGGATGATAAATAAACGGGAACAAACAGACAGGTGGAATGAGAATAGAAAGAGATAAGAAGAGCGGAGAGGAAGAAGGAAAATGCAGAGCAACAGAACGGTTTGCATGCTGGGTGGCATCGTCGCTTGCTTTGAATTCAAGTTATTTATATGCACATGTTTGCACTGTTCATACATCTACCATGAACTGTACATGGGGAGGAAATGAAAAGAGAGATTGAACACCGTTGTGTATTAGAAAAGGAGCTAGAGAAGGAGATTTGTGAAAAGCCAATACAGCTGAAGATTTCTTGTAACTGTAAGACCTTGAGTGGCGTGTGTGCGTCCTGCAAGGTGTTCAGAAACATACCAACATCATCGGCCGGAACAAATCTCCCACACGGACAAAATAACAACAACCAATGCAACAAAATCCCGTCCGTACAAGTGGTCCTTTCAATTTGGATAAAACTCAGGGGCAACTTCAGGCCAGTTGCAGGAAGTTAAGACACCGTTAAACTATAGAGGAAGAAAAAGAAGCATAAGCAGCTCAGAGGATTTCTGGCACCTCTAACAATTATACTTTTTGAAGTAAGAGGACTTTCATTTTACTGGTTCTAATTACATAATGACATCACAGAAGCCTCATTGTCTCCATTCTAAAGGAAAGATGTGCAGTTTATCCAAAAAGCAACAAACCAATGAATTTCAAGTATAAGCAGACGATGAAACGTGACAGATGTATGTGTTGTTCTTTGCATGCTCAACATATCACTGTTCATAGGTAAGCTGTATCTATGCACTCCTGCTTCATACTAAATAATGCAGGAATGTATGGAAAGCTCTAACCACACCTAAACAAAATAACATGACTGCTAAGAAACAGAAATTGAATGCACGGGGAAGGAGAGCAGCAGAAGACAGACAGACAGAGAGAGGTTGTGGGTGGAAGCAGTGATGCTGTGACTCTGTCAGGTGCTCGTACCTGTCACCGCAACTGCTGCAGCACCATCACCCCCCCGTCTTCATTCTTTTATCTCTCTGATGCCCTCCCCACACGACAACACACACAACACACATCATGTTGTAAATAACACTGCTGCTTTTATCGCCTCCCAAAAGTGCAACTTCAGCCACTTTCTAGTGCGGCGCAGAGTTTTCAATCTCCTCCTGTCTTACAAGCACATGCGTGCACAGACACACACACACACACACACACAGAGAACACACACAGAACACACACACGCACACGCACACAGCAGATATTGGGCAGCAGATTAGATACATCAATGCGGGGGTCTTTTCTCCGGCTATAGAAGGTGGATAAACTCCTTGATTGTGTTTATCCATCCCATAATGGAATCCGACTCGGTTCCCAGGGCAACCTGTCCAGCAGACTTATGTGAAGCAGACAGTCGTCAGTGGGAGCTTAAGGGCGTCTAGTTGGTCTGAACGCCCAGCAGTGGACTTCTTATGAAGTGGGCTTTGGAGGTCCCTGAGGTTTTAGGTTTGCGTGGGGGGGAAAGAGAGAGAGTGGATACTTGGAATTGTTGCCCCGGTCAGATTAGAGGCAGGACTGGTGTGGTGACACAAAGACGACCATTACCTCAGAGACACACACACACAGGCGCACACAGGCCTTTGAAGCTCGTCCAGATGACCTGGTAATTATCACACAGATGTTCACACAGTCAGGCTGTCCCCATCCATGTCGTGTCCTCCCCCCCCCCTCCCCGGCAGGTCCTGATTGTCTCTGATTGGCTGCTTTTTGAGCGAGCTCTGTTTTCTCAGGGGAGTTGCATCTCTGTGTGTGTGTCGTCCCCTCTTCACTGTTACCAACAATAATTTAATGAAATGAAGGTCTCCACTTTCTTTTTTTTTAATGTACAATAATTTAATTAAGTCCAGACCTGTTGCTATGAAAGGACAGGAGTGAGAAGACAGAATGCTCTTAATGCTCATGGAATGAATGCCAGCGGGAGCCTCTGCCAAGAAGAGAATTACTAAACCACAATGAAGGGATTTCTTTTCACCGTGTGTTGCTTTCTGCCACATCCCTCACTTGGTTATTTGTCTCCTTTGCTTCTGTCATTTCCTGCACTTTTCCAAGACGTTATCAGCCATTTAAAGAGGATAGTTTAAAGACCCATTAAAAAACTGAATTTCTGCAAAATAAGATGTGTATTCCCTGTTTCTTATCTACTGCCGCCCTTCTGAGAATTCTGTCAAGGTGAAGACGGAGTGCCGGAGATGGGAGATTTATGGATATTCTCTTGTTCCTGTCCCTCACACTTCCCTCTGTTTTCTCTCTTTGAATTCAGCCTCAGTCGTCAGTCTCTCGTCTCTCCATCCTTCAATCCCCTGACAACACGAGCTGCCACTCTGTGTTACCGTCACATGAGCGAGCGCCGGCCCCCACATCACAGCAGCCTTTGATTGGCCGGGCCTTTCCAGGTCGGCGAGCCGCTGCCTGATAATAACCTTGTTTGATTGCTGGAGCAGAGAAGTAATTGATTGATCCGCTCGCCCTGTCTGGGGCTGGGCTTCTGAAGTAGCCTGGTGGATCCGAATGTGTGTGTGTGTGTGTGTGTGGGCGGGTGTTTGTGTGGAGGCGAGGGGGTCGCTTGATTGTGCAGGGAAGTTCTGGATAAGCATACACATGTACGCTGCACAGATTAAAACACACACACACACACATCCACCCGCGCTCTGTTATTATCGAATACGACAATATGCAGTGTGTACCAGAGCTGTACAGATGAGGGGGAACGTTTGGGGAGTTTGTTTTTTAAACACATCTGCTCTGCGTACCTCTCTAAACAAACCCCACCGGCCAAATAACAAGTCATTAAACCTCATTAAAAAATCTCCAGCTCCCTCTGAAAGGATTGTTTGTGATCCCCTAATTGGTGGTTACATAAGTTAGTCCATCTTTCTCTATCGTTAATTATTGTCAAAGATAGATGGTCTCGACTCGCTGCAGCATCTGATCCAACGGCAGCTAAATAGGCTCCAGGCAGTTCCTAGAGACGGTGGTTAACAGCTGATAATTGGAGATGGACCGTGTTTGTCCTTTATGTGGGAATATGTGGATAACATCAAGGTGTAAATGTTAACTAGGTAATGAATCATGTTTTTCTGTCACAATTTCTTGTAAATATTCTTGTAAATATCCACATTTGTCTCGTATCCCGATGTGAGGAGATGTAAAAACTCGTTGGACAAGACTTTTTTTGCTGCTCATGTCTTCGATTTGTTCCCGTTGGGTAATTTTGCCTCTGGCTCATCTTCATGTGGTTTTAAAGGATCATTTTGTTGTAAACCATAAACATTTTGAGCCTCAATAGACATGATTTCTTTCAGGGTGTTTAACTCTGGCGGTTATAACATTACTCTGAACCCAGGCTGTGAAAAAACTCAACATGGAAATACACAGCATTCTTTTTTTTATGAGATCTATCAGCCTTCACCCCCGTCAGTGACTGTTTGATCCCCGGCCATTCTGGAGTCATGGTGCTCCTATTGAAAGTGCAACCAGTGGAAAAACCAAACAGGCTTACTGAGTACATCCTCTCGTCTCCTCTTTTATATCTATCCAGCATTTGGAATCAACAGCTATGTTTTGGTTATGTTTATATTCTAAGCGGGGGCCCATGCTGACACCGATATTAGGCAGTGAAACATCTCCTGCACAGATCGGCGCATATCTACAAACATAAGCACAGATACCAATATGTCTGTGAGAGATATCGGCCCAAAGAACTGATGTACACGCTGATTTCTTTTCCTTTTTAAAAGTTCTCCACTTTGGCAGGAAGTACATTTGGTTTCTCGCTCCTTCTGCTCTCCTGTTTGTCACCGAAATAAGTGAAACACGGGAAGTCAAGAGATGGAAACCCCTTTTGCAATAAAGTGCAAACGACAGTAAACTGCCGAGCTTTCCCTCCGGAGCTGATGAGCAGCGAGAGTGTAAACACATCTCCCCCCCCCGCTTGTAAGTGGTCTCTCCTCTGGAACAGTTTGGCTAACTTCATTACACCTGACCGAAATAGAACTCGCATCCACAACAACAATGAAGACTTGGACGGAATTTCAACCAGAATAGGATGGAGCAGACCGGAGGATGGGAATAAACAACATAAGGGAGGTGGGGGAGTGAAAGGGAAAAGGCAAAAAAAATCCATTATGTTTGATGTTAGCGTCTCATCTTGGCAGCAAATGCTGGTGGAAAAAACCCTGTGAAATGACATTAGGGGCATCTTGTAATGTGATTTCTGCTATGTGTGAATATGAGATTTCTAATGGATTTGTGCACATTAGAGCAGTCTTTATCTGTAGTATTTATTCCCCCCTGGTTTCAAATGCAATTTGCTAAGTACAATGTTTCACTCTGCTCGAGCTCCACCAGCTCTCTGGCTAGAAGGGATGTGGGGGAGGATTCTATTATTTTTCTTTCTTTCTCTTTTTTGGTGGGTGGCACTACATAAAGATATCATGATAAATATTCCAGGCACAGCACATGTGACAAATTGGTATATTATGAGAAAGGGAGATTGTTTCTAAAATGGGTTCAGAGGTATGCAGAGAAGAATAATTTCACGAGGAACACGATTCTGTGCATTTGTGTGTATCTGTGTGTTTTGGGTTGTAGCTATGCTATGCATCTGTCCAATGCTGTTTATTCACGAGTCCAGTGAGTTCATGTTTGGGCTTGTTTGTCAGTAATGCACCTAAAAACACAATTATATAACGTGTACAGGCGATTAATTCACACGTTTATATCTTTCAAACTTTGATATCGTGGATCAATATCCACAGTAGATGTGTGTTGTTGACATCACATACTGAAGCAGCAGTCGTAGTAGCTGAACAACAACTTCCTCTTCTGTCCAGTCTGATATAAAGTTTATTGATCTATTTATGTAATATATTTGTCTTTGGCCATTGCAACAGTTGTTTTTGTCTTGGAAAGGATTTGATGGAGCCGACTTGAAGTTCTGATCCAGAAACTGGCCTGTCAAAGAATATGAATGAACCAAATGTGCATAGCTGTTTAAACAGGATCATCATCTAATTAAATACTCATCTTGGTGCTAGCAACAACTTAGTGTCAAGGGTTAAGAGGTGTAACAAGTTATTTACATGAATTTGATGAAGTATCTTTGTGTGAAGTCTTTTTAAAATGAACCAACACACAGATCTGCTGGGTCAAGGCCGACCTGCTACAACGTTGAGTCAGTTATAACGATTCACTGGTTTGTTGACACGAGAGGATTCTGCCGCCGCTCCTTCCCCGATCTGGAAAAAGCTCACACATCTCACAGCACAGAGTTGTACTGAATGAGATTTCTACCAGCCTCTCGTGATGAATGGGGCAGAGTGTGATGCAGGACTCCACGGCTCAGACAGAGTGCCATTTTCATAGCGCACCATCGCTATCTGTTGCTGCTTAAATTGTTTTTTTAAAAAAAGAAAAAAGAAGAAGACAAAGACTCATGTTCGTCTTCAATTTCCCTGACACCCTAATATCTGTCTCTGACTGATTGGGGTCACAGCGTCCCTGATTAGCATCCACACGGACGTGTTCCTGCCAGCGTTTCTGCAAATTGTCCCAAATCAGCCAATGTGGTGCACTCGGCGCTCTCTGCAGGCTTAATGAGCTAGATTAAGAAGGAAGTCGTTTAACCCCTGCCTGCAAAGCCCACACACACACACACACACACACACACACACACATAGGCATATGTACTCATCACAACCACACAGTCATAAGCACAAACCAAACACACACGCCTTCACGCACATATACACACACACATACTCTAACAACACCCTGTATTTCACTAGATAGGAGATGGAGCGAGGCCATTATGCAAATGTCAGGTGTCAAGTGTAAATGAGATTGGAGGGATGGGAAACAGAAGTATTGAATCAAACTGGCTCCCTTGGCAACTGCACCAAGGTAATGAGAGCATTCCAGGACGGAGGCTGGGAGAGGCCGTCATCACGCTGAGAAACAGCCGAATATGGTGGAAACTAAAGTTTAAGAGCAAGTCCACTGGGTCTAGTTGATCTAAGGAAGAGGCGATAACACCACCACCTGCCTCATTCCTACTTTGGAGTGTGAATAAAGACGGTGCGGCTCACCTTGAAGTTGGCTTTATGTTGATATAGATAATGGTAAGGAGAGAGGGCGATGTCTGGAGGGACAGAAGAGAGGAGCAGCTTATGGTCACTTGTAGCAGCCTCGCCATTGCCTCTGCCAGGGAGGTTATGCCCCACATTGGGTTGTTTGGGCAATACCTACAGAAATGGATATCAACATAACAGACTAGAAAGAATCCTGGACAAGGGGCCAGGTCCAGGAATCACTTTCTTTAATATTGCGAGATAAGAGCAATTTGGACATTTTCGTTGAAGGCCCAGGAAAAAGTTTGTATTTGAAATCAGGCACATATAGGAGTCTCATATCTGTGTGTGTGTTTGTCTTTTGTGTAATATGGTGCATATACAAATACAAGTCTGGGCCTTGTGAATTCAAATGTGTCTTCATAAGGGGACTGTTTGGCCTTGGCGGAGGTATGCACTCTACTGAGAGCTCTAGTTTCTTTGTTGGATGGTTGTTTGGTTTGTCAGTTTGTCAGCAGTGTAACACAAAAGCTCCAAATTTGCTTGACACTTGATGGAAGGATGGGACAGGGGCCAAAAAACCTGAAAAAAATCATTAAATGTTGGTGTTGATCCAGAACACATTATAATTTTCTTTTGTTGACAGTTCCACCAACTTCCCAGGTAAATCAGAGCGGGAGCTGACGTCTATTAGTGTGTGCAGCTCGGTGTGGCTTGATTGCATTTAAGTGCTTGTGAGTGCCATTCTTGTTTGGGTTTGTACTCACATAACTAGCGGGAGATCAGACAGACACAGTTGTTGGCTGCTATTATGTTACAAGGACGCACATCAACAGGTGGTGGTTGTTGATTTATGGCACGTGAAGGGAGCTTAAGTGAATTCCTCTCGTTTAGAAACCGTACCCAGTCGTCATTTATGTTATCCACGTGTCTGTAATTGTCTGCATTGTGTAAGTAGTGCAGCGTGCACCATTCTCAAAGATGTTTAACCTTCAGTATTTCTAATTTATTAAGCTAAAGAACGTTGTCGGTGCAGGAATATCAATACAAATTCTCCAAGCCAACCCTTGACTTTGAAATACAGAGTCGTGCATAAGTTGTCACTGTGGGTCATCTCTTCATCTTCCACAGAACTTTGGCCCAGCTGTTGTTTAACACTGGTTGGATCCATCTTTCTCTCCCATCTCTACATTTGATGTCTCTCTTGTTTATCTCTCTGTCTGTCTGCTCTGTCTATAGCTGCAGGCCGTGCACTGCATTATTACGACTCCTCATCCATAATCCTCTTTTCTTGCCTCTTCTTCTCCCCTCGTTCCTCCGACTCTCCTCTTTCCCGCTCTCCCTCCCACGCTTACTGGCTCATTTGCTGCTGGCCCTGGTCTCCTTGTGAGAAAATGAATCATTCCTGTAATTACTAGAAACTCACACTACAACTATTAGTCTAATAATGAATGTGAAACTGAAAAAGGAATCGTAGAAACATCATGTAATGTGTTTGTGTTAATAGGTGTTTTTCCTCTTTCACTCTCTGGTATTCATATATATTAATACAGATAATGATCTGATAAAGCCTCTGCACAATCATACAAATGTGTTTTATTAAGATAAATGTCCCTTTCTATGTAGAAAGCCTGTGTTTTTTTGGATGTTCACCATATATAGGTACTTGCTTCAGTCTATTATTAGTTATTCAATCCACAATACTGATATCAGCTTCTCTTGAAACTAGAAGTTTTGACCAGATACAGGTTTTTATTGACCTGTTCATGCATGGATCTCTCTGTGGTGAGTGGGGAAGTGACAAATGCAAATTAGTTTTCAATATATCTCACTAACAAAATGGTGGGCTTGTCAATTACTGCGTTCCTATTCATATTGGACATAAGTAGTGAGTCTATCATAGAAAACCCCCCGCACAGCATACTGTAACTTTACTGTATGAGGTCACCCTGCAGTTATCAAATCAATTCTACATAATTCTCGACACGGCAAATCCCATCAGCTCCGGCTTTCATCTCAGACAACACATGCACTCGTGCTTTTATAAATTTAATCAAGTTCATTTAATACAATAGATGACATTTTATCAGCCGCTTTAATAAATAAAAGAAGTCTGTTTTGTTCTGACATTTTAATGTGTGTTTATCAGTGTTGCAGTTAATTATCTCATTAATGAATTTAAAGCTCTGGCAGTTATCTAGTTTGAACTCAGAGCACTCAGTTGTTCTGAGAAATTCACTTGCAAGAATGTTGTTTGCATCCTCTCCTCCTCCTCCTCCTCCTCCTCCTCCTCTTCCTCCTCCTCCTCTCTCCTTCTCTCCCCTCTCTGTCTGTGGTCATCCTGAGTGCTGAAGTCTTTAACAGACGGATCCACTATTTACCAACATGGCTTCTTGCATGAAAACACATCACCCACACACACCCCTGTCACTTTGTAAAAAGTGAAATGCACTATGTTAAAGGTCAGTGCCGACTCAAGGTTGCCTCTTTTCCCTGAGAGCCCTTTCAAGTGGACACAAACACACACACACAAACACACACACGGACTAAGACATGACACTACTACAAGCAGGCTCGGACAGGCTATGAAAGGATCAATGAATAATTTAACCCCTAACATCATATTTCCCATGGCAGTAACATATACAGAAGGGGCTGTGTGTGTCTGTCTTTGTGTGTGTGTGTGTATGTGTGTAGTGGTGTGGAGTGTGCCCACCTTCATTTTGTGTCTGCCTTATATGCTGAGAGGTGGCTATTTCAGCAGTGTAACGTGATGTGTGGGAGTATTATCAGAGCTGTAGGTATGACAGACACACAGCCCTAGAGCTGACTTCCTGGAATTGCATTTTGTTGGCCGTCTCCAATATGGGACCTGTCGCCTCGCTCCCTCCAGGCCATGCAAACCGTGATTGAGGCGTCCCTGCGAGGTGTCACCATCGAGGGTGCGCGACTCCTTTTTTGTGTTTCTGTCTGGTTCTCCCGCCGATTAAGATTTTTATGCCTTTTCAATCATTCCGCCCTCTCCTTCAATCCTCTCGCTCTCTTTTCTCCCTTTATTTTTCGTTCCCAGTTTCTGCTTCCTTCCACCTTCCCCACTGTCATAGCTTGGGGAGCCCTTCGGTGTATTACAGACCTCTCAACACTAGTTCTCTTTATGGCTCTTTTTCTTTTTAAATTCAATCAGCCTTCAATGGAGCCCCCAGAACCATTTCAATTTACTACCTGGACGCCACAGAATGGAAAGTCCTACGCTAACATAAAGGTCTAAATGGAATGGAAGGGGTAAGAGAGAGAGAGAGAGAGAGAGAGAGATAGAGAGAGAGAGAGAGAGAGAGAGAGAGAAGAGGGATGAAGGAAAAGTATGGCAAAGAGGGGAGGAGGTGTATTGAAACGGTGCCACGGAGAGATAACGGAAATGGAGTGGTAAAAATAGAGAGAGGCCGGGGGAATTAGGGGGGGGGGAAAGAGGGTGAGAGGGAAAAGATGAGGGAGAGGGAAGAGTCTGAAGCGTTGCGGGGGATAAGAGACGGCAGAGAGAAAAGGGGAGTGAAATGGAGGGTAGGGAATGGAGAGGGGGGGGGGATAAAGGCGTACAGTGAGGAGAAGAAGTGATAAATATAAAGTGTTTTTTTAATCAGAGGAGAATGTGATGTGACACGGCTCACACAGCAACCTGTTTGAAGGAATGCATCAACCTTTAGGACGCCTGTGATACCGTGCACCTGGAGTATACTGTGCTGGGAGGTTTGAGGCAAATAAATAACACACACAAACCCCAATGGAAGTCGGAAGATGAAAACTAGTTTTCCGTTGGAGCAAAATTGTTCTTATATATTTGTGTATAAATCAACACAATGGCTTTCTCGCCCCAATGCCATTTCCTACAAAACAATCCTTTTGACCTCAACTTGCCGACTTTCTTCAGGGCAACTTTCCATTTACTTTTTCCCTATGGGGCCAAAATGGGCTCCTCGCGTCCATCTTTGCTGCCAGCCCTATTTGTGTGTGTGTGTGTGTGTTGTGTGTGTGTGTTGTGTGCGGGTTAAGTGTTTTTCTCAGTACTTTTCAGGCAAATTGAAAAGCTCCTTCGCACTTAGCTCTCCTGGGGATAGTTGCCATTTCGGTCTCGCTGAGTCATACACTAAAAAGCACGAGTGTCCTTCGGTCTGAAGTCTGTATTGTCTCCATCAACTGTGATTAGACAAGAACATAATGTGCGTCTGTGTGTGTGTGTGTGTGTGTGTGTGTATATATATGGCTGTGTGTATATGGCTGTGTCAGTGCTGATGAAAGACAGACTCAACATTCAATCAGTTTGGCTCCCAAGCTGTATCTTCCGCTCTCTTACCCCTTTGCAACGTGAGTTTGTTTTGCAATGACTTTCACCATATAGCCAGCAAATATGAATCAAGGCTTCTCTGTACATAAAGTCATGTTGTATGTACAGTAAGTGTTTTATTTCTTTTTTGCCTCGGCTCTGGTTTCTCATCGCGTACCTCCATAGGTTTCACAAGGTCCAAACCCTTCGCCTCCCACTTCAATGTTTGACCTGAGATCACTCAGCAGTTCCTGAATATTAGAAGTGTCTCGCACATGTTAGGTAGAAATCATAAGTTTCCAGCAGATGTTGCTTTTCATTGGGCACCAGATGATGCAGATTCAAGGACTATAAGGTCATTTTTACGATAAGAAGAGATCCTAAAGGTAATTTTGCTCTAAAATAACCCGTAGATACTGTTTAGGTACAATAAATACGAGTCACAGTTTGTAATTGTTGGCGTCTCCTCAATCAGCTTTGTTTTTTATATCCTGGCTTACTTTAATAGAGCAGCCCCCTTCCCCCTGCTCCTGTAAATGTCACCTGTGGGAGGCCACTTAGAGCACAGCTTATTAATCAGGCTTGTTTTATATGAACGCTTAAATACTTCAGCGCTGAGCCGAGCACAATCAGACCAGATACAGTTTGTGTCTGCACCTGCCCGTCTGTCTAATGCGGGCCTGTGATTAAGAAAATAAGAGCTTGAGGGGACCACAGACCCCCCCACCCACACACACACACACACACAGACACTATGGGAACAGCCATGAACAGCACTGTCACCTGCCTCTTTATCTGTATTGACTCACATTGTACAATGGTGACAAAAGCAGTAATTTAGGCCCGGTAGCCTCCCATTGTGACATTGAGGCATCGTCTTCTCTCTGTGCTCTTAATGGCTCAATGTAGCGTGTGAGAGAGCTGAACCTCCCCTCGCTGCTCACAGCCCTCCTCCGCTCACCGGACAGTTTCAAAACGAAAAAAACACACAAATCACCTGCTTTTAAAAATGGCAGGATGTCTACACACAAGTTTCTTTTGATTAAAGCGGAAGAGGAGATTGATATAAAAGTCTAAACTTAAGATCATATAACTTGATTGAAATTCAGACTTTTATATAATGCAGGAAATAATTGTCTCCACAATTTTATACTCCAACTTCTTTTGTGTCATAATAACTGATCCTCACCACCCATTACAGACTCTCCCTGTTAAGATGGGAGTCCATTATAATTCCAGAAAGCTCAGTACTTACCATTCACTTGACAGCAGAGACAGGCCATTATATTGTATGAATTCATACTTTTAGTGACAAACGTTCAGAAATATAAAAAGATCCGGTCCACTGAAAATGTGGAGGCTTTGTTGTGAATGGGAATGAGCCAGCGGTGGACAGGTTTGTAACCCCGCTGCTATGATTTCCTTGCCTCAGGCACCATGCCAGGGAAACTGTGTGTCTTTGAAAGTAAGTTTCATTGGAGTGAGATATTCTCACAGCACCGGATATGCACAACAGTGTTATTTAAAAAAAATGGGCAGCAGGCAATGATTCAGCGGCATGCTGTCACTGAGCTTTATTTGACTCTAACAATAATAATAACACACTGCTTCAATTTGATTGAGATGATGACATGATGATTGGTTTTCTTTACTTCTCTTTTCTTCCGGACTTGAGGGCTCCATATTTGTGCTCCTCTTTAGTATTGTATTTAAAATATAAAGATATTTACCAGGTCCCAACGTCTTCTAGGTTGATTGGCTTCTTTGATGCTTTCACAGCAATTTCATAACACACATAGCTGCTTTTAATAGAAAAGGAAACAGGAATATCACTTTCTAAATTATATGATTTGACTCACATGCCCTAAATGCCAACTAACCGACGAGTAAAGGCTTCATGTGGCAGTTTAGGAACAAAGAATAGAGGTAGCATCTATCTGTGCACATCTACCGTATTTCCTGAATGTACCTTGACTGCATTGCTCTGGGAGGAAAAAGACTAATGAGGGAGATAGTCTCGGGTGGAATTAGAGAGAGATAAAGAGATGGAGGGTGGAGAGCCCGCTGTAGGAAGATGGAGGAGTAGGCCGGTAGCAGCAGTGCGGTGGTGATTTGTCTTTGAGACTCCGCGGTGCTGGTGGTTGGCAGCGTCAGCAAAACAAGGCCATCTCATTTCCTGTTGTCTGCAGGAAGCAGCTGTCTGCTAGCTCTGCTGCTGCTGCTGCTACTCAGAGCCCCTGGTCATCAATCTCCCCTGTTTTAATTGGTCTGCACCACGCTGCGACGGGCCAGTACACACACACACACTCACACACACATGCAACACACACATGCAACACACACATACGCACACTGACAGAAATAGGTGCAGGAATAAATGTGCATGTAAGCAGTAAACGTGTGAATTCGCACACACTTTGATATGCAGAATGAGCATCTGTTGCACATATAAAGACTTACACCTGCTCACTCAAATTGTTAAGCACAGGTAACCCCTAATGAACATCACACTAATGTTCCTATAGCTGCCCTGGTTTTACTCTGCAGCATTTCTTTATGTTCTGCAGATTTAAAGTTCCTGCAGTGTACACTAGAAAATAATCAAGATGATTGTTTTTATACATTTTGGGAGTAGCCTGCTTGTATTTAATGGACTATGAGGCGTACAGGTAAGGGAGATGTGCCTTTGGCTTACTGGGATTGTACCAAATGATCTGCTCTTCCAAGTTCCTCCTGACGACTCTTGTTACAGTCCACGAGAAGCATAGTAATGACATTTCAGAGACACAGTTTTCGAGATTAATCATGACTCCATCCTATTCCCTCCATTTCTGTCCCACTAAGCCGTGGCAGTGAGTCTTATTCCCAAGGAAAAATACTGTGAACCAATACTGCTGGTGTGAGATTCAGTGGAGATCGAGGAGGCTCGCTACAGTCAGTAGAGTCTGACAATTGTATCATTGGATAATATTTCATTTTAGGAAATTCAGTTTCAAACAATTCAACAAATCCAAGAAACTGAACCAAGTTTTCCTAGGCATCATCCATCCAATTGTTATATTTAACACTTTTAAAGGTCACTGGAGCCAATGTAGAGCGCACAGTCTACCACAGGGCTGACAGATAAAGCTAATGTCAATTTAAAGTCAGTCAGAATGGATCCAACCCAAATCTGCACATTTACATAATTTATCTTTGCACCTTCCCATCGCACATCTTTTTTCACACTCTCTCTTTTGTTCTCTTAGACAAACACATACAATCTCCCTATCCCTTGCACACACACAAACACACACACGCATACACACACATGCACGATCATGCACATGCAGACACACGGCATCATGGGTAAGAAGCAGTGTGTAAACAGGATGGAGTCTGGCAGAGGCGTGGGCGGGACACGGAAACGACCATATGCATTTCACCAGGCACTGATTAAAAAAAACAGACTAGCACATCTAATCACACACAATACTGTCACATCAAAACACACACTTTTTCTCCTTAAACACACATACACACACAAGCAAATCATGAACAGGTTTCAAGTGGTGCACATCAACTGGAATCTTTATTCTTCCTCCAAACCATATTTAATCAGAAGAAAAAAAACTCAACTGGTCATGGGCTTTTACAGAAAGCTGACACAGTGCCATCCAGTGGCAGCAGGTGGAAACGGCTGGAGAACATTCATCAGAGGTATACACAGTTTACATTTTCAAGTAATGCATCTTTGGTGGCCATTCAGAGAAGTTCTCTTCCCCTCATCCATCTCGTCAATGTTTCACTTTTTTAATGCATCGCTACAACTTTGTGCTGTGAACCCCCTTGAGCAGAGCTTCACATTCTGGGGTGTGACTCCATTAATTTAACACCGCTGTAGAAATAAGGAGGTATTTTGTGTTAGGGCTGTAATAATCCCAGAGAATCAATATTGAATGAGCAGTTGGATAACAATTAAAAGCTGCCGTTGTGTTGCATTTATTGTCCGGTCTGCTAAAAATGAAAGCCAACGTCGGCCGTGCCATAAAACCCATTAAGTGTTCGCGTCCATTAAAATCCTTTTTTTACGACTTTGAATTCTTCCCGAAGTGACGGGGCAGTGCCTGTGTGAATAACTGCATATAGACGAGTCCCTCTCAGTGGCAGAGTGATGTATTGACATGTGGCGCGTGTGTTACTGTGACAAAGACGGACTGATTAGGTATGTACACACACACACACAGGCACTCACTCTCCCTCATCCCCTCTCAGTTGGTAGAGGTTCGCCGTGTCCTGTCCTTGATGTGTGACGAGTCTTTACAGATCAAGCCCTTCCCTCTCTTCGGCAGCAAGAAGGAAAAAAAAAGAATCAGAATTCACCGTAGCTGATGGATTCGTGCCTGAGGAGAATTCCGGGGGATTTAAAAAATGCTGAGTCTCTAATCGATCTTAGCACACTCTTATTCCGCCGTCTTTCTTAAATCTTTGTCTTTATCCCATTTCTCTTTCGGCATCATTACGCCGCGGCTTGCAGATAAAGATGGATGATGGGATCCCAACCCTTTCCATTTAAAGGAGCATTTGTTACCTTAGGTTTAGTTTCCAGTGGGAAATGAATCCAGAGCCGCTGCTATACAACATCTCAGTCCCTGTCTGTCATCATTTGTTTTCACTGTCTCAAAAAAAAAGAACCCAACTTAAGCGTTTTCTGACTAATCAGAAAGCCATTAGGAAGCACCAGGTTCGCTAATTAGCCAAATCCCTGTTGGTATAAATACATTTAATTCCATTCAGGAGTGTTATTTCTCGACTTACATACACAAAGGGCATAGCATCTACAATTATCCCACCCCAGACCCTGGGCTCTGACATCTGTTTCCTAATGACAGATAATTACATGCTGTCAAATGCAATCATCTGCAGTTGCTGCTAAGAAACTGGGGTTTGGAGTGTGCGATTGGTGCAGCCATGTTGGCTCCAGAGGAGACAACACACCCTGAGGCGAGTGTGGGGATGCTTTTGTACACCCCATTTGAATTTGAATATCAGTGTGTGTGTTTGTTTGTGTGTGGGTGTGTGTGTGTGTGTGTGTGTGTGTGTGTGTGTGATGAGTTCTTGGCACCTGTGAGACTTGCAGTGAAAAGACATTTGAAGAAGGGAACTGTTGCTTCCTGGCTCTGGGCTCATGTGTGTGTTTGCTTAGTCAATGTTGTTTTGCCTTTTGGTTAGAAAATGAAAATAAACTATTCATTACTCTGTTTGCAAAACATTTCTCCAAGGAAATAGAGGGATATTTTTTATTATTAAATGTGGAGATTGTTTTCATTATTGATTAATCTGACAGTTATTTCCTCCAAGACTGCCAGAGAATTCTTAACAGCCCACAGTGACACAGCAAAATGTAAAGAACTTTCACATATGACAAATACAGCAAAGCAAAAGTATAACATTTTGAATTGTATAATAGTAAATCAACAAGATCCCAGTTGGTTTAGTTGTTTTGAGCACAGTTGTCAAAGCTACAGACATACCTGAGGTCGATCAATAATGCATTACCTCTTCACTGTGTTTGAACATTGAGCATTATTTCGATATACACTGAACTTTGGTCATATTTTATGTAATAGATTGATGAAAGTTATATTTTTGTGGATATTGTTTTATTGCACATATACAAGTATACGTTTAGATCAGTGTGATGGAGCCCTGACCAATTGTCTTTGTACTCGGATTGACAGGAACCTTTTATTCAGTCACTAAATCACAAACTCTCTCTAATGATCTCATTCAAATTCCCTTCCTGTAATTGACACCTACCATCACAACCTTTTGCCGCCTGCCACTCGGAGTGCCTGCATTATTTTGACGCCAGTAGGAAATGGTGTGTGTGAGACGGCAGATAAGCAGATTATATAAGACCACTAAGGTTTCCCACACAGGGGCGAGTCCACACTGTGCCGCCGCCGCTGTGCCTCTGTCGCCCTCCCACAGCATCAACCTCCGTGACTTGGCGGACACCTCCACCGCGTACAGCTGCCATATGGTCCACTGCTGTGTTTTGTTGTCACCTGGCAACGGAACTGACATTGTTGCCGTCACATCGGGTCCAATTATAACAGCCTCGTAAGATGAAGTGGGCGCCGTTAGTGAATTCTTGTGGCTTTGAATGGATTGAAATCATCGTTTTGAATGAGTAGCCTAATGGTTTTTCAGGTAATGGAGGTTATTTTTCAACCATTAAATTGGCTTTGATATAATATGGTATGTCTGTGGAGAAAAGGCCTTTTACCTGTATGAGTTCACAGGCATGAGCTTGGAAAGACGTTTAAAGCATTAATTAAATATGATTTGACTGTTTACTCGAGAGTTCCGATTTGTTTAAAAAATACAAAATAAAAAACGTTCCCACCGGTAGCACAGAAAGAAGTCAGGCCATACGAGTCAAGAGGCTTTTAATATCAGGTCATGTTCTGATGTATCACGCAGGAGCTCATGATAACTGGCGAGAATGTCAATCCAGACGAATGAAGTCGAGCTCAGATGTGGCCTTGAGAGATGAAACGAGGCGAGCTCGCTGTCACTCTTTGCTTAGAGGTCAGGCGGTCTCACCAGGTTTCTGTGTGGGAGGCTCGGCTCAGGATACAGTTGTTGTTTTCTCCTGCAAAACGCCAAGAGAGCCCTCCTGAAGGGATTTGGTTTGTGATTCATTCGGAGTCGAGACAAGCTGATGGCTTTTGAATGTGTGTGTGGTAACGTGTTTAGTATCATTTGTTATCGCCACCATCATCGTCACCAGACGCTGTTGCTCTCTATACAGTGTGTCAGGAACATCAGCGCGGCAGATGTTGGGAAGATGCGGTTGTTATGACAATGAGCTTCCTTTCACAATCCATTTAGAACTCTTCAAGCTCCTCTGTGCTTGACTCCACGTTAATTCTCCCCAGATATAATATGAAGCAACTATTCAATAAGTTGTCTAAAGGTAACTAGAGTTATTTATTATATTGTGTTAACTTTCATCAACTCCCATGATCTGTCGCTGCTTCACAACTTCAACTAACCAAATATTTTCTTATTGTTTTGACGGAGGGACCCCTTGTGCTCGAAGTTACAAATTGTATGTTTAAATAGTTGAATGATTTCTCTGACTCCTCTCACAGAACACTTTGTCACTAAACTTCCCCAACTGTAAGCATGTCAATCTGCTGACATGTGCCGACAGTACTTTTACCCCAGTTCCCTGAGGCGAATCTTCCTCGAGGAACCCACGGGCTCGGTATCCCCCTCATGAAGGCGCCTGCCGCTCCAGATGGCCGTCGGGATTGACAAAGCCTGCCTCCACCCTGCGACATCACTCAAATGTTATCACCCCTGCCTACAAAAATCCATCTGTGCTCACAGGCTAACTCGAAGATCCATCATCCCGGCCGCTCGTATCGAAACAATGACAATAATGACAGCGTGAGATGGATCTCGGAACAAGGCGACGCACGTTCCAACCGGCGACTTTTGTCCCGAGATTGATTCCCAAAAAATGAAGTTGTCGGCAGAAGTTGTACATTTGTGGCGTTTAAGTGCACACTGTATTTATACAGAGAAGCTGTGTGTCTCGGCCTCCATTGTTTTTTGGGAGCTTGACGGTTTTAATGAGGCCACGGAGTTTCTCCCACTTAACTTTCTGTTGTGTTGTGGAGTTTCTGTGCAGCTTTTGCTCTTTTTTTTGTGTCAGGGTGAAGGTGTTTGTAAGTGTGTGCTTGTGCGTGCATTTATATGCGTACGTACATTAGTGCGTCACCAAATCAATCAGGCACCTTCACTGATCTATGGCTCTGGAATCGACTGTGTCACTGCTTTTCTGCAAAGCTGCAGCATCCTGGTTGTAGCTTCTACTTCCCTGAAGTGCAAACGCGGTTTCCCAACACTTCCTCCTGCTTTTTTTACAAACGGCCACGTCCAATCAAATGTCATTTTAGACTCATCTTTGTTGCTTCACTCCCTTCCCCTGCCCCAGTTTTTTTCACAATTGTGTCACATAAAACAATTTTCTTTTACCTTTTTCTTCGCGCTCCCCTCTCCTATACGTCCAGGTCATATATATCACAGGTCCTGTAGGTCAAAGAATTCTTTTTTTGGAGGAGCTTTGATTTATTTGAGCATTTATATGTGCTGAGCGCTTCAGGAGGCAGCCGCTGTTGCGTGGTTCGCCCGGCGGTGCGTGGGAGACGAGGCCAGTGACCAATGATTCTCTGACAAACGACGTGTGCATGTGCCTCCACCAACCCATACATAACTGTCTGACCCCATCGGACCAACCAGAGACCAGCTTCTTGGGAGAATCCAAACAGAGAGTGCACTGAGCAACTGTAGCTCTCATTGTGATTTATCATTAATGCTTAGAAACTACTTTTTATTTGCATTTATTCTGCCATATAGATTTGTACAAGGTTTCCTTTACACACACATTCACTACAGTTGTTGCACACACTCACATCTGAGGGTTGCTTAGTTTAACTAAGGTCTGCATTAATGGCACTGAGCAGCTCCACTGGAGCCCTTACAGGTGCTCAAAGGCACCTTGAGAGACACACTAAGCTTTTCAAAATGAGTCCCCACGGGGGATCTTGCCCTTCTAGGCGATACTGAACCCACTGATGCAAAGTAACTGTGTTGCTGGTCAGATGCCTGTGTCTCGTTGCACCTCAAATATTTTAGCGGTGAATCAACCTCCGTTAACAGCTGCTGTTGTCAGTGTGTGTTCTCTGTGCTGATGTGTGTTTGCCTCGATTGTTCTGCCCAGATTCATTCAGGAGATAGAGATGAACATGGGGCCAGGCCAGGCCAAGCAGTGCCAGCTCCGAGCTTTCCTCACCTACTACATCAACGACCTCTTTCTCAACCAGGTTAGTGAAGCAATCTCCAACAGAGACGAATACCTGCATTCAAATAAATGTTTAACACTCTTTTCTGACATGAACTGAAACTCTGAAATTATCAAATATAATATAAATATTTCACAACGAAATATGATCGTAGAAGACACAGACGAAGATGTCAACTTGTAAAGAAGATGAGATTAGAAAGCTTTGGGTGATAAGGGGCTGTAAACAAAATACCTGATCACCGTAGAGGTATTACTATGTTCCATCCTGCCTCTGCATGCTGCACCACGCTTCACCTGAACACTTCATTGTTAATGCGTCTGAGCAGAGAACCACCTGCTGTGTTCTTCCTTTGTGCAAGACAATCTCTGGAGGATGTCCCGACCCAATTGTGAGGACTTCTCCCGCAGTTCATGTCTGAAAACGGCTTTATTGGATCATGCTTGCTTTCCTAGGAAATAATAGTTGTCATATTAAAAGCCTCAATAACAGATTGATTTACATTTTATGTAAAAAAAAACGTTGCTCTTTTCCTTATACTGCTCTGAAAGCCTCAGTCTGATCTTGTTGCTCAACAGCTGGAACCTTTTGCACTATATTAGAAAGTTCCTCTGATGCAGTTTCGAGGCTCCTAGTCTTAAAAAGATCAATTGAACTGGAATTGAATGTTCCTTTGTACCCCCTCAGGGTTTCTTTGATCGAACCAAAAAAAAACTCCACAGCGGCACAGTGCTAGTGACGATTGTATTACTTAATCTTCTCAATATAACCTTAATAGAATACCTGTTCTTACCCAACCACACGCGTCCAGAGTGCACGGCTTCCCAGAGGAATGGCCAGAAGGCAGATGTCAAATGAAATGTCAGATCTGAAACTAAGAAAAATACACGAGGAAATAAAAAAAGTGGAGGAAGAAAATACAAGGGCAGTAACTGAGTGGTTTCTTTCAGAGAAGGTTAGACAACTGTAGCTTGACTCCCAGTGGACGACAGTGTGGTGTGTGTGAGTGTGTGTCTCCTCGCTGCCTCTTATCCTTTTGATACACACTTCTTTCACCGAATCATTAGGTGCGGACAGAGATCAACAAGGACATCGAGACAGTGAGCAAGACGGCCGACCCCTTGAAGATCCTTGCCAGCGCCGACACCATGAAGGTTCTGGGCGTCCAGAGACCCCTGCTGCAGGTGAGGAATGTCCAAAGCATTCATAACACAACTATCGACTTACAGCGAGGGAACACCAGGCAGTTTGATTCAATATTACTGGGTATCTACTACACTGTGTCCTCCAGGTATATTGAGTATTCACAAGCTTTGTGCCATAAGTTGATGTCTTTAGTTTGGGAAGTTTCCTTAGTTTAAATAGCACAGGCTAAGTACACTGGATGTGCACAGCCTTCAACTTTTTATTGACTCAAATTCAGACACGTAGGTATTTGTGTGTAGTGCATCCAAATGTCAGCAGTTAGAGAGGTTTAATAAGCAATCGCACAACCTGTTTGTTTCACAATGTTTCTCCTTAGTACCTCTGTTCAATGGACTCACTGGAGTATGCACACCTTGCAGTTCTCTGTGATCTCCGCTGGTTCAGGGGAACACAAACACACACACACACACACGCACAAATGCACACACACACGCACAAATGCACACACACACACACACTTATGCACACACACACTTTCATCCTCTCTTTCTATTTCAGATAATTATTCCCATCTCGACATCTATTTCACAAGATCACAATTGTTGCTGCAATATTGTTAAATTTTTTTGTAGTTTGTAGCTTTTACTAACCGGTGGTTCTATATTAAACCACACACACACACGCACTGACACACACGCACACACACAAGTAGTGGGTTGGGTTCACTGCAGGTTCACTGTGCTTGTGCTCATTGTAGGGATGTGTATCTTCTCTCTGTCTGGTGCAACCTGTAAGTTTCTGTTCAAGAATATTTGTGTCTTCATGGAGTTTCCCCCCCCTTATTTCTAGTAGCATTTTGTGATGCAGATTTTGGTTTTGTGTACTGGTTAACGTTGTGTAACATTCAGGTATTAACTTAAACAGTACCGGCACCCTCTGCGCTCTGTAACTCATTGACAGTACTTTTGTAATTTGGTAATTTCTGGATTCAGTACACAACCCTAGTACGGATGCATTGAGATATCCACAGTTGAACATGCATGTTGCCATCCCAACACAAAGGACATCAGTTTCATCTGTGCTGCTCAAAATTACATCCAAATAAAATTGCAAATGACAACTGCTCAACTTAGCAAAGAGCTGGAGCCATTACAGAAAAAGATTTGATATTGTCTGCCTCATTGACTGCACCATATTTAACCACAGGCTCATCCTGCTAATTTTGGCAGCCTCTCTTATATTCAAAACAGGCTCATGGCAGGTTGAGGATTACAGCAGAGCCGGTGTCAAGATCCAGGCAGCTGGCAAGATGTTTATATGTCTCAGTTGTCAGAT
Organism: Pseudopleuronectes americanus; assembly: GCA_038501795.1. Classification (NCBI taxonomy): domain Eukaryota; kingdom Metazoa; phylum Chordata; class Actinopteri; order Pleuronectiformes; family Pleuronectidae; genus Pseudopleuronectes; species Pseudopleuronectes americanus. Next base: position 10,707,393 of record CM076737.1, read on the forward strand.
ACTCTTGATGATTGGTAGAGTTTGACTCTCTGTCTGCAATATTTTGGATATTGACGTTTCACATGCACACATATATTTTTTGACACCTCTGTGTGTGTGATGTGTGTGCGTTTGTCCGCGCAGTTGTCAAGGAAGACGGGTGTCCCAGAGTGGTATTTTGTCTGCGATGTGGGTGTTTGTGTAGCAGGAACCTGGATATATGTTTGTCAGTAAGTAGGTGTGTATGGTGTGTGTGTTTCCCCTGCGTTTTGTGGTGTGTTTGTTTCTGTCAGAGCCTTCCTGTCTGCACGCCTGGTTCTCTCGCAGGGAGGGAACAGCGGTGGCAGTTCATTACGGCGAGAGAGACCGTGGGCGTTGGGAGTTCAGCAGGGTTTGTTTACAGCTCGGGCCCCCTCCTTAACGAGGAGTGCAGCATCTTGCTAATTATGCTGCTGTGGCTAATGAGCCTTTCTGCTGATAGTGGGGAGTGCTATAAAACCCTTCTTTTGTTTGGGCTTTTTGCCTTTTTTTAATTGGGCTAAATAAAAGAGCCTTTCGCTCTTCTTCTCCTGCCGTTCACGTCGGTGGGTCAGGATGGCATCTGCGTGTGTTTCCGATACCCGTCCGCGCCCTGTGTTCCTAGCCACATGCCACTGTTTCCCCACCTGTGAGTGTGTGTTGATGTGTTTGTGCGTTCGAAATGAGAAACTTCTCCTTGGTTTCTTTGATGGTCTTCATCTGCGGTGTCACAGTTGTCTCCTCAGCGTGAAGTTTTATTCGTTTTGTTGTCATGAGCACTTTCCATAAAGAGGCTTTTTATTCTTTTCATCCAGAAAGTGTAAACTAAAGTAGAAGCGGGTTTACATCAAGTTATTTATGTCGGGAGCTTCCCATCAGCCAGGTGGTGAATCCATCTCCACTCCGAATGCAATGGATAATTAAAAATCATAGTGACGCTTCTATAAAATGGTTGCTAAACCTTCCGGTAATTGAGCAGATGTGGATGAGTGTGTCCACGTGTGTCGATACATCTTTGAGCGAGGGCATGTTTGTGTGCGTCTACTGTATGTGCTCCCTTTTAAGTGCAATGGTACTCTCTGTGCCAGGTGTTATCAGAGACAGACACACACCACTGGCATCAGAACCAGCGTGGCTGACAGGAGAAAGAGAGAGAGAGAGAGAGAGAGCTCAATATTGCTACAGCACATTAAACACCCTCTCTCGTACACCTTGGCTGCAGCCGCATACAGGGAAACCATAGGGGAGCACATTTTATAGTCGCATCTGCTCTCCGCAGCCATCGAAGCACACACTAATGCGTGAGATGGTTTGAACTGGGGGAAGACATTAGTGTTTAGCATGTGCGGTTTTGTCTCTTCTGGAATGGAGCTGAGGAGATCGGGCGCCAAACAGAGATTTAATAGCCCGCACGCATATGCCGGTGCACAGTTATACTTTTAAAGATTCCCGTACAAACACCAAAGCCTCACTGCTGCTTACAATATTTATCAAAACAGTATTCATATCACTTTCTGACCCTCAGTTATACGATACAGGGCAGGGTTTTATATCTCTGCTACCCCCTTGAATATTTATGGTTATGTTTCCATAGCATTAAGGATAGGAGTGGACGCAATGTTATTAAATACATTCATGTTATATGAATTATTTAACCATTGTCAGTGATATCTCACCAGTAAGAATATGGTAAAAAATGAATTTGTGGAAACACTGCACCGGGGTCAAGGTGAATAAGATGCTTCAGGTTTCAACTGCAGCAATGCACATGCAATCTGGGCTCGGGGGTTAATAAGTAATATTGATACGGGCAGTGATTTGCCTATCACTATGCACCAGGCATGTCAAATACTGCATTTATCATATCATGTACATATATTACGTAATAATGATGTGATTATGGGCCTGACACCGGCTATATATTGTCCAGTCGGAGGAGATAATGGTTGACGGGCACAGTATATAGTTCAGTGGGAAAGGTTAACGTCCATTCATGTGTCTGTGCGATAGCATAGGCTGAGCTGATAAGGCTCCAAGGGAGTCGTGGTGTTAGGATAAAGAGACGGGGCCGCGAATCTAAGGCATCTTTATGTTTCTGCTCATTTGATAACTGGCTTTCGTTCCTGATGTCTTTGTTTCTCTCCATCTTTCATCTGTCGTGGCTACTAGTCTGGCGTTTCTTTCTTTGTTTTCCACGGGACACACAAAACCCACATGCTATAAGCCCCAGCAGTGTGCCCCCCCTGCTATCTGTCCAGCTTTGGTGTTGCCACTGATTGATTCATTTAATTAGAGCGAGATCGAGGGACCAGGGGTGGAGGGAGAGAGAGATGGGGGGAATAGAAGAGAAGAAGAAGGTAGGATAGGGAGGGTATGGTCACTCTGCTGGATAGCCCTGGAGATTGGCTCCATTAATCTTGGTAGAAGTCGTGTCCCCTTTCCACACTCACTCGCTGACACACTAACATACAAGCAAATACACACACAACATGCGTGTGCAGCTTCACACCAGTGCAGTGAGGACAAAGTGTCTAAAACAACAAATAGGTGACCGGGTTTCTCTCATCCTGAAGACAGCGCTGTTGAGCCACCTGCAGTCCCACTTCTGAGTTTCACTGTATTGTTTAATTCTGCTCACTTAATTCATCGTCCAGGACTGCACCATACTATTCACATAAGCTCTTTCTTTTCAATTTTTTTATAGCAGCTCCAAACAGTAGTTGCTAGCTGTGACCTTACAAAGCAACTTTTTGTACTAGTCTTATCTTGAGGGAATGATTTCAAAATTTGGTACAAAAGTTTATTTGAACTTAAAGATAAACTGATTATGGTGGTCAAAAGTCAAGGTCACGGTGTCCTTGTGTTCTTGTGAGTGTGATATGTAAGATAATTTCATTACTTCTGCCATAAACATTCACTTGGACTCAAGAGTGACTTGATTAAAGGTTTGAAGTCAAGGTCCCTCTGACCTGTTAGACTCACGGATTAACTGATTGGATTTGGGAGCTCATAGGGCAAAGGTCAATGTCACGGTGGCCTCACAGATCCTGTTTTTGAACCCTTGAACACGATTTCTCTGCTTTTAGAGAATTGGTTTAAATTTGGAAATGGAACTGATTCGATTTCAAAGGTCACGGTGACCTCATGAGTCTGGGTAAAAAAATATTCAGGTGGAAACTACCCTTGAAACTACACAACTCTGTGTGTTCTTGGGTGTAGTATAAGTAAGTGTCCCTGCATTTGTTATTCATGCCCGGGCAGAACTTGCTTCCGGAGCCGTGTAACGACCGAATTCTTTTCCTCGCCGTCAGCATGCAGATGCACTCACCGTATTGCAAGATACGTTCCGCTGCCAATGGCCTGCTAATGATGTTGACCTTTCGAATTTCCCATTCACATGGAGCTTCGTGAGGAGAGGAAGGTGGAAACAGACACGTGTTGCTTGTTCATGCACGCACCCGCACATCCACCTTCCAGCAGCCGTAATGACACTGACCTTTTTATTTGCGATGATGTGTGGGCTCTGTTTATGTGCGGGGGGCTGATCGCTTCCTGTTGATTGGCTCCCCCCAACAATCACCCCGGCATCACGCACGAACACGCATATGCACACACAACGGATTACAGCTTGGCGGCGGTGGGGGCCGGCTTGTCTCCAAACACCCAGATCCCATCAACAGACCCAGCAATCACAAGACAATACACCTGTTAGCTGCGGCAACCATTGCCCGGTGATTGGAACTTAAGTGGGAGGAAGGAGGATATTAGGGTGGTTTGTGTACACATGCACACGGACAGACACACACACACACAGATAGACACGCACCATTTACATCTCCACATACAACGTGGTGTCGTCTAGAGATTTTTTGATTTTGTTTTCTCATCTTGGCCTCAAATGATGTCCGTTTTTGTAGGAAGAAGTTTCCTGACTTTTCATTGCTTGCTCTCTCGGTTGCCATAGTTGAAGACAATAGCAGTCATCAATCTTTCAGCAATTTATCAATGTGATTCTATATTTTTCATCCTGATTATTGGTTTTACTTCATCTATACTTTTAAGTGTACGCACATCTGTAGGAAGTTTTAAAGATTCGAATCTGGCATCAGAATAATCACCATCAATCAATCATATAAAAATATATGTTGTGCGTTGATATTGTGTCTGTTTGCTCCGGTACTAAAAGTTGTCACTTTTTAGATATTTCTATTACATTCACTGAAATCCTGAGAAATTCTACAGTTTTTTTTATTGTCAGAGTCTCACTCACCTCACTCTCCCCCCGAGGTGCATCAATCCCCACCACCCACCTTCGCCTGGTTATCTCCCACCAAACACATGTACTCCTGAGGCGCGTGCCCAGCTGCCCTGAGCCTCCAACCTGCCTCCGTGTTCACGCCTCGCAAATGCGACGACATGCTCTTTGTTTGGGCTGTTTATGTACAGCGGTCCAAAAGTCTGGGACCATGTTCCCCCCATTCAAAATGCTCTCAGACTTTTGGACCCTCCCACTGTGTATCGGTGTAACAGCTATATGTTTTAATAATAATGAAAGTGTGTTTGCTTGTGTGTGTGTGTGTGTGTGTAGTGACAGAGCGAGCATTTAAATGAGCGGAAGCCTGAGGTAGTCCAGGTTCCCAGCATGTAGCGCCGCCACTGACAGACTCTCTGTGTATAACGAGACATAATCTTTGCCTTTGGAGTGAGAGAGTTAGAGCCAGAGAGAGAGAGAGAGAGAGAGGGGGAGAGAGGGAGAGAGGGAGAAGTTGAAATGTCAGCTCTACCGCAAACATGCCCGATGGTTTGAAGGAACGAAGGTTCTGGCTGTGGGCGCCTGATAAAAGTTCCAGCCTGAATTTTTTAGAGGCAGGTTGGTGCTTCTGAATTTGCAAATGACTTGTCTTTGTGTTGGTGGGAGTCCACGCATTGTTTTGTGTGTCTGTGTCTGCTGCACGTATCTGTGTGTGTATGTGTGTGTGTGTGCTAACACAATGGCTCCAGATGGGCCTAATGGAGCACAGAGAGGAACATACACCCCGCTTAGAATGCATTAAACTACATTATAATTTGTCTTTTACTCTCTCAAACTTCTATTCACTCACACACACACACATCAGTGAAAGCCTTATTCAGCTCTTGTGATAAATTATTCATAATAATTGCTAATAGTAAGTGATAGATTATTTCATGAAACGGCAAAGACAACCCAGCAGAGGGCTGTGTAAAAACATCGAAACACTAAGATGTTCATGGCATGATGGGTAAAATTGACTTTTTTGTCTCCGTGTGGGAATTAAATGCTGAATCCGAACTCTGGGGTGATTTACACACAAGCCCCACATTTCACCCTGCATCTGTGTTTTGTGCGGGTGTGAACAGGGAGTGTATTGGAGCCCGTCTGTAATCAGCCAAGTGTGATATTGCTCCTCATTTCTCAATTAGAACACTTACAACCACCAGATTAAAGCTCTGCATCCAAAGGGATGGTGGCGAAGTTGGGAAAAAAACAAGATTTGTTTAATAATTACTTGGTTTTGTCCGAGCCTGAAGCTATGGACTCAGGATCAGTATTCATTCCACAGTAATATGTTGCTTTTGTTGTACTATGAGCATCACAGCATCATTGTTAGCTTTAGTTTGTTTTAGTGAACATGTATCTTTTAGGGTATCCAACAAAAAGGTTGCATTGGATTCAATTTACCTCAGATTTAGCCCAGAAAACGTTTATAATTGATAAGCTTGTTATTACATCTACTTGATTAGAGTTAACAGTTTAGATGTCCTTTATTTCAAATCTTAAAACTGAAATTCTACTTATTAAAAACCCCCAAAAAGGCAGTGGTCTATAGTGGTTAGGGTAACCCATGTGAGGCAATGGGGGGCGGGGGGGCCACGTCTGTTCCAGTGACATTATGCCCATTTGGGTAGACAAAAGCGCTCAGTTGTCGGAGCTTAAACCAACTCAAACACAACCCTGCCCACACGAACACACACATGAGGCAGCGTGTGTTTCGGTCGAACTGGCACAAGCATGAGGGCCATCCGGTGTGTGTCGGGGGAGTCTTCTGGAGCCACGGCTCGACGCTGACTTTGATGAATGATCTGTCAAGACAATGTCCCACTCATGACCAGCTCCCCTTTACCCAGGAGATGGACAGCCTGTGTGTGTGGGTGTGTGTGTGTGAGTGAAAGAAGGGGGAGACCGAGGTTATCTTTGCATGTGTTCTTGTTGATCTGTGGGTGTGTGCAGCTGCGTATTATTTTTGGCATCCCCTCGGTTACACGCGTGTGAGCGGCGTGGCAGCGGCATTACACGAGTCAGCGGTTTGGGGTCAGGGCGTTAAACACTCTGACCCCGAGACAACCTTCAGGGGCCACCCCCTCCATTTTAATGGGGAAATCCGTGATCCGTCTCCCCCCCCCGCCCCCGCCTCCACTTCGACACCTCAGAAAACACATTACAGGAAAACCGTGTGATGCTTATTTCAAGTCACTTTCTCATAGAGCAAGTCTGGACTGTTTCCCTTTACAGTTTTATTTACAGACACCCACCAGGACCTTGGCAATGAAACAACACTTACTCACATAATCCAAGTGAGCCTGTGTAAATAGATTATTCCTCCTTTTATCTTCCGTTTCTCCGCTGAATTAACAAGAAAACACAGAGTTTAGCGATCACACCCCTGCACTCTTACCGTATTAACACCAATCCCCCCCCCCGCGTTTTGCTTTTATTTCACTCCCTCCACAAAAGGAAGCGACTACTTTTAGCACCGGCTCAGCTCCGGGTGCTCTCTGTACTGATGACCGTGCATTAACAGCCCTTTTTTTCTGCTGAGGCGCCAGTCTGAGTGCTAGCGCTGCCTTGTTGCTGTCATTAAACCACTTTGGAGCGCGGCCTTCATTTCACTCTTAACAGCAGCAGTTTGCCCCAGCGGATTCTGCCATCCTTTCACAACACCCGGGTCTAATTCCCCCCCCGATTCCCCCGATGACTGTGCTTTTTTTTTATTGTGGTAATGATGGGAAAGTGTAGCGTCAAAGTGCAGCCAAGCTCAGTTTTAGGGGTAAATCCACACCGTGAAGTGGAATTACGAGATAAATATGGGCACGGAAAGTCGACCTTTAAAGATAGACATAGACAGAGAAGCCTCCATAGGGGCAGATTGTCTCTTATGGAACAGTTTCCTCCACCACTCCCTCGCCCTCCCTCTCTCGGTCTGTACCCTTGATTACTTTTTAATGATTTCTGCAGCCCAAGACAAATGGCTGTGTTAAATGAGCAGAATTAGACGAGGGAGCTGAGTGCAGGAGCATTTGTTAGAGCAGGAGTAATGGATCAGGCAGCCATTGTTTACTCTCCTTCATTCACTGACTTGGCCTGATATTGAGCTCAATGTCCCCAAAGAAGGGACGGCAACAGTGGAGGGACACTGTTACAGTTTGGCCGACACACTAACTTTCTTACAATAGCTTGTTATGGTAAATTCTTAACAGCCTGACCTGCCCACATCAAATGAAAACATACCTTCAGGTGCCAATAAAGAATCATATTATTTTCACTGCATTATCACCATAGAAATTGGCAGCAATGTCATCGCCGCTTAAATTTCTTTTTGCCACCAGCAGCGGAGGAAGCTGCTGCCTGAGCTCCACTAACAGCTCGCCCCCCTGCAGGGTCAGTGTATTTCTCCTTACCCTGGCAGGCTGACAGGGAGTCAGGCATGGACAATAAAGGGTGTTCCCTTGGCAGAGACGTGGCCTTGGTTAGCACTCCATGGGCATGGGCACTGCTATGGATCATTACTTCCCTCAGTAGAGTGGCTCCTCTATGTGAGTGTGTGTGTGTGTGGGCATATGTGTGCGTGTGCATGCCTTGCTCGCCTGCATGTGACAGAATGAGTGAGGGGGAAACTGAAACGCAGAAAGAGCTATTAATATTAATATCATTCTATCACATCAGGGTTCCTTCCATATTTTTTGAAGATCAATTACAGTCACTACTGCCCCCTATAGTCTTTGCAGACGCCATGGCAGCGAGCTGCTGGCCCTGGATATAATGGAACTTTTAGAAAAATGAATTATTAATGATAAAATAATAGAGATTATACTTAAACCTTCAGCATACAGACTTGTACGTATGAAGTCTACTTCTCTGGGACTTATTTTATTAATATCATATCTCATTTTGTACTTTTAATCATGACCATTTGTCGGAGTAATGATACTGACTACAGTGGATCCTCAGGTTGCCTGTATTCTCTGGCTCTTCTCTCTGCACTACATTCCTGCAGTTGTTTGCATCTAACACAGGTGACTTCCGTTTTATTAATCTTTGACAAAGCTACACACGTTTTCCCATTTCACTCCTCAAGGACGGGACTCCATACGTTTGCATAGCGACCTGTGAGCTGAATAAACTATGAATTATGAATAGAAATCAGGTTTTTTAATATTCCCGCTCTGCACACCTTTGTATGGGATAACTCTGCTCTGAACTCAGCTCTGCTTTTGTAGTGGCAGCAAGTTTCATAGAGGGTGCAGCCAGAATAATAGCAAGTTATCACTGTTATTAGAGAGTTTAGGATAGATTGGTTAAGTGCTAGGAGCAGACAAACTGGAACGCGCTGAGGTGTAATCTCATTTAACAGCCCTTGATTTGCTCAAAGGTGTGTGTGTTTTGGAAACTTTGCACTCCATGTGTTTTGTGCGAGTGTGTCTGGGGATATGAAGCCGCTCCGCGGTTCCCGGGCCAGCTATTAGTCACGCAGGAGTGGCTAATCTGTAATGGCTGCTGTCACAGCCCTGCCGTGGCTCCTGGTGATGGCCGCGTGGTGACAAATGCACAGGCACTCACTTTCAGCCCGAGAAGACACACAACACACAAGTTGAAAAAAATACATACACACATATACGTGAACTCAGGAGTTTAGCCGTCCCGTTACCAGGTGCCAGTCTCCTTTTATTTGTATTTGTCTCTATACTATCTCTGTTTTCCTCCACCCGGCCAAATGCTGATTACCCTCCTCCTGTTTCTGCCTCCAGAGCACCGTGGTGGTGGAGAAGTCCATCCAGGATCTAATGAGCCTAATGCAGGACCTGAGTGCCTATTCCAACCAGTTCCTGGAAATGGTCTGCGACAAGCTGAAGGAGTACAAGGAAATCTGCAACACGGCCTACAGGTAAGAGAAGACTAGCTCACCTGCCACTGGAGCTGGAATCGATTTCTTTCCTGGAGGGTGACGGACATTTAATAGTCTTGTTTTTATTACTTCAATTCCATATAGTGGTTTGTGGCGAGCAGGATTTATGATCACCGGATTCTGAAAACCTGCCAGATCCGACAAAACAAGAACATCCTTGATTACATTTTAGAAATGTATCTGTCACTGCACCCACACCTCGGTGCGGTGAAAGGCCGACCGTCTGTGCTCCCCTGGGACCACGCAACACCTGGCCAGGTAAAGGGAGGGCTAGAGAATATGGGGAAGGGGCTGGAGAGGGAGCGATGAACTGGCCAGGAAATACGGGGGGGGAAGGCGCGACAGGCTGCTGGGAGTCCATCTGGACTCTGTCACAGGTCAGCATCACTCTCCCCGGGGGCTCGGAGTGATAAAGACAAGCTCAACAGAGAATGCCAGAGTGTTGGTGGTTATGTTTGTGTGTGTGTGTGTGTGTGTGTGTGTGCGCTCTTCACACATGAACAAGCCTCTGTCTATCTCAGCCTCCCCCCCCCCTTTTGTTACGTGTGTGTGTGTGTGGATGTGAAGCCCCTGAGCGCTTATGTGTCCTGTACAAGGTATTAATATGATATTAAATTCAAAACCAAGCAGTTGTTTTTCCAATCCAGATATGTACAAACAAAGCAGATACATGTTGTCAGTCTTCCCCAGGCTGTCTTGACACTGAATAAATAATTGTTATTTCTTGTTGTTGTATCAAGAGACAATTATATGCATATCTCAGTTTATAATTTGTGTGAGGTGGTCTTCATTTCATCATGTGTGTCTGTGTCCCCTCAGGGCCGTCGTCCAGTGTGAGGAGAAGCTGACCATCAGCGCCTCCTGGTCCAAAGACGAGGACATCAGTCGTCTGCTCCAGTCCCTCCCCAACTGGGCCAATATGACCCAGCCCAGACAGACCCGACAGAAGAGAGAGGATGAAGAGGACTTTACCCGGTAAACGCTCGTTATATTTCCATGTTTTTTCTGCTCATTTACAAGTCTGTCAATAACAAAACGATCCACAGAGAAAAAAAAACAACAATAAGTTGTCCTCGTTGCAAACAAGTACGGGCAGACACACACACAATCACACTTGAGCAATCACGCAAATAATCCCTTCCCACCCGTCTTCGCTCCTTTATTCACATATTATTGAACCCGCTCTTGTTGACGAAGATGCACTCATAAAAGCACAATTGCTCTTTTAAACACTATTTATCTAAAGGGAAGTGAGGAAACGACGGGAGAGCAAAATAGGAAAATATAAAGACAGCAGTCGGAGGCAGGAGAGAGAGGGGGGGGGTCAGTCTTATCGAAATTGCCTTTGAATGTGCGCACTCTTCAGGGAACACTGAAGCTCATCGGAGCGGAATAGTAAAGTAAATAAATAAATTGGTTATGTGGCCAGAGAAAGTCAATCTGTTGTGTGCGCTCGCTCCCTTCCTCACACACACACACACACACACACACACACACACAGATACGTACGCACACACACCATGGGAGCACAGAGATAGCAAGAGGAAGACCATAAGGCTGTTTGATTTGAGTGCCGTAGATGTTTTCATCTCTATGAAAGGGGGATTAGCTTCTGCACGACTGGCAACCCCGCGCTTATAAAGCCTCATTAATAAGCTACATGTGTGAAGGAAAGAATGTGTGTGTGTGTGTGTGTTTGTGCGCACTGTTCCTTCCACCCATCTGTTGTTCAAAGGGTCCTGATCTTACGGGAGGCCGGTCCCCACGCCACATGTTTTTTGCACAGCGCCGCGGTGCTTTGGATTTACTCATCCGACTTCCCACTTCCTTTCTCTCTCTCCCTGCTCTTTCTTACCAGTCTCCCAAGTAATTTATCCTTCCAAGACCACAAGTGATTGTTATAACAATGCAAAAGAGGGTTTGATCTCTTTGTCTTTGTTTTTCCACCCTGTAAATCTCTGCCTTCTGTTTGCCGCCTATTTCTAAATAGTCTCCATCACCTGCTGTTTTTCTCTCCCACCGACTGTCGAGCTTCCTCCTTTTAAAAGTGACTATAGCCCATAAAACTCTCTTAATAACTTCATTTTACTTTCCATCTTTGTTTCTTATTCGACAGTCGCACATCACTCTAGAAGAAAAAGGTCCTAGTTCAGTTCCACAGCACCAAGCCAGTGTTCACATGAGCAGGAGCTCGCTATGAAATTTGGATCCTCTTCAAATAAACATTAACACCGAAACATTTGCACATCCATTCCATTTAGCAGTCCATTATGTTTTAACTTTTGTAAATTAACTCCCGTTAAATATTCATGTAAACCACACACTGCCTCTGCAGGGCAGCCATTTGAAGTCCATCGAATAATTCCCTTCAAAATACTAGATACTGGGCTGATTCTGGACGAGTTCCTATGTTTTTCTTTGCCAGCAGCATATTGAGTCCATCTCTTTAACCACACAAACTCTTTGTATCACTCATTCTCTCTCTCTCTCTCTCTCCGCTATTCAGTGTTGCTTTTGCCAAGGAGTCGGAGGTGCTGACCGGTAACCTGGGAGACAAGCTCATCCCCCAGAATGAGATCCTTCGTGACGTCAGTGACCTCAAGGCTCTGGCCAACCTTCACGAGAGCATGGAGTGGCTGGCCGGTCGTCTCAAGACCTTCTTCGCCAACCTGCCTCATGCTTCCAGTAAGTACAGAAACCATAACTACATAACTCTGCATGTGGAAGTAGTCCATACCTTTTCTGGTCATAAATTGGCAAAGCTATAACATCCCTAGAAGACGTATATAAAGTGATTTACAGCTTTTATGCTGATACTCATCACATAACTAGTAGATTCTCCCAAATTTACATAAAACCTTGTTCCTGCTTACCAATGGCATGATATTTAATCAAACAAAATATGGTAATATTCTTGAAACAGATATCAACATGTACAGTGCATTGTTTGCTTACAGCTGTTCAAGTGATGCCCACACAGACATATGTTACTGTTTACTCTGCTTTTTGAAAAACTGAACATTGTCAGATGATTGCTTTGCACCAGAACTCCGATAATTCTCTCAATTTCTTTCTTTCCATTGTGGCACAGACAGAAAAATAACATTTACTGAATATGACACTTATATGACTCTAGTTTTGTGTGTGGCATCCAACAGATTGCAAGAGAACACTGCCTCACTGAAGCTTTATCCTGGAATAGCCTGTTGACAAGCCTGTAGGAAACATACCTCCTCTCCAGTATCGCAGTATTATAGGATATATTTTCCAGTCTCTCAGGTTATCAGGTTGTTATCGATCAGAGGACACTGCAGATTAGAAAACAATGTCCGGATGGTTCATGTCAGGTCACGGAGTGGAGGTTAAACTCATTAAGGTTGACTCTACTTCTACAAGTGTGTGTGTGTCTGTGTGTGAGAGCGTAAATGCCTACCACCCTCAGCAGGACTCTTCAAAGCATTTCATACGCTCCCTGCTTAGTCATCACTTTTGCATCATTAATCACTGATCAAAATGAGATGTGTGTGTGTGCGTTTGTGTGCGATTGTGTGTGTGCGTGCGTGTCTGTTTCCATCCCACACATAGTCTTTATGCAGATTGTGTTAATCACTCGTCATTAGAGAAATGCTTTTATCCTCATTACCACATTGAGAGTGCGTTTAATCTTCCTATAAAGATTCTAGCATCTTGTAATATGCTTCTTCAACTCCATATCTTTTTATTAGCATCATACGATAGCAATCAGAGAGCTATTACTCCCATTAATGACTCTTATCACAGGTTCAGGTTTGTTTTTTGAACTGTAGTTTTTTATATAGTATAATTGGCACAGTTTAAAACCTTTCCCCTAAAATACTTAGAAGAGTAGAGTTGAAGTATACATGACTGGACGACCGTATTAACATGTTTGTTTCCGCTCAGGTTGATATCAGAGAATATGGCAAGTATTGTATTATTTGCAGTATCGAGTGATATTTTGGAACAGAGAGCCCAGATGTTGAATTTCTATAATTGGAAATATGATGCTCAAAAAGTTTCTGTTTGTCGCCAAAGGAGTTTTCTAAATCGGGGGCCGTAAAGGGGCCACATTTTTTACATAAGGGCCAATTATATGTCCAACATTCATACACAATTCCTGATTGAGTAAAGTGCATATGTAAGTCATTCTTTGAGCAAAGCCACACATAATTCAATATACATATTGAATATATTTAGAAAGCATACAGTTCATTCACCTTTGTGGGTATTCAGGACTGTGGAGACACGTATCCGTGTCCACAGCCGTATCTCGGTCCTCGGAGCTCTGGTAAATTATGCACGTTTCTTAGAGGGATGGAGCGAGAGCCTCAACCTTTATCAGCCATCGCCACTACTCTCCAGCTCCAGACCCCTGATTGCTCATTGAACTTGCTCTACTCCGCTGTTCAGTATCTCCTTTTTTTTTCTTACTTTTCCCCAACATGAAATAATTAAATGAAAAATGTTTCCAGATATTCTTATGTGGGCTTCACTATGTCGCTATCTCTTTTTAAACTCTTCCCTCTCACTGCAACGCCAGCTTTCTTTGTCTATCCGGAGATAAGAATTCAATAAAAGTACGAGAAGGGACGTGACATAATTATCATTAATTCTGCCGGGGTGGCATTAATGGGGAAGGAGAGGCCACTGTTCAATATTTAGTGTTTGCTGAGCTGATGACAGCACCATGTGTGTGTTGCTTTTGTGCGTGCGCGTGCGTGCGTGCACGTGGGTGTATTTACATACGCATGCACTGTGTAAGATGGGACAAGGGTATGGCTGGGAAAAAAGGACCCCACCTTATCTCACCGCGCTTCACGTCTATGCCTCTCCAAATTGGATTTTATATTACAGACGCAGTCAGGTATGAACAACTCATTTTCCTCTCCCTCTTTTTTTGTGCTTTTCCTTTCTTTTTTTACTCTCTTTTCTTGATTCTTTCTTGGTATGTCATTCTTCCTTTCTTTCTTTCTTGTCATCCTGTCCTCATCGTGGCAGTGGGAACATTGTTCTTCCTGTTTTTTCTCGTAGATTTTATCCACGGTTGGGCGAGCTTTGCGGCGGACGTTTGGTTTGATCACCTTCTTGTGTGATTGAATTGTAGCGGATGTGTACTTACACACATTGTTACATTCTGTGAATATAGAGAATTGTATGAAAAAAAACACACACGTGCATGGGATCCACTCGGCTTGTACACATGCAGTTTTATTCATCTGTGCTCGGATATCGGTGTGTGTCCGATTATTGCGAATGAAGGAGCAAGTCAGTGAGCGTGGGTGTGGGTGTGTGTGTGTGTGTGTGTGTTTGTGTGTGTGTGGGTGTGTCTGGACTGTTTGTGTGTATATAAGCAGACAGACCGCTGATGGTGATTTGCCGTGAAGGTGGCTGGAGAAAGGGTCTTATAACCCATCTGGTTGCAGCACTGAACTTCTAATCCACTTTGACAATATTTCCCCGACCTCACAAACACACACACACACACACGTATAAACATATATACTGATGCCTGAGGGGCAATGTCAGCATGACAGCCATGTTTGAGTTGACCACTGTGTGTGTGTGTGTGTGTGTGATTTTCTTGAATTTCCAAATGTGTCTGGCAGCTGAGTTACTTTGTGTAGCGAGCAACGACCCGCACACTGGAGGTCATGATCAGCGTGAAAGATTTTTCGGAGTGGGCAGTCTTTTCTCCCGCCGACCTTTTCCGTCTTCCTCATGTGCATGTGTGCAAATGTGTGCGCTCATGTACGAGGCCCATGCGTCATTAGGGTGCATGGCAACAGGCCTCCGATCCACGCCACAGGGTTTGGAGATGATAATCACATGGGTCTTCCGATGGGAGTTGGTTTCTCCTCTCCTCGGTGTTTGCTCTGCTGCATGTCTGAGGGCTCGTGGAATACACTTTCCTAACCTTGACTGTGGTGAGTGTAGGTCTTCACCCTTCAGCAGCAGTTTGTGTCTTGACTCCATTTAACAACACATTCTGATTCGCTGCAGGGGCCTGGGGCAGCTTAGAGTGGGAGGTGATGGAATTGTTTTAACAGTTGTTGAGATATTGTTTTATCTTCATCCGTCCATTTGTTTATGTCAAAAATCTGTATTTTTTATACTTTGTCATTATAAGATGTCATTAAGCAATTTGGGGGGGTTCAGATATTAAAATCTCTTCATCTCATTCTCAATTTCTTTCTTTCTCTCTCATCCCCTCTCACTCTCTCTCTCTCTCTCCGGACAGAGTCAGATCCCCATGTGCAGATGTTCATCCTCTACCAGAGGCAGCAAAATAATTAATAACTCGGCTCTTACTCAGTCATTTATGAATCATTCATCACTGCACCCCTGCAGGATACCATCCTTTTTCTTTTCCTTCTCCATATTCTTTTCCATCCCTCTGTTTTGGCTGAGAGTTAAAGGCCATTGTTGTACTTTTTAAATGAAACCGACAACTTTCTCTCATGTTTGTAGCATCTGTATTTGTCTTTGCGACAGAAGTGAAATCCTATTGTTTTCTTGTTTCCTAACTTATTGTGTAAAGGAGAGGGCAGTGAGTGTGCGTTAAAACCGAAGCGCGTTGCGGCTTTGTGTGCGTTTGCGTCTCCTGCATGTGTGTGTCAGTGTGTGAATTCCATCACTGATCTTCTCTCTTAATGTCTGCCACCCTCATCTTCGGCAGATGGCAACAGCAGACGTTTCTCTTAGATGGGATTCGAAAATAATTGGATAAGCGCACTGCAAACACACTGCAAACACACACACACACACAAACACACAGACACATTGGTGCATACATAGATACACAACATACACATCCTCACATTTAATCATGCATACACAAAGAACTTATAAATAAGAGATGGGAGTAATTTGGTTTGTGGAAAAGGAGAAAGGAGAAAAAAAAAGAGAGAGAGAGAGAGTTGTCAGTCAGGACCAATGAGTCGTCTCCTTTTGCCCGTCTGTCCCTGACTCTAATGGCGCCCCCCCATGCTGCGACGCCTCCCTTGCACCATCAAAGCGGCACAGGCTGGGGGGGGAGGCGGTGCAGAAATCTGTGTGTGTGTGTGTATTCGTGTGTCTTTTTTGGCTGTGTGTGTGTGTGTGTCTGTCACGGACACCCCCCGGAGAGACCTCCAACAGTGTGTGGCACAGCGAGCCCTGTTTTTTTCACCCCCTTTCTCCTGCCAAAGTGAGTGAGTGTAATGCACATGAGAGGAAACAGAAGCCTTCGAGTCACTGTCACACACACACACACACAAACACACACACACACACACACACACACGCCTGAAGGGAGAACACTCTTGCTCTTTCACACGAGCTAAGTGAAGAAAAGAGGCGGAGTGAGGAAGAGCAAAAATCGTCTTTATCTCACAAAATAAAAAAGTACCTTTTTTCAAGGTGCTTTATCTCAGACTTTGCGTATCAGCACAGATTACAGTTGTGTGTCTGCGTTGTGCTGTCAGCGCAGTGCGAGATGCATCGCACACTTGTTGATGTCGCCGCCACTCGTTTGATTCCAACAGTGATCTCATAAATCACCGCTTTCAAGTTCCCTCGCTGAATATGTGAGTCCCGGTATTTTGTTGTGTCAGTGCCGGCTTCTGTATCTGTTAATGATCTGATAAGGTGACCAGGGAGAATTAACAACCTCAGCCCCGTCCAATCAGATGGAGTCAATTATGTCATTATGCCGTGCTCCTGTGAGAAATCATTGTGGATTTTTTTTAATGTCGAGGTTGACCTTGTTTTTTGTTCCTGTGGCTCATTTAGCACATTGTCTGTTATCTGCCATGAGGATGACGCAGTCCCTAGTGTACAGTAGATATTATATAGATTTTATACAGTAGCACTGACGTTGATTGACATTTTATATAAAAACCCAAACCTGGAACCAAACAGAGTGTATGTGATGTATTACAGAAATCACTTGATTTATTGAAGTCTTAGTCTCGGTCTCACTGATTGATTTTATGTGAAAAAAGTTGGAATTTTCTATATTTAAAGATTGTAATAACATGTCAGCCACCTCAATTATGAGCCACCTGACATCATGGTGGTTTGTCTTTCAATTTGAGAGAAGGACTTATTGATTTCACGTTCAGGTTTTTTTAAGCTTTCACTGAAAACCCTGCGCTTGCACTCAAGCCCTGCTTGTGCTTCGACTTGCTCTGCATGTGCACAAACAGTGCGCTTGCTTATATTTTGTTTCCCTGATGAATTTCCTGCACTTTTAGAATTTCCCATGTTCTGTGCTTCGATATTTTTAGGGCAACAAATCTGTTAAAGATCCCCAACCAATACAAAGCCAGGTGTAGAGTTGATAAATGAAAATTATAATTATTCAGCTGGAAAAAGAAGGATTCTAACAATGACTTAGTAACTTGTTGCCATGTTCCAAACCTCTCACATGGAGTGTTCGGATAGTGATTTCCTTCCATAAGGTGTTTGGAATCACCCCTGTAACTACAGAGCTCAGACATTCACGTGGAGCTCAGAGCAAAGCTGCTGCTGCTGCTCCGACTTGAAGAGATGCAGTTGAGGTGGTTTGGGCGCCGGATCAGGGCGCCTCGGGGGTTCCTCCAACCGGTGGACCATAAGAGCAGCTGTCACTGTTGTCACATTCCCAGCCCTGGCTGTGTTTGCTTTGTTAATTGGATGGCAGGGATACATACTTCCCCGCTGTTTGCCTGAACCAATGGTGTCTCATCTTATCAGGGGTTCATTTAAAGTCATGGAAAGTGTCACGGGGGCCGAAGCACATATTCACCAGCACCTATAAAATGTACACACATGGACATGAGCACACAGGAGCTCCCAATGTAAGACGCAGTGGAGAATAACTGATTTAACGAGCTTTATGATTTCAAACAATGTGTGAATACGTCTGGAGTGAGGTGTCGAATAGGTTGTATAAACGTGGGCCTATAAATGTAAATTCCAGGTGTTGGAGTTGTTAGAATATATGTGAGGTATTAGATCATGTGTGGTTAAAATGTATGAAGTCTTACGGCTCCTTATTATCACTGTCAAGGGGAGGTAGGATTTCCCCCTTACTCAAATACAGCTGGACGAACGTGTTACTGTGCACGTTTGGAGCTAAATATTCTCTACCTGTATTCCAACTTCCATTTCTTTAAGGTGAAGTCACTCAGAAGTATCTTATCATAGAGACCGCATTATTCAGCCTTAGTTTACACATGGTGCCACTCTATCCTCAGGTCTTGTTGAGTGTCTGCTTGAATGCTCGCCTCCATGTGTGACCTTCGGAAGGGCAGGAAGAGTAACTGGGGAGCTGGCTTAGACTGCGGCACATCGATTGTGGACCCCTGCATTCTCCTGCTCAACAGTCACTCCCTGTACACACACACACACACACACACACACAGCCACTAACTCGCCTCATTGACCAAATAGACTTACATGTGAGTGACGGGGCCAATTTCACTCCTTTTCCTCCACTTGCTAATTTATGGCCATTGATCTACACCTGGCTGAATTTATATACACTCATCATGCTCCTTGGTTCCCCCTCTCTCTCTCTCCCTCTCACACACACACACACACACACACACACACACACTGAGGTCTTTTGTATGGTTTACAATGCGAGGCAGTGACACATGCTCCTGCTGCCTCAGCACAAGTGACGAGCAGAAAGTACAAGAACATGCTGAAGGACTCGGGTGGTGTGTGAAGTTGAAATAATGGCTTTTCTTTAGTGTGTGTGTGCTGTTGTCTTGTTTACAATACCTGATTATTCCAGTATTACCTGGTACACATGTGTGCAGTACAAGTGTGTACACAATTGTGTAGGGTTTCAGGGTAAAACAAGGTTGGGGTCCAGCTTAAGACACTGAAACCTGTCCTAATGATAAAAGTGTCTCCATGTGTCTCTTGTTGTCTTTTCTGTCCACTCAGGTGTGTCTCCCTGCTCCGGAGACAGTCAGGTGGTTGGTGAGAGTGAACGCAGCCGGGAGCAGATCCTCCAGACCCTGACTGACCTGTCCAGGGCCTTTCAGGAGATTTCTGACCGCTGTCTCCTGGTGTTGCACCTGGAGGTCAGGTAGGCACGAGAAACTCATAAAACATTAAGAATACAAACATGTTTAATGTAGCTTAGTCGTAGCATTAGATTCTCAGCCAGCAGTTATATGCTCTGAAGTTTTACAACATTTATTTAAAAGATATTAGTTCATTATTTGTTATTCAAGTGTATTAAATCCTTTTTTAATGAAGGCACAAAACTACAGTCCCAGGAAAGTATAATTGGACTGTTTATTTAATGAGTCTGTATTTTGTGAATTTGTTTTATTATATTAGATTTGAAAAATACACACTTGGGTCCAAAAATCACAAAGGGAAAGTGCTCTCCATAAATATTGTGCAATTTATGTATTACTCAAACCTTCTTGCCATCAAATCTGGACTCAGTGATTTGAGACCTTCTCACAGTATGAATTAAAATCCTTTAATCACCAATTCCATAACCGTAAAGCACAAACTCAAAGAATAAGTTTTCAAGTCTTAAAGGCAAAAGTTATCATCAACATTATAATTACACCCTGAATGCACAGTTTGGGGATTTTTTTTTACCGTCGTTTGAAAATGTGTTTTCAGCGTCAACATCTATAGTAAGTTAATTTACCACACCATATACTTTCTGCTCCCACAGCCGCTAATAGTCCCCATTTCTCTCCCATTCCTCCATGTACCACTATTTCCCCACAGACTATTGTGTAGCTTATGCAATATTGTTTATGATTTCAGTTGAAAACCCTCCCTGAGGCTGATGGCTTGCTATACGCTACGCTCCATTGACTCTCCCCATCTACCGAATTTCCCCTGATAGTGCTACCAGCTAAATGAAGCCATGAGGAAGAAATCAGGGGGGGGAGGCATGGGGTGCAGAGGTTGAAATGGCAGGTGGGGGGTTAAAGGAGGGAGATACACTATCTAAATGAGAGAAATGATTGAAAAGAGAGGAGAGGAAGTAGATTGGGGGCATTTAAGATGGCGGTGTGGTCGTTGGCTTTGGCTTTAAGGGGAATCCACTCACATCATGTTTTACTTTTCTGCTCAGGGCGCTGTGATTATGGACTTAAAACAGAAGTGACTCCTCCAGTCTAGACAGAAATGAGCCGTCTGTGGGCTTAAAGGACCTATCTTCTAAGACAGAGGTCTTCAACAGGGGGTCCGCGACCCCTAGGGGGTCCGCGGAGGTACTGCAGGGGGGGTCGCGAAATGCTTGGTTGATGAGACAATTTTTTTATATTTTTTATAATTTTTCATTTTTTTTGTACCCAATTTTTTCCCCACAAATTTAAATGTCTTCAAATACACATTAACATGTATCCAACATATTGAGAGGCTGATTTAAACCTCTGTCTGACAACCTCCATCCGTCCAAGGTTAGATAAGTTGTGTGCTACCCATCAGGGTCTGACATCTCACTAATGTGGGAGTATGTGTGGCATCCATAGATGGCTTGAGGATTCCCTGTCTCTTCTACATGTATGTTTAAAATAAAAACATGAAGCTGTGAATTACTTTGAAAGCTCAGTGTTGTATGAAAGATGTATGTTTATAAATAGGTAATATTTGAATAGCTTAGTATTGAATGCACAATAACAGGGTAGCTATGTTTATACATGGCACTAGGCCCAGTTTAATATAAAACACAATTTTAAACAATATATAGTAGGGGGTCCCTGCTCAATTTCTCCACCAGTTTGGGGGCCTTGGCCTGAAAAACGTTGAAGACCCCTGTTCTAAGATATAGATGTTTGAATGGTCAGAGAGAAGCAAACTGTTAAAATTCACCTCGTCTACTTGTCACAGTCCTGCCATTGGTTTTTAAGATACACAATACATTACCACTATAGCAGAGATAAGGTTGTTCTGATACCTTAAACATCTAATATATGTTTTAGACATGAAGGCATGAAGATGAGCTTCTCTGACATATTTTTTTGCAAACACAATTACTTGCTTTTCTGAAAACCCCATTCACAATTGTAGTGTGAAAGCAGTCAAGGCTGTACAATTATTTGACGTGGAAGCTTTTTGGCACCCTCCTCAGTAGTACAGCTCAACAGTATACTTAGCCCTGCGCTCTTTAAGGTTGCCCTTAACTAATCAGGTTTCCTGCCTGAATAGTTTCCAGCTACAATGTCGTAGTAGCTGAATAAGTGGATGTAAGTACTCTAAGCATGATGATTTGTGTAGAAATTATAGGTGTTGGAGAAGTGAGAGCACTCAGTGCCCTCTGAAGTGTCACTTCTTACTACGTTGTAAGGGCAGGAAATAATATGCTGCATATAGGTAAAATTCACACCTCCCTTCAAGAGCCTCTGTCTCCTTATAGTTCCTTTATTCTGAATCTAAGCACAAGTCGAGTTTCTCAACATATCAACACTGAACTGTGGGAGAACATGGGCTGCAAAAAACCTGATGACATTATTCTTTCTTACATATTGTCTCCCTCTTTCTCTTGTCCTTCCTGGTTGTATCCCAGGGTGCACTGTTTCCATTACCTGATCCCCCTCACCAAGCAAGGGAACTATGCCATTGTGGCCAATGTGGAGAGCATGGACTATGACCCACTGGTGGTGAAACTGAACAAGGACATCTCGGCCATAGAGGAGGCCATGGGGGCGGCCCTGCAGCAGCACAAGTTCCAGTACATTTTTGAAGGTCAGCACAGACCTGGGGTGAACAACGGCCTGAGAAACACCATCCACCTTCCTAGTTTGAGCAGAATTTGAGTTTTGTCACATTGACTCAGAGTTTTAATTATGTTGGTCCCAGATTTTCATTTCTCGTTTTTTATTCATCGTCTACTTCTCTCGTTTGTTTCTCCTTCTGCATTTAACAATGATTATTTCTTCTCCTCTCCTCCCCCCACCAGGTCTGGGTCACCTGATCTCCTGTATTCTAATTAACGGGGCCCAGTACTTCAAGAGGATCAACGATTCGGGCATCAAGAAGATGTGCAGGAACATCTTTGTTCTCCAGCAGAACCTCACCAACATCACCATGTCCAGGGAGGCTGACCTCGACTTCGCCAGGTCAGAGCCTGTTTCCCATTTGAACAGGATTAGCCACAAATACAGCCGAGAGAAGTGTTTTGTGTGTTTGTACAATGTTGTACGTGCACTCCAGTGTGAGTTGGGTTTTAAGTAGCAGGTGGCAGATACATTGTACAGATAGTCAGAGTCTCTAAAATGTCATCCTATTTCCTTGTCTATAATTAATAAATACTGGCTGATTGCCCTTGAGTTAAGCAGATGTCATGGCCTCTGATATCTTTGAAATAATACTATTAACAAATATTTTCTTTAAATCTATACTGCTCACAATTTCAAAATAATCACTGCAGTATTGTAAAATATATATATATATATATTGTGAAACCATCAAAAATAGACAATACTTTCCAGTTTATCATCTTTAAGTTTTTCCGTCAAAATCTATAATTTACTGATATACAGGACCGACCCTGAATAGACACACACAGACACACACACAGTGTCCTCAAGTTCAGACAGCGATGATGTCAATGCACGGGGCGGACAGATGGTCAAACAGATTGTCAACCACACCGTGTGTCTGAGTGCGCCTGGGTTGTTGGTGTTTTATTCCTTCTTCATACATTTTATATTTTGCGAGTCTACCTGCTGTTGCCCGGCGCTGTCCGGCCCTGACAGGCATGGGGGAAATCAGCGCTCAGATATATCTTTGTGAGCAAGATGAAGGGAGCGAGGAAGAGAGGGAGAGGGGGGGGTGCATAGAGAGAAGAGGGAGCGGAAAGAGAGGGGTTGGTCGCTAGTATTCAAGTTTTTCTTGAAGTTTGTGTCCTTGACGGTAGAGAGAGTATGTGAGAGGGGGCGGGTGATGGAAAGATGGAAGTTGAAGGGAGGGCTTGGGGGGGGGATGAAAACTGAAAAGCGAAAAGGACGTCATAGAAAAGATGAGTTTCTCAGGAAATGCACAGAAAGGCTCGGAGAAGGTGGCTCGGATAAACAATAGTTTACAGCGGAGTGAGAGTTGAAAGCAGGAAACTGACGGGGAGGTGGAGGAAAGGGGCTTGAATAAAGTGCACACACGAGGCAGAGCTCTTACTTTGTTAGAAGATGAATATATACATTTAAATGTTCTTAAAAAGAAACGTGAAACTTGGCTTTGACACATTCTTGTATGTGGCCTGTTGATTTGGACATTTGGGCTTTAATAACATTCAGAACACTTAATTTAGAGGTATGCCCTCTCTTAGTGACCTTTGTGTGATCATTTTAAAAACAGCTCTTTAACCCGTTTCAAAAGCATCTTTCCTCACCGTCACGGTCTGTTTGTAACCGTTGTTGCTGAGGAGCCGGGCCTGCAGTGTGGTCACGTTGGGTTGCATGGTTAATTAGCTCCTTTTCACTGCTCCTGGCATGTTTTCCGAGTGTGTCATATGTTTGAGTGGTGTCTATGCGCTGGCGTTGTTTGGACGTGGCTATCGCTTGTAACAGTCCGAGCCAAGTTTCCCTCCAGTAAAAAAAATGAAAACAAAGATACTGAAATGAACTGGACTCTACTGGATGTGGAGAACCATTGATTAATGTGTAATTTCTACCCTCTGTCAACTTTGATTATGGAGAAATGCCAGTGATGGCTTCTCCGTCTCCTCTCTCCTTCTCCCACTCTCTGTGATTACGAGGCGTGGGCGGTATGGAGGTGTTGATTGGGAATTGCAGAGCGCATTGTTTACACATTCATGGCTTTTTGGATTGGCCGGCCCCCGGCTTACATGACACGCCGACACTCACAACACACACACACACACACACACACACACACACACACACACACACACAACACACCACCACACACACACAGCCCAAGCCACACACACATGTAATATGTATTGTTCTCACCCATGCACAGACACTCAGCCAAGCCAATCAGCATTTTGAAATCACCATATTTATGTTGTTGGAGATGAATATTCATAACTCCCACCTGCTTGTGCAACTGAGACTGCCTGTATGATGTAGTATGATGTTGAAGCACTTACTTAAACAACACATGTAGTCATTTAAAGCCTTTAAACTGTAAATCCAGGTAGAGTCTGATATACAATCATAACCATAAACTGTAAAAAGAACTACCACACATTCAGCTGTTATCTCATCTCGCTTAGAAAGGTCAGTGGCCACCGGGGTCGAGTAGCAAAGCCGTCTGGTTGGGTGAAACTTACTTACAGGTAAACAATGGCAGCTTCAGTGCAGAACTGTTTTTCACCAGCAACAACTTAAAATCTGGAGCGCAAATACAAATACTTTGTCTAGTGTTTTAAAGAATAAACGTAAAAAAAATTACATCTCTGGTTGATGATGACATTTCGTTGATAGACTCCAGCTTATTTCTATGTTCCATCGATACAAGCTGTGCAAATTTAGCCATTTGTTGTGCAGACATGGAGAAGGCGCACATCGGGTGACCGGCAGTGGGGGAGAGACCGAGAGCAGAGTTCTCCTCATCAGTATTTTATGACCACCTCTGGAGAAACAAGTGTGAAATGAAGACAGGAAGTGAGCGCAGCAGGAGGCTGAGTTTGGAGACAGGCAACAGATGCTTGTCTGTGCATCTGTGCACTTTTATGTTCTTATCTGAGTGTGTGTGTGTGTGTGTGTGCTTGATAGGTCCTTCAAGTTAAGTTGTAGACAATTTTCACGAGGACACTTTGCACAGGCTTAACTCGTTTAAATGGAATAGTTAGGATTGACTTAAGGTAGGGTAAGGAGCGAGGGGATAATTCATCGAGGAGTGTCGCCACAATTACATCTGTGTGTGAGTGGGTGTGGGTGTGTGCGTGTGTCGGCTGTTTTTCTGTAGCTGTGTGCTTGCATGGGAAAGAGAGACCAGCAGAAACCTGGACAAGGGCGCACCATTGATCTAAGTTAAAACTGAGGAGAGGCTCGGTAACCAGCACTGCAGAACTCATGAAGACACACACACACACACAGACACACACAAACACACACTCAATCATCACTTTCACAGACTGCGACCAAGCATGGGGAAACAGTGCCATCTTGTGGTGAAATCTATTTTTGTTTAAGTTTAACTGAAAAGCTGCAATATGTGAGAGATGTTAAAATGTGTGTGTCTCTCGTGTGTGTGTGTGGTGTTAGAAAGCATATGCGTTCTATAGCAGAGTATGTCAGTCTCTCATATCTCGGTCATACATTTGGCAGTGAAGCTCAGTGAGAGGGTCAGGGTCAAACACACACACACATGGACACCTAAACACCGGCACACAGACCATCTGCTCAGAGGCTCACTCCTATTCTGCAGACCTGTGTGTCGCCACAATGTTACCGCAATGTCACATTTGTCTGTCCAGTGTGTGTCTGTACGTGTGTATCACTCCGCTGATCCCTTCCTCTCTAGCTCTGTCTGTTTACGTCGATTTCTGCAGATACAAGATAAACAGATGAGGCTGTTTGTGAGTCTGTTACCTTGAAAAGTCCAGAAGTAACAAATCGTTTCCACGATAACAAAACAGCAAAACTGTCAAAAAAGTGTTGCCTGGCAACTGTCAACTGCAGCCTATGGAGAAATGTTGGACTTAATTCGCTGGCAACTGATTTAGTATCCTAGTGAGTAAAATAGAGATCAAAATATATATCTGTGAAATTTATATTTCAATTATAAGCAAATATTTAAATCCCAGCTTGGTCATCGACCTTGAAGCCTCAACTCAAGATGAAACCTTTTTAGTTTTCTTTCTTTTACCGATCATAAAGTTCCACTCTGCTCTGCACGTGTCTTGATTTTCTGTTTATCAACTTATAGGGTCAACAACAGACTGTACACAAGAAATGGTTGAATCGTCATTTGAAGCTCAAATGTCAAAAATCAGTCAATCATGACCTCTAACCTTGTTTTTTAGCATCAAGAAACTGATTAAAACCAAACATGCACATATTGAATATGCATCAGTTAGGTTGGAACTAAGAAAAGGACAGAAAACATCTGTAGAAACATCTAGTTTCAGATCAAGTAGCTTGGATTGTGCCTTGATGTCATGAAGCTGAAAACTTAAACCACCCCTTTATGGTTTCCAAAGTATAAGCAAACTTGTGTGTTACTGCATTCGAACACACAACTAGCTGGATGTATACTTCTTACTGCAGCGCACCAGTGAACAAAAGCCTCTGAAGGAACTTCACTCTACACGAATCCCCTACAGCAGAAGTAAACCTAAAGTAAATATGTACCCGTTTGTCCAAATGCCTCCGGTGTCTGTAGCCGCAGCATTTCCCAGACACGCTCTAAACACACACACACACACACACAGTAACACAAACACACAGGCGGTGGAGCTCTGAGCTGCCCGGTGACCCGTGTAGGCAGGTTGCGCCGCTGTCACAACATCCCCTGCAAAACCTGCGAGCCCCTTAACCCATCACACCCACCTGCCTGCCACTGGAAATCACTGCAGTCTGCCTGTGTGACTTGTCAAAGGTGCTCGTGTGTATTGTCCCCGGTTGTGCGACACCAGCCTCTGCAAGGATGCGGTGTGTGCGAATAAACTGTCCTTGGTTTTTTTTTACGGGTGTGTGTGTGTGTGGAGGTGACAGGCTGGTGTGTCTACAGAGAATGTGGTAATAAGTACAGTTGACGGCCGTGTCAGGAGGTAGTGGGTGTCAACAGATAAAACTGTTTGTATTTAGGCCCGACTTCAATACGCTGTCACTTCACTCGGCTTCTGTCTCCCTCGCTGTCACCTTGTGTCTCTCCCTTTATCTCTCTCTCTCTCTCTCTCTCGTCCTCCTCTCTCTGTCCCTCTCTCCTCATGTTTTCTCTCCTCTGCTCCATCCAATCACCTGCACCGCCTCGACTCAACTGCTATTCCCTCGCCTCTCTTCTTCTCTCCCGCCCCTCCCCTACTCCTGTTTTGTGTCCTGTGTGTGTTTGTGTGTGTGTGTGTGTGTGTATGTATGTGTGTATGTGTTTGATGCGGTATGATGAGTCTTGTCTCTGCTGATGAAGCCGGTTTGTGTGTTTGTGTGCGCACACCCTCGCAGCTTGATGACGTTGGTCTTTGCTGATGAAGCCAGTCAGTGTGTGTGTGTTTGTATGTTTGTGTGTCTGTGTGTGCTTGTTGTGCGTGGCGCAGCGTGATGGGACCGGTCTTTGCTGATGAAGCTTCAGTCTCAGAGTCTCTGCAGACCTTCCCTCATTACCAGAGGAGAGACAAATGCACTGCCCTGTAGGGAGAGACACAGAAGGAGGGAGGGGAGGGGAGGGAGAGACACTAAGCTGGTTAATGTACAAAGCAGAATTTATATGCGAGAACTAAATATATGCACAAAAACATTCCTAGGATTTATTTCACATGTAAATTCCTGTTGAACGGTGCAAAGACCTTTCTGATCTCAGCCTCTCAGCAGTGAAACAGTGCTCTGCAACTCACCGCAGTTTCTGTTCAGTCAGTCGTCTGCATGCAGGTCAATATCTCAGTGGGTGTAGTCACCACCTCGGCTGACTGAGTCACCGCTGAGAGTCGATTCCTCTCTCCCTCATGTGCTCCTCTCTCAGAATCATTTTCACCGACAATTAGCATTTTTTGGAGTCTCTCTCTCTTTCAGTTGGTCGCCCGTAGAGATATTATTTCTGAGAGTTTTCTCCCTGAAGTCAGGACACGCCATCAAATCATTAAAAATGTTTACCTCCTGCACATATTTTTTGATTTTTAGGGTTGACTAACTCTGACAAACTCGATAAAGACGGACTTGCTAGCTTAGCGTTATAGCAGAGTAGCAATAGTGTTATAATTACAAGAACAAGATGTCACATTATGTCCAGTTTAGTAGAGAACTCTCAGCGATGTTTTCTTTAATGATACTTCCACTTTGACACTGCACATTACAGTTACAGGGAAATGAGATCGCTCAAATCCCTTTTTACTCACGTTGACTAAGTCTTCAAGCGCCTGTATCATCAGTTAAAATGAAGGATAACAGAAAGGGTAAGAGCCAAAGACTGTATATAAAGATGGACGCTCTCTGTTTGCAGTCGAAGTTTCGCCGACTGATTGGGTGTTTTCAAAAAGCTAATTTTTTTTCCTGCCGCGAACAAAAAGGACAAGAGGCCAAAATGGAGAAGATGCGTTTTCAAATCTTTCCGGCTCAGGGTTGATACAAATTAGGCTGAGATAAAAAAAAAGGGGGAGAAAAGAAGACAAGTTTCCTTGTTTTTGTTGTCAGTAACATCGATATTT
Organism: Pseudopleuronectes americanus; assembly: GCA_038501795.1. Classification (NCBI taxonomy): domain Eukaryota; kingdom Metazoa; phylum Chordata; class Actinopteri; order Pleuronectiformes; family Pleuronectidae; genus Pseudopleuronectes; species Pseudopleuronectes americanus. Next base: position 10,735,884 of record CM076737.1, read on the forward strand.
TTTGTGTAGCAACGAGCCGCGGTTCCAGTTGATTCTCTCCCATCCCCTCTCCCTCTCCTCCCCCTCCTCCTCCTCCTCCCTCCTCCTCCTTCCTCACCTCATCTCTCCCCCACTAACTAATGTGTTGTTGCAAACGTGCTGACAGAGGCAGCCTGTAATGGCCCTAATATTGTACACAGTGGAAATGAGGGGAAATTAATTGTGCTGATTCTTGTCTTTCTCTCCTTCTCTTCTTCTCTCTTTGCGTCTTCATCTTGTTCTTAAGGCCCCCCCTCTCCTCCATGTTTCTCTCTCTCCCTCACCACGTTGACATACATGTCTCAGTCCGATGCTGCGTCCACGCACCATAAATTTACTTAATTTTCTTTGTATATGAGGAAAAGAGAAGGGGGGCGGCTAATTAAAATTTAATAGAAAGCGCAGCGTGGAGGCATGCTGACACACACACAAACAGACACAAATACACACACACACACACGCTGATTACTGAAGCAGTGCTTTCATAGATGGAACTTCTGGAAGAGGCAGGTAGAGATTGGTAAAATGTGTGTGTGTGTGTGTGTGTGAGACACCGACAGAGGCTAAATGGAGAAAAGACTTAAAGGAAGGGGCAATCAAAACAACAATTCACTTAAGTATTGTCGAAAAATAATACTGTGTCTCTAACAGATAAGAAGAAGTGTGTGTCTGTGTGTGTGTGTGTCTGTGTGTGTGTGTGTGTGTCACTGGGGGTTCTCACTTGATGGTGGAGTTCGGAGAGATTTTAATCTTATTAACAGCCTCACCCTGTTTGGCAAATGGCTTTCCAACTGCTTGTGTAATGAACTGTTTGAAAGTGTTTTCAGCGCACACTAACATACATCACTCACTCACACACACACACACACACACACACGCACACACACAAAAACCCACACCTACCTTACACTTTCTCTTTCTGAACCAGCTTCCTCCCGTTTGAACTGAAGGCTAGACTGCCAGCTGTCCTCACGTTGCAGTCACACACAAACACACACACAGACACACACACACACACACACACTAATAACCAGCTGACAGCCCAGCAGCATCATCTTCCTGTGGACGCAGCTTCTCCATTTAGATATCGGATGCTATCTGGCGAGCACAACAAACTGCACAGTGGATTTACTACACTGTCATCAGTTGTAAATGAACTAGAGTTGATTTTCTTTTAACAAATCCTGCGTGGGACTTTTCCCAAATGCATCGCTGCCAAGTGAATTATAGCTGCTATTATACTGTAGTTAAGCCATGTTTTATAGCACTGATGAGGTATTTTTTAATTTTCTCCTGCTGGCTGCCGCATCAACAGATGGGTTCCGAAGCTTCCCAGTTTTGCTATTTTATCAGACAAATTGTGGTGTTTTTTTGCGATAATTTCAGTTTGCAGCAGAGCAGATGTGTTTGTTATTCATTTAATACTCATACGCAGCATTGAAACAGAGAACCGAGCCTTAAAAAACTCATCGGTTTGTCAAACTACACAAAGTCAACAACGACAACTGAGATGCTGGCAACTTTTGTTTTATTTTGAACATCATTATGTATAACACCGACTGGTCATAAAGATGGACGATGCATCATCCGTAGCCAGCGTCTGCGCGATAAGAATCATGGGATGTCAGTCTCAGTTGTCAATCATGACATTCCCCCCCGTTTTTATGGCTTCAAATAAATAATACAAACCAAACTTATTGAAAAAATATCTTTTTAACCTTGAGGGCAAACCTAGGATTGAGAAAACACAAACCGAGCTCGACCTGAACCCGAAAGGAGCTCATGGGTAGATAAAATGACAAAAACATATTTAACGTGTACTCTGACCTTTTAGTTTGGTCCATTTCCTGTCATCTTTATAAACAGCCTATGATTTATACACAGTAGCTACAGCCAGGCCAAGTTAACACTGGAGAATCAAATGCACCATGAATAGGTCACCAGTCTCTTAGCAAGCAATTTGAACTCTCCAATTAACCTAACCTCCACATTTATAGCTGTAAATACAAAGAGAAAATAAACCTGAATTCCAACCGAGGTAAATCCGGCGCACTCCATCACGCACTCTAAACTTACAAATGCACGTTTAAAGCCGTTTGCATCCAGACATTCATCAGCCAAGTGAGACAAACACAAGCAAATTCATGGCACATTTCATTATGAGATATAAAAAACAAAAGTGGGAGCCATCTTTCTATTCTTCCTCGCCTTCCTTCTCCCCCCCTCTCAGTAAACGAATGTGACCCTCATCAATATTGACAAGCTTTTTCATGAAATGAGCTCAGGGACGGAAAAATGAACGAGACCTTGGAGAGAAATTGAGAGCAGCGGGGAGAGTGAGACAGAATGCAAATGCTCCGATGACCAAGGGCATTACTTGTCAGGGCGAAAGCAAAAAAAAAGAAAAGAGAAAGATATACGCCGCTATTCGTCACTCATCGCTTTAGTCATCGCTCTCGTTTTTCTCCTCGCTCTCCGCCGCTCTATCTCCATCTCGTTCACTCTACCCCTTCATTACTCTTTCCAGGTTCTTTCTTCCTCTCCTGTTGGATTTTCCCACAATGACAGCAGATAGAACACCTCGGAACAGAGGCTCCCTGAGTGCTCGTTAACTCCTCGTTAGCAATGGAAATGATCATCTCAAGAAGGGGATGGGTCTTGGTCGACTGCTGGAGCTAAACAAATGAGATCAAAATTATTTTTTCACTGTGCAACATCTTGGAACCTCTATTTCTATCTCAGTCAACACCTCCGAGGCCGTTCCTCAGCCTCAGGGCTACAGAGGGCTCTCCTGGCTGAGCTGCTGGTCCCACAGAGCAGCAGGGGGCGCTGCTGTGGACCGACAGTAGTCACTTCATTGATTTTCACATTACAAACACATGAATGAAAACCAATGGCTGCACATGACAACACATCAAATATATGAACATCTATAATATTCCGTTCCACATGGATTCAAATATAAAAGAAATCTCTGGCAGCTGAAACTGTTTATGTCAACAAAATAACCAGAGACCAATCAATATGGATTTTTGAAATCCTGATGAAACATAATTGAGGAGTTTAACCACAAACTTTATGATAAATAACTATAAATATAAAGAAAACTCAATAACAACAATATAGAACTTGAAATATAAAATAAAAATGCAAACAATTACTTTAGAATATGTAATATAAACATCAACATCAAATGATTTGTCACTTGTTCATTTGGTTTCATCAAGACACAAAAAAACATGTTTACAGTTGAATTATCATTTGAATATTAGATCCAGTACAATATGTAACACACATCACCTGCTGTCTACTCCTTACTTCTTACTGTATTTACACCGACTGTGTGGGAGTAAAACATTTAGTGTATCATCAGAACACAGGATTTGCCCCATAGCCGAGGGCAGATACTGGAGAAATGTGTTCCAGTGCCTGCCTGCGTTTTTGTGTTCCTTTGTGTATTTCAGAGCATTGCACACATTACCACACACATGCACACAGACACACACACCTGCACTCTCCAAGGTATTTGACCTGTTTCGCCCCCGAGCAAAGAATAATGGTCTCTCCTGCATCCCAACACTCTCCTGCTCTACCCTGCCACCTTAAGCCTCTCCTCCTAGGAATGTGTAAATTGTGTCCGTTGTGACGAGTTGCTTTTTCTTCTAAGAATCCATATTTATGGCCAAATATTGTGTTCTCCTTGTTGAGTGGATGCTAATGAGTTGTACAGCCGATGCTCACATACACAGGAAGTAAGTCTCTGAGTATTCTGAAGTCAGGAAGGAAACGTTTTGTAACGAATGTACTTGATGTTTTTATTTCCAAATGGCCTGTAATGGCATCTAGTTACAGACCTATAGTAGCAAGTCTACACACACTTCTTCCTTCTTTTGGCTCTTTCAGCACAGTTGTAGCTGTGAGTGTCTTCCCTCTATCTTTAGCTCCCGCCAGCATCAGGTTGAGGTCCTTTACTTCTTTTTGAAGAAAATGTATCTCAAGAGCAAGAGCAGTTAGTTTCCTTTAGCTGTAGTTTATCCTTTTTGATTCTGCACAGGAACCCTGTAAAACAATTCAGCTTTTTATCCTTTCTATTGCAAATGCTTTTCTTTTCTTTCTTCCTCTCTCCACTCACAACCTCTTGTCTTTCTCTCTCTCCTCCTCTTCCCTCTTCCTCCTTGCAGGCAGTACTACGAGATGCTGTACAACGCCGCGGACGAGCTGCTGAACCTGGTGGTGGACCAGGGCGTCCGCTACACGGAGCTGGAGTACATCAACGCCCTGTCCCTGCTCCACCGCAGCCAGACGGGCGTCGGGGACCTGAGCACCCAGAACACCCGGCTGCAGAGGCTGAAGGAGATCATCTGTGAACAGGCGGCCATCAAGCAGGCCACCAAGGACAAGAAGATCACCACGGTGTAGGGAGGAGAGCAGGTCGGGGCTCAGAGGGGGGCGGAGCCTGAGAGGGAATAACTGTACATTTTATCAAATAACCTGTGCTTTACATGATTGTTTTTTTCTTTTCTCAACTCCTGATTTGTTTATCAGGGCCATGTGTGGGTCAAGAGTGAGAAATGATGGAAAGAGGACATTTAAGAACTGAGTTGTATTTTGTGTAGATTGAGATCTGGGTGTGCGTGAAATTTGTAGTTCTTTCAGACATGAACTCCAGAGAATATCTGGAAGAACTACAAATTTGTCTGGAAGCAGCTTTAATGTGATGAGACACATTGTAGTCGCATGGACACTTATACTGTTTCCCTGAACTCTGCAGATTATAATATATACTATATTTGCAGCAGTGTCTCCCTCTAACTGAAGCTCCAGAATGAAAAGGCGATCGTCTCGGACACTCACCCCCAAAACTTAGGCCCCCTGATATCTCATCTCATTTTCCTATTAGATCTAAACTGCTGCTCTCAATTACACCTCTATGTCTCCTCTCGCGGCGGCCCCACGGGCCCACTGATTCTGTCTGCAATAACAGATGCCAGATTAGACTGTCTGAACGAGGCCACGTCTTCCGCCTGCTGCCAATTTGGGTCGGTCCCCGAAGAGTTCCCGCAGCGGAGAACGGTGTCGCATCTACGGCTGTTCTAAAAATCTGTCTTTTGTTTTTTTCTTACAGTTTGAGCAGCTTTTGCGGCTGAAGTGTGAAAAGTTCTTCACCGATTGAAGGACTCTGTAACTTAGGATAATAATTTTAGGGGCTAACTTCAATTTCATGGCCAAGAAATAATATTTTAAGTCCAGCGCACAGCTTCATGATTTACACATTTCTACATTAATCGATAAGTTTTCATTTTCATCCTTTATACTTTTCTCCTTCTTTCATTTCTCGTAAATTTCCATCAGCCGTACTCGCTCTATAAACCACACTACAGCCATTCTGACTCTTCAGGTTGTCCTGCACTAGAGTCTCTTTCAAAGCGATATAAACATATAAGCTCCAGAGACGATCCCACATCGTTCCCCTCCCTGTTCTTACTTCATTAACTTGAGAGAGAAGTACTTAACGAGAGCAGGAGAGGGAACTGGGAGTGTTGTCAATACGGCGCGGGGCCCACTGGTCTCCCTGAAGCCCACAGAGCGATCCATCACAATGACACATCGGCCGGGATCGATGGGAAAACAACGGTTAAGCCGCGGAGGGGGGTTCGCCCACTCCGCTCTGCCACACGTACACACTGGGTTGAAATCTGAAATCTGCTGGCTCGGCTGTTCACTTCACAGCTACTTTTTGTAATGTTATACATGAGGAACTTTTAATACAATGGTAACTAAGTGTGTCGTGTCACCGCTAGCGCACACAGACTTCCAGCAGGCTTCTGTGTTGGGGAGACTGACTGTATATAAAGATGGATGATGCTTCTTCACTTCCTTCCTGTTGTGGAAAAGTGAAGTAAAATAATGTTCCTGATACAGGTGGCACCATTTTGTGCTTTGGATGTTGATAGGAGGCGTGGTTTGAACAGTAATGAGGAGGCGTGGTTTCGAGGGTCCTTCAGATTTGTGCCCTCGACCAATCACGAGTCAGTCTCAGCTGTCAATCATGATGTTTCACTCAAAACCAACCTCACCAGAAATATGAACTCTTCTACTTCCTAAAATGTATTTCATGTGTACTTTGACTTTTACACTGTGGGCCGTGTCCCAACTGCTAACATTGACTATTTGGGGTTTATGACCTTGACTGTAGCCAGCCACCAGGGGGCGCTCAAAATTACTTCTTTTAAGGAGGTGTCATATCATCCATCATTATATACAGTTAATAATTAAACTCTACGTACAATGAGTGAAAACCACTCTTGCTGTCCAAGCTTATTTTTTATTATTATTAATGAATGAAATATGTCGAATGTAATAAAGGTTCCATTTCATGTTTGTTCTTTTCAGCAAACCTTTAGTTTGCACACCCGCTCCTTTGCGTGATTCAAATAAGAATGTGTTAAATTCTTGACATTTATTTTTCTGTCAGTCTTGAACAAGTCTAAACATCTGTCCTGTTCACCTGTTGTCATCTTTAAAAATGCTCTGAAAAGTTTGTCTACTCGAAATCAAGCACGTGTGAGTTTTTTGTTCCTGTGCAGACACTGAGAAATAAACCATCCAATCCCTGTCAGGTCTTGTGTATCTTGCCAAGTTTCTCTTTTATTGTGTGTGTGTGTGTGTGTGTGTGTGTGTGTGTGTGTGTGTGTGTGTGTGTGTGTTGTGTGTGTGTGTGTGTGTGTGGTGTGTGTGTGTGTGTGTGTGTGTGTGTGTGTGTGTGTGTGTGTGTGTGTGTGTGTGTGTGTGTGTGTGTGTGTGTGTGTGTGTGTGTGTGTGTGTGTGTGAGTGTGTGTGTGTGTGTGTGTGTGTGTGGTGTGTGTGTGTGTGTGTGTGTGTGTGTGTGTGTGTGGTGTGTGTGTGTGTGTGTGGTGTGTGTGTGTGTGTGTGTGTGTGTGTGTGTGTGTGTGTGTGTGTGTGTGTGTGTGTGTGTGTGGTGTGTGTGTGTGTGTGTGTGTGTGTGTGTGTGTGTGGTGCATCTGACAAAAGCTCACAGCTACACACACTCACCCTCTCCCGCCTGTGACAGCACCATCCTTCACTGTGTTCATGCAAGGCCGATCCAAAAGCAACACTTCACCCGACAGGTGTGATGTGTGTAGTGACACGGTGCGAAGGCATGAAGTGGAATGAAGAAACAACACACACGTACAAACACACCACCTGATCGCCTGTGTTGTTACGGGCGTCACTCTATGCACATACCTGCATGCCGGTGATATATGCACACTACGTTTGTGTTATTAAACGGATTGTGTCGACTGTCATGGACCCTTCGAGTGTGAGTCAAGTGTTAACAAAGAATACGAGGATATATTTATATTATAAAGTTAACATGTGGTGCTAACACCGGTTTATATTATACTATTATATTATATATCAACTATAAACTTTTTTACATGTTATACCACATAATGTGATTATGACTAAGGTCAACTTTACGTCCATTACGTTTCCACAAGAATTAGTTTAATACAAGATGCTACCGTATATATTCTTTTGAATGTTTATTTGTAATTTTTCAAAAAGTTTCCAACTCCTTGGCAGGTTCCTATGATGTTTGCATGGAAATTGGAATATTGTTATTACTCTAATGTCCAATTTACTTTGGATTCAATGCATTTGCAGAGGCCCACGTTCTCATATTTTGATTTTTTAACCGAGAAACCGAAACTTCTCATATTCCCTCCATGAGATAACTTATTAGATTTTGTCATTCGGGGAATTTAGTCCTGAATAAATGTATATGAATAAGTAATAATAATTGAAACCATTGACATTCTTCAATCGCTGCTTGGTTCAGGTGAAAGTGCTTTGATTTCCTTCTTTCTTAATGTGGGTGAACTTTTACAGGAAGTGGAATGTGTGTGTTCTGTGGCTGTGAAGGGACAGATGCTCTCAGGCTGCTGCAGCTCAATCCAGATCAACGGTGATTCTCCCATAATTACCTGCTGCTCCCATAGGCTGCTCCTCACTCAGACACGTGGTGGACACGTGGTGGACACGTGGAGCACCTTCTCCCTCCTGATCTCCTCGTTAACGTCTTTTTTTAAAAACTCACATCTGATGCCAACGTTTAGTTTCTCTCTTCTCACGTCCCTCAATTGAACTTTTTTAATTTCCTTTTAAGTCCTTGAGGAGTGTAAACGCTTAAAACCCAGATTTGGAGGTTGAGGCGGGTGGGAAAAAAACTACACTACCCATAGTTCCTTGCACCTGTTGCTAGGCGACAGAGGAGGACGCTGGGAGTTGACGCTAACTTGTTGGATCGCCGGGATACGGATATTTAACGTGTTTTTGTACATGTCAGCCCCTCATTTAGAGTGCCTGACAGTCAGTGTATAGCCTGGTCCATCGTCGGTGAGTTTCCTTTATGAGACAATGAAGAAAACAACCGACAGGGACAACTGACCCTAAACACACGAGGCGACTGGGACAGCTGTCTCCAAACAGCGTTACTTTGAGGTCAGTTGTCTTTAAAACGGTTTTTCATCAGAGGCGGTCGCTTCCACATTATCAGTGGATGTGTTTCTGTTGACAACGGAAGTGTCTCACTGTCTCACGCCTCCTTCGCAGCTCCCAGTAGCTCCCAGCAGCTCCCAGCAGCTCCCAGCACCTCCCAGTAGCTCCCAGTAGCTCCCAGCAGGGACGAGCCGGAGGAGAACACAGACATGGAGGTGAGGCTTCCACACAAATTAACACGTCTTTCAGTTTCCTTACATGTTGTCATTTATTCAAGTGTGTGTATGTGTGTGTTTGCGTGCGCGTGCTCGTGCGGGCGTGTGTGTGTGTGTGTGTGTGTGTGTTGAAGTAGATTTTTAAAAACCAAATCCATGCTTGCTCCACAGGTGAAGCAGGTAATCTTGCAGGAGAGGTCTGGGGAAGTGAAACAACAACACAAGGTCACATGCTCTGGATTATTTGCTATTTACATTATGAGCATTAGACGCTTTGGTCCATCTGCATGAGCCTCGTGCATGTGAGCTTCTAGGGGCAGGAAGCTACTGGGTGATGCTTTCTAGTGGCCTCATGCCATGCTGGTGTGAAGCCGGGCTGTAGCTCCCTCACTCCCCCTGCTGTAAAAAGCTGCACAGTCTCCACCCGGCTGGCCTCAGGGTGACCTTTTAATTGAATGTGTTTTGTGTCGTGATGTTTACAGAAGACTGGTGTTTTGACTGCGGAGCTGGTTTCCAGCAGTGTGACCCAGCTCAGACGGGTTGGCACCGGGCTGCAGCACCTGTACTATCAACTGTCTCTGCCTGTAAGACCCTGTGCACTTAAAACCACTTTATTCATTGATATATAACAGCGTGTACAAAACAAAACATATACAGGTACAAGATATTAGAGCTAAATGAGAGAGAGAGAGAGAATATGTAAGAGTAAATTTAGAATAAACACCAAAGTTAATCACAATAAATGGATAAAAGATTAAATTGAAGCATCTATATATACCATTTAATCCAGATTTAGTATAGAAGGACATGAAATGTATGTTGCTTCTTCCGACTAATTTTTTCGGATTGAAAAATTTAACATTAACGTTAATTTATGTAACTGAATTCATCAGGTCTTTCTTTTATCGAATGTATTTTATTCTACTTTTTTTTTAAAATCCTTCAAAATAAATGGTACTCTAGTAAATGAGTGATACACACTTTGAAGCAGCAATGATTTTTACAAGCAGGTAAAAACAGAAAACACTTCAGGATTCATGAACAGACACACTCAGGCTTAAAAGTACTATCTGATTTAACAAGATCAAATAATAATATACAGCCATATTGTGTCTCTTTGCATTCAGAGGCACTTTTAGATTAACCCAGGATTGATTTGTCTCTGATCTAGAATCACAATCTCATGGACATCTCCGTCTTAAGCAACTTTGTCCATCTTCAAAAGCTGGAGCTGCCTCACAACAAAATTCAAGGTGAGTCTTATTTATATATTGGATGACTTGCATGTATTTACTCCTATTAGAGATTTATTATTTATATATAAAACAGACGGATTAACTCAATCCTCAACTTTTCCCCTCTGCTAGATTTGTCCTGCCTGAGCCACATGCCCTACCTCGTCGTCCTGGACGCCTCCCACAACCACATCTCCAACTTCTTTGGATTCCAGCCACCCAAGAACTTAAAGGTGACTCGGGACCTTGAGCTGACAGGATAAGGCAGCACGTGATTGGTGGCTCGGGCTCTCGTTCTCTCGTGCTATTCCCCCAAGATAGGCCTGGATTTCCATAGCCCATCTGTAGTCACTTAGAAAATGCTTACCGGGCATTAGCTGCCCTTGAATGACAGTGAACTTTTATTGAATTAAAGATTCTTGGCCACACTCTGGATTTAGCCCAAGTATTTCTTCAGTGAGACGTACTTCAGGCTTTTCTTTACTCAGTGTGCTGCTCTTTCTCTTCCAGGAAGTTAACTTCTCCCACAACCGCATGACAGAAATGAAGGACCTGTCCGCCTATTCATCTCTGAGCAAACTGGATCTAGACCGTATCCTTACTGAGCAGCATTCTGTTAACAAACCCCGTCTCTCCACCTGTAGTTCTCCTGTTGTGTATTATTCCTGAGTTGCCCCCCCCCCTCCCTCAGACAACAGCTTCAGCGAGGTCAGTGGTCTGGAGAAGTGCTGCCGGCTCGCTCATCTCAGCCTCGCGTGCAACAAGATCTCCAAGATCCACGGCCTGGACAATCTGCCGCTGAGTCATCTCTGCCTGGTATATTCCTTTTCTCTGTTTTTTAGTAAACGTTTGCACATTCACACGTGCACGAGCATTTTGCATGAATGTCAATGCTTCACAGGATGAGCACTGTGCAAACAACCACTGCTGGAATGAATTTGAGGTTGTTTTTCCTTGTGTGCTCAATTTCACCTGCTTCTGTTTGCCTCTCTCTTCTCTCCTCCTGTCTTTATGTCTCTGTTTTTGGGGGGGGACAGGTTTTCACATCCAGTAAAACCCTCGGCCCCCTGTTTAGAGATTCAACATATGGTCGAGCAGCAGGCCTCTTCTCACTCTTTTGCTCCCTCTCTCCACGTGGCTGTGTGTGTGTAACACGCGTGTGCTCCTCCTCTATCAGTGTTTCCTCATCGTCAGCAGTCACTGGTCCGGCTGCGTCTGGCCCCTTGGCTGACAGCTGCCAGTGTTGGAGAGGGCCTGGTCCAGGATCAGCTCACAACCACCTCGTCCCTCCAGCATCCATCTCATCCCATCCCTGACCCCTCTTCCCCCCCTCTTTCTCCTCCTCGCTCGCTGCCTCCCCCCAAACAGCACGGCCCTGTCAGCCGGCCCCGTTTCCTCGCCCATCACAGCGACGACCCCGAGCTTCAAGGGACCAATGCAGGTGACCCACCCCCACTGACAGCGGCCCTCTACCAGGTGACGTGCTTGGCAAAGGCCGGGCGAGGTGTGGCCAGACGGCAGGATAACAACTTTAGTCACCGGGATGGAGTGAGAGGCAGGCTGGGGACCCCGGACGAGGGAGGAGTGGGTTAGCGTGCTGCGCTAGCACCTCGCCAGCTGTTTGCCTGTCAGTCCTCACCCATCAGGATTGAGCAGAGAGCGGCAGCCTGTCACTCAACCCGGCACCGAGGGGAGAGAAAGGTTCAGGCGTCCCGCAGAGCGACCATGACACGTCCTTAAAATTTATTAGCGTGGAATCGTTTAGCGGATATGAAGCAGAGGTGGTGGATCGTGAAGCCACTGGCGTGCACATGCATATGCATGACGCTCGTGTGTCTCTGTCTGTCTGTGTCCAGAGGGGGAACCGGCTGGAGAGGATTGAAGGGTTGGAGAATCTGAAGAGTCTGCAGGTTCTGGACTTGTCTCTGAACAGCCTCAGCAGCCTCTCTGGCCTCCAGAACCTCCACCTGCTGGGCTCCGTCAACCTGGAGAAGAACCTGGTACTGGTCCAGAGACAGAGAACTGGTTGATAACAGAGATGCAGTATTCAGATTCTGTTTTAAATTAAATATATTAAATAGACAAGATATAGAATGACATTTTACGCTTTCTAATTTCAATCTTTACCGATGAGCTGCCCCAGAGGAATTCCACATAATGATTTTTTTTTCCTGTTTTATTTTCTCAGATTTGTGAGATTCAGGAGTGTAAGCACATTCACGATCTTTCCCTGTTGAGGGACCTCAATCTGCTGCACAACCCCGTCCAGGTAACACAAACTATCACTCAATTGTGTGTATGTCAGAGGTGAGAGGTCATCATCCACGTCACATATATCCTGCTGTGGCCTGTAATGCACTCAAGCTTCTACGATGACCTCCATCTGTACAGTGTTTTACTCTGGCGCCGCTGTTGAGTGTATTCTTTATGAGGTTTCATCACAGAGAATGTGCTTTAATTCAACTGCACCATATGTTTTCCGTGTAACTAACAGGAGCAAAGAGACTACAGACTGTCGGTTGTTTATCTTCTGCAACACCTCACTCTGCTGGACCAAGAGAAAGTCACTGCTAGAGAGAAGGTAGAAATTAACACGATATTCTGTCACTATAAACTGAAGCCAAACATACAAGATGGCGGCACCCGTATCTGGGATAAACCAGGAGGAAGTGGAAGCAAGTCGGCCATCTTTATATCCAGCCTGTGATTGGTAAATAACAAAACAACATAAAAATTAAACCTTCATCGATTCCAGGTGGCGTCCGTGAACAAATACGATCCTCCGATGGACGTGGTGGCCGCCCGAGAACACATGACCCACCTCTTGTATCAGCTGATGCAGCCCCAGCTCCTCTACGACAGGTACACAATACTACAAATAATACCACAACTTCATATATATATAACCGTAGATATCTTGTAAACTCATCCGCTCTGACAGTTGTTTCCAAACACGAGCGGGGGTTTTATCTGCAGTGTCCCTGTACCGCTCATATTATCTCCTCTCTAAAAGAAAAAAGAATGAGTTCATGCATCAGCACTTTTTTTTTCTGAAAACATCCATCATCAGCAAATAAAATGCTGCAGCTCGACTTGTTTTAACATTCCCCCCCACGCTTCCTAGAAAGCAGACGTCCACAGTACCTCCAAGGTTCCCTTTTATATCGATCGTAAGGGCGACATTCAGGGAGGGTGAAGTTTGTGCTCTGGCCTCGTGGTTTTATTAGACTTAAGTCTGGTTCATCTCCAGTAATTGGGAGGGAGGTAACTGTATGTGTGTGTGTGTGTCTGTATTTGTGTGTGTATGTGTCCTTCCTACCAGTACCTTGCCCAGTGCCGACTCTCCCTATCCCATGCTGGTGCTGACGGGTCCTCAAGGCTGTGGGAAGAGAGAGCTGGCCCACCGACTGTGTCAGGACTTTAACGAGTACTTTGGATATGGGTCAGTATGGAGTTTATGTCCAGGCCTCTGAGACTCAGGGTCAATTATTAGTTCTTATATTAGCCCAAAACTTTAGATATATTAATCCAATAGTATAAACAATATGTTAAGTATTAAAATCACCTCTCGGGTAACTACAATGTAAAACAATAAGGCCTGGAAAAATTTAGCCTGGAACAAGGGGATTTCTTCACAGCCACTATAATGAGATGGAAAGATCACACCAACCAAAAACTCTGTAAATGAAACTATAATTTATTAGTAGATATTAGAATACACAACAAGTTTAGTATAAGAAGCAGCGTTCAGAAATGATGTGAGGATCAGATACTTATGAACATAAAGAAACATGAAGCGAAAAACATGTAGAGGAACCTTCATCATAAATTAACAACATATTCTTGGCTCTCACTGGGTGGTTGACTGGTCTTCTGCTGGTTTTCTGGCCCCTTACTGGCCCTTAGTGGTTACACATTGATGTCATAAATTGTATCGTTGGATGTGTTTGATGAATATTTCTCTTTGTGTGTGTGTGTGTGTGTGTCTGTCCACAGAATTTGTCACACCACAAGGGAGCCGTACTTCGGAGAGGAGAATGGAAAGGATTACCATTTTGTCACTGACGAGGACTTTCAGACCATGATTCACATGGTGCGTTCCCACCCCGACATTAAAAGTATGTCGGCATCAAAGGTCCGAGGAGTGGCTGCATGAGAAGAAAAGTTCTGATCTCCTGCACAGATACATAAGTCATTCGAAACATAATAATTATTGCTCTGGAAAAGCTGCATCTGAAATGTGCTCCAGTCACATAACTCATAAAGTCTCTACGGCCGATATTATGTTTAAAAACCTTCACGTTCAGTCAAGACGTCGCCTCAGAGAAATGGGTCCGTGCCCCTTGAAGACATGTGCGCTTCATCCCGTAAGAGTGGCGGGGGGGGCGGGGGATGGGGGGGTGGGGGGGGGTGAACAGTAGAGGTCGTGGTCATGACGTGATTTACACAGCGAAGGCTTTGATGCTGCCACTGATGCCTTTTTGTCTCCTCCAGCAGAGGAAGTGGATCAAGTTAGCCTGACAGTCTGCGCACCCCAGCCCCTCTCTCCACTTGATTTGTCTTTTTCATCCACCTTCTCCTGCTGCCTGATTTGATTTATTGCTCCCCCCTTCACTCTTTGGGGCCCTCACCTCTCTCGTGTTTCTTCTTCAATCGTTTTTACTTCCGATTCGTTCGTCAGTTACAATTCAATCAAAATCTCTTGAGTCCACTTCCTGTGACCATTCATATACAAAATTACGGTAGCCCCAATTAGCAACTCTTATTGGAAATCATCATACTCTTAACTGGGCTGCAAAGAAAAAGAGTAGGCAGACTGTGTGATTATTTATGAACAACTATGGAATCTAAAGACACATGTTAATAATTGTGTGTTTAAATGTTCTTCAATTACCTGTTTAGAGAGATTAGGCACAAACGCAACCTAAGAGGAAACTCAAACTCAGGATTGATTTAGTATCTTCAGGCCTAAATTTAGAGGCCGCTTCAGTTAATGATATTCATTACTTTTGAAAAACAATTCTCAGGAATTACCTTTGCAGCCACTAAATTTACAGTAATTCCAAAAAAACGACAGCTTTATCTCGGGGATCATAACAAATTCTTTCAGTTTTATTTGTACATCTGTATTGGATTTGTCCATAAGCTCCTTGAGAGCTGCTCAACAGCCCTGAAGGCCGGCAGACCCGGGGTCAGAGGTCAGAGGTCACGTGTGAGAAGTAACAAACCAGGTGAAAAGTTCAGTTCGCAGGTGGACAAGTGACCTCAGGTTGTTTATCTTGACAGAACATGCTGAGGATGTGTATGTGTGTCCCTTGAGTTGATAAACAGCCCCTAACTGTTCTTTAGTGCTGCACTAAAATGCTCTCTCCTTCTTCCCCCCCCCGTCATAAATGGAAAAACCCTCTCAGGGTAAGTTTATGCAGACCTTGCAGTACGGGGGTCACAGCTTCGGGCTGAGCAGAGACGCCATTGAGGACGTTGCCAGAGAGGGACTGGCCTGCTGTTTGCATGTGGAGCTGGAGGTACGCATTTGATTATAAATAACAACAACAAAAAAACACACAAATACAACCAATCATATAAGACTTGATCTGATACAATTTTATTTATTTACTCATCTCATCTCTTTTGCATTGTTTATTCTGTAAAATCAAATCCCCATTAACTCCCAGAGAAGTAGCCTAGGGAGTCATACAGTTAAAGTTTATAGGTATGTTATAAAATTGTGTGGCTGATTGTGTGTTCAGGGTGTGTTCAGTCTGAAGAACAGCTCCTTCGAGCCTCGGTACATCCTCCTCATCCCCACCCAGGAGGAGAAGTACCGGGGCCACCTCAGGGGTCGAGGTCTCTACACCCCCGAGCAGATCGACATGGCCGCCTCCCGTCTGGAGCTCTACAGGAACACCAACAGGCAGCGGCCAGGCTTCTTCGATGAAGTGATCCCCTGCGGTACGGCCAGTTAACACACTGTCATCGAATTATTTCCCATTATGCCATTAGCCGTATTAATTCATCTACAATCCGGTGCTTACTTACAGTAATTTAATATTCTCCTGTGGCTAATTTGATCCATTCTACTAATTAGTCAATTCATGTTTTAATTGCAGTGTAAAGTGCTCTGAATATTTATGGAATCATTTTCCACAAACATTAGTGTTTAATCACCTAATTGCTTCCCGAATGAGATGTTATGATCTTTCTACTTATTCAACCTTTGTTTATCGTGTTAGGAAGATGGAGATTTTAAAGTCTTGCCATTGGAACTGTCGCAAAACAAGCAAAAATCCCCCCCCCGACCTCTTCCCCTGGCTCGGATAAATTAAACACACTCCTCTAGAATCCATACGCTCCATTTTCAATCCAATTACTGCATGCATTAAGGGCACGTGGCGGCGGACTAGCTGTGTTTATCATTCCCTCATGAAAGCACTCAGACATGTTCACTGTTTCCTTAATGAGACGAACATACAGGGAGCGTGGGACACTCATCACTTTGATGCACTGCTGGCCAGCACCTCATTACACTAAGGTCATCCTCCCCATATCTTTGAGTCATTACTGTTTGATGAGCGACGTATTTGGCTCTGTTCACAACCAGCTTTTCTTGTGTGTGTTTGTGTGTGTGTGTGTGTGTCTTTGTGTGTCTGTGTGTGAGCAGATGACTGGGAAGAGACGTACCCGGCACTGAGGCAGGCAGTAAAAGAATACCTGGTGCTGGAGGAGCAGGAAGAAGAACCCAACAACACAGAGCCCCCTGGCAGCATCTCCACAGGTGTGTGTTTGATTGTTCAAAGCATTAAAGCATCAGGGTCCTTGCCACAGACTGTAGGAAAGGCAAAGACTCCTAATATGCCCCCTGGTGGCTGGCTGCAGTATACATCATAAGTCAGATGGGACAAAAACCAAACTAAAAAGTCAATTGAAAGGTCAATTACGATTTTCTTGTTTATGGTTGTTCTTTCCACAAGGCTGTGTAGCCAAATGTCCATCTTTATATACAGTCTATGATCAGCTCATTTAAACTGTTATACAATGTCTTTTATAGCTGTAGATTAATTCACTTGAGTGTATTTCTAAGTATCTCAGCTTTGACTAAAACCTTTTTATTAGAAAGTCAGAGTTTAAAACTGTTGAACAAATTTAAATCTGTCCGTCAGTTATTATCATTTGAATCAGATTTCTTTATGCCTTACGTTATGCATTATATGTTTCTATTAGCACCATGTGCCCATATGTATGTATGTAACCATCATACACAGTATTACCCAGTACTAATATACACTCTCTGTCTCGTTTGGCCTCAGGTCACGAGCCGGATGAGAAGCCGGCGTCCCCTCCGTTGGGGTCGGGATCAGGGACGCTCACCTCCCACCTGGCCTCAGCTCTGGATCCCTCAGATCCCGCTCACAGAAACTATATTGCCAAGATCCAGGCAGAGCTCGCCCCTCAGAAGAGCGCCGCGGTGAGTCCCAAGCTGTGGGATGAATGATGTATCAGCTGGGGAGCCTTTCAGGAGTGCTAAATCATCATCTTGACTCTATAAAATCTATAATAACATCAGCTTCAACCCTCTGACAGGATGCTTGCTTTTCTTTTCCTACCTGCATCCACTCTTACCCCTGTTTGATCAACGTCCACACCTACCACTCCTCTTCTGTCTCCCCTTCCCCTCACCTTTCTGCCACGTCTCTTCCTCATCTCCTCCTCACCTCCTCCGTCTGTCTGTCTCTCCTCCCCTGCAGGAGCTGGCGTCCATCAGGAGGCGTGAGCAGCTGGTTCGGGAGGCGATAGTCGGGAAGAGTCCAGGGGTCTACAGCCAGCTCTTCAAAAGGTCCATTATCAGGAGCACACACACTCCAGTGCCTGATTTCAAGTGGCCGCTCTCATTCGGGCCAGATTTGTAGTAATGGCCGCACTTGTCCTAACTGCGTTTTGATGGCCTGTGGCTTGTGTTTGACCTTGAAGGTGAAGTGGCAGGTGTCCAAACTGTTTGCAGTAACGGACGCGTACTCGTGCTTTCCTCAAATGTACCATAGTACCTGTCACCTTATTCTAACTAAACCAAATATGAATGAACGGTTGCATGTTTTATTCTAGTGGATTGTGTGTGTGTGAAAATGCTTTATCCTGTGATTTATACTGGTGAAGAGGGTTTATTGTGTTTTTTTGTCCGTCTCAGCTCTCCTCAAACGGCAGCGTCACCACAGCAGGGTCATGATCCTGGTGCGCTTATCAGTGATGATCACAGGTACACACACACACACACACACACACACACACACACGCACACGACACACACACGACACACACACACACAATTATCTCTCCGTGACCACAAAGGACATTTAATTGACTTCTATAAACTTTCCTGGGGACGTTCCTTAACCATATTTACTACTCGCTTAGCCCTAATCCTAACCTTTCACAAACACGCACACACGCACAAAGAAACAGGCACAGACACATACACACACACACACACACACACCAGGTTCCTGTTTTGATGTTGCAGTTGATCAGTGAACACTAACAGGTGCTCATGCAAACATATAGTTAAAGACCATATGTTTCTGTATCTGATCTTGAATGGATGTGTGTACATATGTTACACATGTATAATACACATGTATGTGTAACAGATACTGAGTTGTTGAGCCTTTGCTCTGCACGACTCATAAGAACGTCTCTTTGATTCCTCCTGAGAATCCAGAAATCTTGTGTTTCCATAACAATCTCAAGCTGAAGATTTGTCTGCAGGAAACTGTTTCTGTCGCACAATTTTTTCCTACTTTGTTCTTATAGAGTGCGTTTTAGTGGTATGAGTCATGTGGGGACAAATGTGAGCAGACAGCCCACACACGTGCACAGACACACAAACACACCCACTCCTGAATTCACATTTTAAAGCTTTTGCTGCTCAATGAACAGAGTTGCTGCAGAAATAAGGATTCTATCAGTCTTGCACTGATATAGCACGTGTGTGTGTGTGTGTGTGTGTGTGTTGTGTATTTTGCACGCAGCAGCACACACAGCTCTCTCCCTAACCCGCACAACATTTTGTCATTACTTCTCCTCTAAAAAGAGATGCTACAGATGCAGAGATACAGTAAAGCGTTGAGTGGAAGTTGATTTGTTCCCGGTGGTATCGTGCACTGAGGAGACGAGCTTCACAAAAACCTGTTTGTAAAAACCTCCTGTCAGTGAGTGTGAGTGAAACCTGCCCCCAGTGTTTGCTCTCTGCATTACTCATCCCTTCAGTATTTCTATAGAAGCTACCAGACGTCTACCTACCTGTCGTCACTGCTCTCAGCGGGGATGTGTCTTAACTTGTGTGTTTCTATCTCACACATGGGAGCAGGAGATCCTGTCTCTCTGATGGGAGTTGTGTGTGTGTGTGTCGGTGTGCACGCTCTAGTGTTTTTTGTATAACTCGTGGACTTCTCACTGCGTCAACATCTTCCCTCCTTTTCTATCCTTGTCCCCCCCTCGTGTATCCCTTCTCTTTCTTCCATCTGCAAGCAGCCTGGACGAGTCTCAGGCCAGTTCATCTCTGTCCGTGCCCAGTTCAGCCGGGGCCCTGATTGTCCCAGTGGCTCCGCTCAATACCACTGACCCTGGACAAGCCTCGGAAAAACGTAAAGGTTACTACTTCAACTTATGTCTTTGTTAGCTATTTGCCATTCATGTATTGATATATTTCAACATTTTTTTTTCATGTGTCATTATTCAGTTTAAACTTGTTAATCCCCCAAGTGATACTTTTCTTCCCAAGATGACACAGATGACTGTATCATGTCAGAACATTCGGTGTATCTCCATATCTTAAATAAACTCTTCCTTTTCAGATCCCCTGGCCTCAGACCCCGCCCCTGATGCTCCCCATCCAGTCACAGATCCACCAGCTGAGGACTCGTCCCCTTCCTCCGAGCGACGTCCCGGATCCAACGTCAAGCCAATCCTCCCCCCCATCCCCACTGGGCGCAAGACCCCCGCAGCGCCCAGCCCGACCCCCGCAGCACCCAGCCCGACCCCCTCAGCACCCAGCCCGTCCCCCTCAGCCCCGTCCCCCTCTCCTGGAGCAGTCGGAAAGGAAAGACATGCAAAGAAGAAGCTGTCGTTTTCAAAGTAGTCTAAGAAAGTCATAAATCAAAAGTAACTTCTGATCGTTAGAGGACACTTTTAACTTTGGAAGACGATCCAACAAGGTTGATCCGTTCACATCGATAAATATATAAGTAAATAAGTTTAAATGTTAGCTCGATATGCTCAATTAAAAGAACATCACTAGTCAATCATAAAAACCACAGATCTGCTGTTATCTCTGATCGAGGTGCGACTCACTGTCAGCACTCGCCTCTTCCTGTTCCCTGCTCCCCCCCCGTGTCACAACACGTCTGGATCTTTTTACACTTGCTTAGTGGCGTATACTTGATAAGAGATGGTGTTAATGACCATATATAAGGGGACTATATAGTGTAATTATAGGCAAAGTTGTGCGTTTCCTCATCGGGCCTGAAGCTCCGCGGTGTCGACACACACTACGATTCAGCCTCACGTAGATTGACACACACACTCACACACGTCTTTCATTTGAGATAAATACAGTGTAGCAGGAAAACAACTGCTTTGTCTTTCTGTGTTAACACCTCAGATTTACGAGCATGGGAGGGACGCATTCATCTTGGAAAAGTTCATGTCGTGTTTTATGAATATGGCTTTAATTTCCCTGACAGTGAAGTGGCATTACGCTTCCTGCTGCTCAGTAATCTCATCAAATAGGATTTGCTATTGACATCTAGATAGTGATCTCTTATGTGTAGCGTAGAGCCTCTTGTCATCGCATGATAAATACATCATTAATCTTTATCTCCTGTGTTTGGGATTATTTATTCAACTGGAAAAGCATTCAGATGGAAGTTGTTGACGGGTATTAAACAGCGAGCCAAAACAAAAATGATGAGTGTTATTTTGTGTGTTTGTGTGTGTGTGTGTGTGAGCTGCACAAAGCCACGCACACTTGTGTATCCGCTTGGTTGTGAATTTGGCAAAGCATTGTTTATTTGTGTCTCATAGTAAATGTCATCTGTCACAGATGTATGCATTGCTTATTAAAACAGTGCCTCAGTCTGTTTGTAATTGTGTGTGTGTGTGTGCATATACTGTATGCATGTGCCGTTTCCTGGACTGTACGTGTGTGCAGCACTGCCACACACACACACACACACACACAGACACACACACCTGGCCATCCATCACTGTCTCGTCTCTGAGGCAGCAGATGTTGCAACCCCTGTCATAATTCTTTGGCTGTTTGAAGCCAGACAGTGACTCTCAGGCCCCTGGGGTCTAACCTACTTACTCTGCAGTCTTCACACATTACCACAGCCTCTCATGGACCGATGTGTTGTCTCTGTGTGGGGGAACGTTACCCTGACTTGAGCTCCACGAGCAATGACATGTGAAGGTCTTTATGCCCATTTAAAGGGGAGATACAGAAGTTTAATGTTGAGGTTAGCGGATGAGTGACTGGAAACCTTGCTTTAAAAGACAGACGGATAGAGGGCGTCCATCTTCTTATAGCGTGCAGGGTTACATAGGATGACTACAGCTTTTACTGCAGTGTATCATTTTCTGCGTAAAACAGTATAAACATCATTATAAATGAAGGATTTAAGTTATCTAATGATATAATGTGTCTGATCGTCTCTTCAAGTCATCAGCCGCTGGAAAATAAACCTGTTGCCCACTTTCCTCCAGACGTAACTCAGCAACACTTTTCACCGCAGGATAAAAAAAAAGAAAGCACATTTTCTTTAGAGGAACAAAGACTTATTAAGATTTATTGCTGCAGGATAACGTTTCAGATATGTTATCAATTTCCCACAAAGCTCAAACTTTTTCAGGAATGAACTTTTTATGTTATATCTAAGACTTGCACGGTGGAGGGAACGATAATGAATAAAAGAGGTTGTAATAAATAACAGAGATTGTTTGAAATAAGAGGAAGCAGTGTGACATCAGTTTGACTGATAGAACTCTCAGTTCTAAAACAGCACTTTGCTCTTTAATATGTATTTTACTGTGTAAATCAGCCTGACAGAAAGATTGGAGACTTAGTCAAAACTTCAATTTAAACTTTGCTAAACTATCATGTATAATATATAAACATATTCTGCTATACCATATATTACCCTTCAGTGTTACTGACTGCCATATACTATTCTTTATTATACTGTTTGTTTGTTTTACTTAACCTGGGTGTCTAAATTCTAAATAAGAATTCGGTGGACCATTCAATACCCTCAGAAACTCCCACTGGAAACCAGTGGAGTAGATGAAGAGGAATGTTATTGGTTCACATTGTGAGCTGATGTGTTCAGTGAGTTTAAGTTCAATGAAATAATGGTCTTGTGTCTCCAGAGTTATTTCCACTCTCTATTTCACTGATCTGGGAAGTGGAAGGTGAGTCGCTCTGAACTCCCTTTGTTAAATACAGCCCAGTTGAGGGAGCTCCATCTCACTCGGAACTTCACCTCCATCCCTCCCGACCTGTCCTCCTCTCCTGCTCCTTTCCCTCTCGCACCATTTCCTCAGGCCTCAGACCAGGTGCTCGCCACCATCATCGAGCCTAATGAGCGGCCACCGCCTTCCAAACAGCCTTCAATTACCCCCCCGTCTTCACAGGGACAGTGATTTGTCGGCAGACACACACACGGCAGCAGTTACGGCCACTTTCACCTGCCGTGGGTTTTCTTATAAAAGGTCTTGTGAAAAAAACCATAGGAGGAGAGAGGGAGGGTTACAGAAAGAACAACAAGGTGTTAGAGGCCCAGTGGAAACCGGCCTCACACGTGTGGAGGGGCCCGGTGGGACACGCCCACTCAGCTCATGCATGTGTCTCCTCCTGCAGAGGTGATTTACAGTCTTCACTTTAAATACCTGCAATTTTGTTTCTGTTTGAAGAAAGCACAGGGAATCGATAGCACTTGACACCGAGCTAATTCTTCTTTTGGTATTGGATCTCCTCTGACAGCTGCTTGAAGAGAGGGAGAGTGACACGTGTTTCACATTTGTGCTGAGCTTGTTGTTTTGATTGCCGCTGGAAGCACTGGTCTGTGTGTTTCAGCCGAATGGAAGAGTGAGCGCTGACCACTGACATGTGTGGACTCTCCATCTCACTCTTAATCAACTTTATCCCTCGGTTTCATTTTTTTATAGTAGTGAAAAGAACATTTAATACTCACTTGATGAACAGCTTCAAAGTATTTGTACTCACATCTTTTTGTTCGATGTTTGACACATGATTCTACTTCCTGTTTTACGATTCATTCTGGGATAGCTGCACACTCTGGGTGTTGTTGTGTGTGTATGTGTACAAAATAACTCAACATCCCATAAACGGATCCCAACCAAACTTGGTGTAAATATGTCCTGGGTCGGTGTCTCGACATGATTAACTTTTGGAGCTTATTAGATGAAAACCAAGGTTTAGGTCAACAAATGTATAATCGGAAAAACTAACTTATCCAAGATATCTCCACAAATACTGAGGATTGACAATCTACAACTTTCCATACGATCAAAAGTACCAAAATGAATTCATAAAGTTTGTAATGCATTAAACAACTGCATCCAGTAAATGAGAGGGGATGAAAACACCACCCATATTTAGGATTTAGTTCTGCAAGAGTAAATCAATAAGGTTATTTACAGTACGTCCCCAATTTCTGAGCGGCCCAAAAGAAACCACTTTACTTGAAGTGCTTATCTCACTCGCCAAATATTTCCCCCCCTCCGACGTGTCGTCACCCGCCGCAGACTCACAAAGTGACACTTCACCTCAAGGGAGTGAGAGCCCCGGGACCGGAGGGCGGCTGCCAAACGGTGAAGACTCACCGGGAACACTCTGGATTTATCGCTGCAACCTTTGTGCTACTTGTGCAGCGGATGTCGGAATAGGTCAGGCCGCTGATGAAGTGAAACCTTAAACAACACGCACACACACACACACACACACACACACACGCACACACACACACACACACACACACACACACACACACACACACACACACAGGCACACACCTCTGCATTAACTCTGCCGCATGATGTGGTGGCACACTCGGTAACTATGGCAACGGCACTCTGCATTGCACCTTCCTGTGTGTGTGTGTGTGGTGTGTGTATATATATAGTATGTGTGCGACTCCTTATTGTGTTCCCCCGCGGACAGATTAATTCCCTGCCAGATTCGTTCCCTGTCAACTCGCTGAAACAAAAAAAAGTTTCTGTTTTAATTAGTTCGCTGCAGTGTCTCGCTTCATCCATCTATCTGGATAGTGTCTCTCTCTCTCTCTCTCTCTCTCTCTCTCTCTCTCTCTCTCTCTCTCTCTCTCTCTCTCTCTCTCTCTCTCTCTCTCTCATCCCCTCCTCCTCCTTCGCTCTCCGGTGTAATTAAAAACAGTCAGTGCGGGTAATAGAAGCGTAATAGTGTGTAATTGCAATAATCAATACAGAGTGCACGCTAAGGAAGTCACCATTCATCAACGTATAGAACACGGAAGTGGGAGGACGTCGCTTTCATTCATCGCACGTGCACTTTCTGCCGTAATTAGTCATATTGTGTTTCAGTAGAAAACACAAACAAACACAAGCAATAAACTGTGTGTTGAAGTAGCAGGTAGTACAATATGTTGTGTAAATAAAGTCTCATATCATACATTAGCTTTAAATACATTTAATGTTTTATTCACTTTCTCAGAGGTTGAGTTACATGATAAGATTGATTTCCACAAACTGAAATACCCATTTAACTTGAATTAGTGAAAGCCTGCTCAGTTAAATCTGATTAACCAATCAGGACGTATCAAGTTCATTAGTGAGCTCCAGTGGTGGTGGGCAGATGATGTCACCGAGCTTTAATTGCAGCTTTTTTATGAAGTGCAGTGTTTTTAACCGACTCTTCTTAGATGTGCTGTTTAACTTTTCAAATTATTATATTTTCTTTGTTTAATTATTTGTAATCAATATAAATGATATATCTAGATATTTTGAAAAGTAGCACTTGCTACATTCATCTTACTTTATTCTGAGAAGTGTTATTATGAGCAGTGTGACCGCTTCTGTTTCCCCGAGTCATCATTTCATTCCTCCATACCAAAAGGGAGAAGATGCATTTTTATACATTTGGTGATATTCTTCATATGTTATAAAGAAAGGGAACGTCTGAAAAGAGACCCAAACAAACACGTCTCTCTCTCCCTCTTCTGCCTCACCCCCTCTGGCTGTGGATCAGGTGGAGGTGGAACGTGTCCAGACAAATACCCTCACTAGAGCAATACTGCCCCCTCCAGGGTGGGCTGACCTCACCTGGGAGCCAGGGAACGCTGTCCTACAAATTACCGGCCTCCTCCCCTCGACTGTGCCCTGCATAGTCGAGGGACCAAAGAGGAACCAAAGAGGGACGTTTCAAAAAGGCCGTGCAAACGTCTAAAGACACGATTACAGCAGGGGGAGGAGAAGCAGAGGTGCCCCAACATCCTTCCCATTGCCTCGTGCTGGAGCCAGAGTTTGTTCCTATCATCTCCCGGCAGCTTCCTGTTGGATTTTCAATGAGAGAAAAAGACTGTGTGAACCTTGATTTTGTTTTTGTTATCCATAAAAGCCAGTAAATAGCAACTCACGTCAGGTCACAGATAATTCAGGGAATTATGCCGCCATCTTTTTACAGCCACATTTGAATCTCAATGTCTCTGTCGGCTTTCATGTTTATACTTCCCTGAATTTTTATGCAAACACTTTTGTATAATTCACACGAAGCAGCCCCCCCCCAGCCATTTTCCATTCTATTGAGTATTACCACAGAGCTCAAGTGACCTGCTCAACAGACTTGTCTCTGCTTGTGTGTGTGTGTGTGTGTGTGTGTGTGTGTGTGTGTGTGTGTGTGTCATCTCTCAGCCGTGGCATCACTGTTTGGAGGACGCTGACTTTATTGTTTTTACCAAGTTTTATTCTCATGTCTTCAGTATTTATATGAATTCAGTTAATGGACAATGACTCCATGTCGAGCAATATTGTCTTATCCTGTTTGAAATAAAAAAGAAATGAACTGATATTGATGCAAATTGTCATTTACACCAATGCTAAATTCAGATACTAACAAGTCAGCACAATCATTTTCCCCGTCTTTTCCCACCAGATACTGCAGGTGTGGTTCCTTTTTTTAAGCGTCCACCTCAAACGTCTGTAGCTCTCGTCTGTGTTTCCTGTCTCCGCTCTGCGACAGGTCGGGTTTAATTGGCAAAGTTTAGCCAAGAATTCCTCAGCTTTTATCGTTTGACAGAAACACCTGGATTTACAAGCCGGCAGCTTAACCTCGCCTCTGCTTACGCTCAGCAGCCAAACGCTCCGACTGCCAAGTGAGCGCAGCGCAGTGTGAGTCTGCGGAGAAGGAGTGAAGCACGCTGGGAGGCCTGGGAACCTGGCGGATAAAACAACCGCACACTTTGAACACATGCACACAAACACGCAGGCACTGATACTCCTCTGAAGGTTCTTCTTATGCACCCTTGAGCAAAGCGTCATCACGTATAGAGTTAAAAAAAAACGTCTATCTCCGTCATGTGGTGTCCGTGAAGGTTCAAATAAAGTAAAGTGTGGACAGATGGTGACCTTTGACCTCCTGGGGGGAGGGAGGGGTGTACAGTAAGTCATCTCTGCAGGTCAAACACAAGATCCTCACTCCTGAACCACAGAGGGCTGCAGTTTGTCTTCAACGAGCCAAATCTCTGAGATCTGAGTGTTGTCCATTTATCTGCATAATCTGCATCGGTGTCTTAATCACATAATTAATTAAATTGCAGCTTAAAACTCTTTGGAATTCTGGATAATCTTATTTCTTCAGACTGATGACTCAGAAAGGTTGTCTGTGTGATTGTTCCTGACTCCCATTCCCCCACGTGTGCGCCTCCAGTTGTGTGTTTGTGTCGAACATTGGATTTACCGCGACACCACGTCATCGCAAAGCACAGCGAAGAGAAGTGGCTTTGTTTGTTATTTTCTTCTGTTGCCATGACGGCTCATATCTCAGGCGAGGACGGGGGGGTCGCATGGTTTATGAAATTAATTTAACACGACGAAAATTGCCTGCGTGAGACGAGCGGCGACTGAGCGTGCACCAGGGGTCTAGATCTGTGTGTGTGTGTGTGTGTGTGTGTGTGTGTGTGCTTTTGTTGTCTCTGTCTTGGCTTATCCCGCCTTTTGTGCATCTCAGTGTGTTTCTGTGTGTGTGTGTGCAGGCGTGCATGTGTTCATACGTATGTTCATGCTGCTGAAAGGCTTGGCACTGAGCAGACCTTTTGTAGTTGGCAGCAGCGGGCTCTCTGCCCAGCTTGTGTGGTTTCATGGACGTGACTCAGACTTACATTAGCCTGCGGCCAGAGGAGCGACTGCCCGTCTTCCTGGTGTGAAACCAACAAACGTGCCAACACTGGGTTGATGTGAAACCAATGCAGGCGTCGGCTCTTTCCCTGACTCGTATCTCATGCTGTCACTTCATCAATTGTTGTATTAACGCCGCACAAAAGGAGGCGGGGAGGCAAATGAAATAACAACACGGGAAAACAAGCCCCCGAGGAGGATTTCACTGGGAACCAGCACGTGACCTGTTCCCAATTCTGGGAGTTTTAATTGAGAAACATATCAAGACGTATTCGGTCAAAGATCGGCTCAGAGTCGCTGTCTAATTTCAGACAAAGAGGCCCTGGGACCATCTCCACACGAGCCTGAGCTAATGACATCACAGTCATATACCCACCAGGGATACAGAGCACTGTATGGAGAAGTAATACATTCTGAATTTCAACTCATATAGCTTCAACTTTACATAATTAAAGTGCGAATGTGAGAAATCACACAATTAACGCGCCTCACAACCGGCGGCTGAGGTGGTGTTTGATTCTCGTAACCTCAGAAATACATTAAAATCTGTATTTCATCAAATTAGAAGCAGAGGCCCCTTGAATAGCTGCCACGAGGCATGAATGGAGAATGGCCGAGGCTGCTCGAAAAAACTGAATATTATATTCAGCCGGTAATTATATTCACTTGTACCTTCGTCAGTGGCCTCTGTGCTTAGGGAACGGGCAAGAGACAAGAACCGCTGAAGAAAAAACATGTCTCCATACTTTTACCTTTTTTCCATTGGTATTTTGGGAAGATACAAGTTGGCGAGAGGAGCTAAAGTCCCACTTTAGAGATACTATTATTATAAGAAGGCAATTACCTGTGATTGATATTTTTATTGGGCTGCCAGTAAAGCTGGGCAGCCATATGGAATTCCTAACGAATGATGAACCCGGACACATTCATACCTGTGTGCGGATTTACTTAATCCTTTGCTTTCCATATTTACCTCCATTCGGCCACAATAACACAGAAATATCTATTAAATCTTCCAAAAGGGCAAATAAAATGATGAATCGGCACAATCAATGCTACTAGCGCACTTTTCTTGCAGAGTCTCCTTATGTAAAGATCTTGTGTTGTATTGTATATGTCGGATATTTTTTTTTAATGTTGAATTTATGATGTTGTGTGAGTATTTGTTAGCACCTGGCTGCAACACAATTTATGGGATAATAAATATCACTTCACCTTCAAGTTTTGGCTGTAGTCCCGCTTCCTGGAAGTTAAAGAACTTTTCCTATAGAACTCAAAGCTGAGTGGCCGGGCTGACTACGTCTATATACCACATATACAACATCAGCTTGTTCAATTTAAGTTATAATAATTTCCTGTAAGTGAGGCAGTAATGATAGATACTGTGGTGTAATTGTAAACCTACTGTAAACGGTTCCTTTTCCCATTTCCACATATCGTCTAAACCTGCGCCTCATCACATCCTAGGTGTGTGTGTGTGTGTGTGTGTGTGTGTGTGCGTGCCTGCGCGTGTGTGTGCGTTTTGAGTTATAGCATGTCAACACTGACAGCTGGCTTAACCCTATTAAACTGGTCACCACATTCCTGGGGTCCACCTTTAAAAGGTGACCCAATGCCCCTCAATATACACAAAACACACAGAGCACACATTAACAAGCTCTCTCACACACACACACAGACACACACACACACACACACACACACACACTGAGACGGGCTTGTAAAACACGACTGATTTATCCTCGTTCCCGTCCTCTCTGTCTTGAGAAGGCGATCATATTTTATGGGTTTTAAGTACACAAACCTTTAATACACAGGTATGTGGGGAACACAAGAGCAAATGTTTCAACACATTGACCTTGGCTGTGTTCAGATTTTATTTGCTACTTGATTATAACGATGGATGAATAGAATATTGTGAAAAAAGTGAAACAAGCCGTAAAACACGTGGGACCTTGAATCTAATGTGCACCAACATGCACGGTTCACTCGTTGGTTCAAACTGCTGTTGTCTGGTTTGTGTCGGTTTCTGTTGTGTTCTTCTCACATTCCTATAACTCAAGAAGATGATTCAGCTAATCACGGCTAATTTGGCTTCCAAGTATTTTTACATCATTCTCCCTCGCTGCTTCTTCGATTACCCCCCCGAGGAGGAAGCCTGTCCGTCAAACACGCACTCACATGCACATGTAGTGATGCATTCCTTGCAGGGTCAAAGCTCACCCATAAACCCCACCTCTCCTTCTTTCTCTGCCTCTCTCTCCTCCTCTCTGTCTCGCTCTCCCTCTCAGAGCCAACAGGTTGCAGCAGCTTCATACCCCACCCCCCCTCTCTCTCTCCCTAAACTTTTCTGTGCTTCAGCAGAGCCCAGGGAAGAAAAGCTGTCAGTCAACCACCTACCTCCTCCGCTCCTCAGACACAGACGACTGGATACACCCGTTGATTCTCGTGCACCTCTCCAAGGAAGTTTGATTTATTCATTTTACGTCCCTGCCTCTCCCTCGGATAAAACTATTTTTTTTTGGTTGTTGTTTTTGCTATATTTAGGGATATATATATATATTTTTCATCTGGATTTGGAAGATAATGATGATTCACTCGTCTGTGGTGGTAAGTGAGAACGTGAGGGCCCCATTTAGGGGCCGTAGTCAAAACCCATTACTTTAACTGCACTTTAATACGGTGCTTTACCGAAGAGTTTAGGGTTCTTAACTGTCCAGATACCCTTGCTACAGCCAAAGTGTCTGGACTAACTCCTTAAAGTGCCATTTCTCGTTAGGCAGCATTACTTCTGTGATGTTAGTGCTTTTGTTGAGTTGCAGTAATTGCTGCAAAGATGCAGTTTCACAAAGTTTAAGAGCAAGTACACACGATAAACTCTGTTCATGCAGCAAAGATTGCACACCTTAGAGCATAAGAACACAATGACGTGCGGTTCACAGTCATGTGAGAGCATCGTCCTGAGGTGAAACTATGCAGGAGGAATTGTTAGATTTTCTCTCTCCGTGCATGGACTTGTCTGAGTTGAATGACTGCAAATGTGATATCAAGGATGTATGTGCTGCAACTGTGTACAAGTGCATAGGGTTTTATTTGAGTGTGTTTGAACTGTAGATGATCGTGTGTGTCAATAAACGAGTGTCTATTCTGGCATGTGTGTGTGTGTGCGTGTGTGTGTGTGTGTGTGTGTGTGTGAGCGCCTTTTCACTGTTTCCCACCTAAAGAGATAATCCGGCCTGTGAAGTGGTGAGGTGGAAAATATCCTTATGTAGAAATAGCTGACGTCCTGACTTGCAGGGAAAGCGATGTGTGAACGAGCGTGTGTGTGTGTGTGAGTGTGTGTGTGTGTTTATGTTTGTGTGTGTGTGTGTGAGAAGACAAGATAGGGACCAGAGCGGGAGCATAAGGGCCGGAGACAGTAAACTTCATTTTGTTACAGTATTTAATCCTCTTGGCGGCGGTGATAAACTAAAGGCCTCAGACACAATAGACCTACTTCCTCCCTGGTAAGGCCTGGACCCAGAGCGTGTGATCCCAGCAGAGTGTGAGTGATGGCTGCTGTCCTGTACAAGTGTTGTCTGATGATGTGGGATGTTTACAAGCATATTGTCACAGTTCCTGACTTGGAATTATTGTATGCAGAAATGTCTTGGGATATTATTGGATGGCAAAGTCTTCCTGTCCGTTGCTGGGACCACTGAAGATTTCATTGTTTGCCATACAACTCCTAAATTCAAGGTTAAACTGTTTTAACTCTGGTGACCCCTTGACCTTTGGTCCAGTACCTCCCCATTCCCATGATCCTCAGTTGATCTTTGACTGTAGCGCTAATAAGTAACTTTTGATCATGCATGTGAGTGTTTTCACAGTGACTTCAAAACACTTATGATTTCTAAGAATATCCTCACACACCAAACAGCAGAAACACATTTGAGCTGCACTCAAACCTTCAGGAAGCTTCCCTCCCCTTTGCCCTGTCATCACCTGGAAGCCCTTGTGTAAAAACCCTCGGGTTCTGCATACCTGTTGCTTCTCTGAGCACCCCCGTGGCAAACCTATTTGAAAAACCCGCCGTCGCGTGGATACAAGATATCAACTGTGTGCATCTACACCGGCTGTCAGTCTGGATAAGGCCCATTTGAGTCGGTTCCTCTCTCTCTCTCTCAGTGCTACAGTAATAAGACGATACGTGCAGAGACACATCTGAGATCTGCGCTGGTATGAGAGGGAGGGAGAGAGAGTGAAGTTATTGGATTCAGTGTAGCGTTCAGAGTTCAGGTCCTGCAGAGGCTCCGGCAGACCAGTGAGACAAATCCCACCCAGGAATAATCTGGAATCCAAACAGATCATTTATCAGTTTTTTGTTCTTTTATTTGGTTCTTTTAATGGTTGAAATGTGATCTCATAGAGAAACACTGGAGATGAGGTATCGGTGCACAGCTTGATTAGAGCAACGTGAATCATTAAAGCCCAAAAGAAACCTGCCATGTTTTCATCTCATGTAAAGCAGTTGAGTGAAGGCAGATCTCGCTTTGAAGTTTGATGCTTATGAATTTACAACAGCACATGCCCGCACCGTACACACTCACACACGCACACGCACACACACACACACACACGCACACACACACACACACACACACACACTCACGCACATGCACTCGTAGATGTGGGGGTTAGAAAGCTAATGTAAAACATAAGAGCACGAACCATTTCCCTAGATCACAGTTAATGCGTTGAACATGTTGCTCCTCTGATGGAAGTTCCTTCATTTCAAACGGGGATAATCCTTCACTGCTGCGTCGGGCACTGATTTAAGAGCTTGATTCACTCCGCCCAGGCATTCATTACACTCACTTAACTGGATGTTGTGGTAGATTGTTGCTTTGTTCATGCGTTTGTGTTACCTTCAAATGTCACCTTCCGAGCCCTCGGTGAGAGATGATAGTCGGCCTAGGCGTCTCAGCGGGGACTGAATTGCCTCCACTCTGTGTTCGGTATGCCAAGTCAAAAAGCCGTAGCTCGGGGGCTAATCTCTTTCATGCTAACACAAAGTTTCCTTCTGTCTGTCGAGGAAGAGACAGAGGAGGATTTTTTCTGTATCCCGGAGCGTTACTGTACCTCCATTTGCTCTCGTCCACAGCTAATATTCGGCCTCCATCTAGATTTGCCAGTGAAGAACCGCTGTGCTTTGACCGCCTAGGCCCATCCGTCTTTAATGTCCCCCCCCCAAACTTCCCTGTCCTGATGTAATTTCTTCCAGAGATCTTCTGCATTCACCTGTCACCTACACATCCACGGCTGATAGCGTTTGTCCTGAAGTATCATTGAAGACAAAGCTAAACTAAAGCACGTGGAAACAAAATGCTTCCAAAATATATATGATTGCTTTCGAGCAGGAAATTCAAACCCCCACATTTTGCACGAAACACCAGAACCAGAACATAGCAGAGGGCCGGTGGACACTGTCATTAGACACACGCGGATTCCATTAGTGCAGATTTGACATGGTGGTATATTTTCTTTTTGGACCAAGTACACACACACAGGCACTGGAAGCGATTATCCAGCGCTGTCTCGGTCTAAACCTCTGGAGATAATCGCGGGTGTGAGTTCCGGGGGCATAGCAGTATAGGACAGGTGCATATGGCTCACAGGTTTGAGAGTCTGGTCCCAACGTCTTTTGCATCTGTTCAACAGGTCAATGCGTTTCCCCTCTTTTCACGTGATGTTCAAGGTGGAGGATGGCAGGGTGGTGCAGCGGTTAGCCTTGCACTAACAGTCTGCACGGGCAACTGTTAGAGATCGAGGTTGTTTGATCATCTTGTGTCTGGAAGCAGCACAAAGTCCGACTTCTATATATCCAGTGTGAACTCATTTATTAGGTCATGGGAGGTTTTTCCCTTATTCACACTTCTTTTGAGCTTATCGAATTTCCATACTCACAGCATAAGCCTTTCTCATGTTTGAATGTGTGCGTGTGTCTGTAGCAAAACAAGCCTGAAGGTACATCCCCATCAATAAAAAAGTATGAGCAATGTCAACAAAGCGGTGGCACGCGTCCAGCTCAGCCCGCAGGTTGAATCTAGAAGAGGCTCCGACAGCTCCGATGGATTATTGGGGTAATTACTTTTAATGTCCGCATTTGTTTACACTTCCCAATAACAGCTTTTAATAACTGGGCTCATGCTGGACAGTTTAAAAGCCCCTTTGATGCTTTTATGTCCTCTGTGTCATTGGAATCCGCTGTAAAACTGTTTACACACAACAGAACAACACAGTGCCAACCTGGATATATTGGCCCGTATTAGACCAAAACAGCTAAACAGTGGGTGGTAAAGAACTTGGAATTTATTTTTAAGTGCAGTGGATAGGGAACACGAGTGCGGTGGTTCCCAGTTCGGTTTGGCACAGGGGTCTTTCTGTGTTCTCCCTGTGTCTTTGTGGGTTTTCTCTTGGTTCTCCTCCACCCACAGTCGACAAAGACATGTAGCAGAGACTCTAAGTTGTGCATAGGAGTGAAAGGTTGTGTGTCTCTGTACGTTTGCCCTGTGGTACCCTGGTGACCCCACCCTCTTGCCCGGTGTGTTGGGTTCAGCTCTAGCCCCGGGGGTGGGCGGTATAGATACTGGATATTAAACAATGCAGCTGTGTGAGACTCAGTTGCATGAAGTTTTTGCGTTGTCATGCGAACTATCAAACAAACACAGATGAAAACAATGTGGTAACAATGTGTTTCTGCAAAAACCAAATTAAAAGTAGCTGATTAAGTTTTTTTATCTTCAAGTGCTTTTAATGACTTTTTCCATCCTCTATTCATTTTTTTTATACTTTCAGATAAAAGGAGA
This sequence comes from Pseudopleuronectes americanus, assembly GCA_038501795.1. NCBI lineage: Eukaryota > Metazoa > Chordata > Actinopteri > Pleuronectiformes > Pleuronectidae > Pseudopleuronectes > Pseudopleuronectes americanus. The sequence goes on from CM076737.1 coordinate 10,770,147, forward strand.
GAAGAGTTTGAATTGATGCTCGACGAGTGGAATTCAGTCAGGGGATTTGTGAAGAGAAGATCCAGGAGGAGGAGGAGAAGGAGCATCTGATCGCAGGAGGAAGAGGAGGAGAGGAAGAGTATGGGCTGCTCCTGTGTGTGGATCTTCCTGCTGTCCCTGTCTCTCTCCCATCAAAGAGTCACCGCACAAACTGAAGGTAAACGACAACACAGGTTTCCCTGTAAATAACCCACACAGCGGCATCACACTTCTTCCCTCTTACTCACTCCCTCGCTTGCTTATTCATTTATTCAGTGAGTCACCTTTTTCTTCACTTTGTCCCGTGTGTTGCAGTCGCCTCCTCCGTGTCAAACTCCACCTTATGGCGTTGTGCGTCGCTTAATTCTGAGTCTGGACCATATGTCTGATTGTCAGAAATGTGCACGGGGCAGCATGAATTAGACGACTCAGATGCGCGGGCCACGGGAAAGGGCAGATTCTCCATGAACACCGCCTGTGCGGGTGCTCCATCATTAAATCTCCACACCTGGATTGGTGCACGGGGGGCAGACGCCCGCCCGGCTCCAGTTACCATCCAGACTGGGTCTAGTCAGGGAATTCAAACATCTGCTGGCCTCATGTACAGTACAGAGCTCGGTCTGCCGGGCCTGTCAAACTCAACCCCCCCACCCCAGCCCCTAGATACAGAGCCCTAGCCTCAGGTGCTATTGGATGTCACCGAAAGGTCAAAGAGCCAATGAGAAGTTAGATCTCCTCCACCTCGAGAGCGGTTGGCAGAGAGTGATTGGTAAAGTTGTCGGGCAGAATTAAGAGGAGGATAAAAATAGGCCGAGGATGTTTTTGAAGCTGCGCCTCCTTTGCAGCTTTTTAATTGACAGTTCAAATGCCAGTGGTCAATATTTAATCATGAGGACAGCTTGACACCTTAAAGCTCCATTAATCTACTGTATATATATATATATATATATATTTCTTTGAATCAATAATGTCTCAAATGAGCACTGGGAGGGACCCCCAGGGAATCATCTGAACCGTGGAGCCCGTCCAGCCACTTGTAGGTCAGTGGTTTTGCTTTATGGCACAGAAATCAGTCTGCAACAAGCAGTAAATAGCTTCAGTTATTAATTATACTCTGATAAGGCATAATAAGTTTTTGTGTCAACATTTTTACACGACAACACATTCTATATGTGGGTATGGCACTGGAAACAGATCCGGAGGAAACTCGCATTTGTCATGTCGACGGTTGGAAACTTTGTCAATATTTGCTCTTTCTATCGTTTCATATTTCCTTGCTTCTCTGAGAGTTTGGACTCCTCAGCAATTTACTGCAGTTTATCCTCCTCCTCCTCCTCCTCCTCCTCCTCCTCCTCCTCCTGTTGAGTTCTCTTGGACTCTGTGCTGGTTTACATCCCCTCTCTTGATCTCGTCTGGAGCTAATTGCAGCAGTGCATCATTATTTCTGATGCGTGTGTTCCTCACCCGGCAGAATTTTTTTTCTGCAGCACTTGTGAAGCCACTGAGCTGCGTCTAATGCATAAATCGATGGAGGTTTTTCCACAGAGGTGCATACAGCCCTTTATGCTATATCAGCATAGATAACCTTCAAGGAAAAACGTGCTCTAATCCCTCAGCATGTGTTGCCTCCTTATCTTAGGCATGTGGTTCTCACCTGCCGGCCCCAGACAGACAAAACTTCTGGATAATTGATCTTGTTTCCTCCCTCAGTCTGCCGCCGTCTGACAGAGACAAACCTCCAGCTGCTGCGTAGCTCAAAGCCTCCACCCATATTTCATGTGCTCTTGCAGAAACTTCTGGAGTAGAAAAATGTCTCCCACATGTGCGTGCTGGGGCGGTCGGCTGCCTACATGGGACTGGGACTGGGACTGGGACTGGGAAGGATGGACATAGTTCAATAATACTGGGAATCGGCCTCTGTGTGTTTTTTGCATCTGTGTTGAATCCATCTGCACGATCGGAACAGCCCCAAAAATTGAATTCCCAACAATATTAAGTTTCCTTCGGTGGGCTGGAGGCACATGTCACCCCCAGTGCATCCTGGGAGTTCCCGCCAAGGGGAAGAGGGGGGAGAGATAATGGAGGGGAGAGAGAGAGCTTGGGTAATGAAACAGAGGACGCAGCGGTTATCACTTACAAAACAATCAGCCGCGCCAATCTCTTTTATTCTCCAGCCTGATCAATGCTGTCGTCACTGTGGTTTATTGCATATGTAATGCCAGTATATTGATTTGGTGGGTGCTTGCGGACACAGCAGATTTCTGTCTGGAGTGTGAGTTCTGTGTGTGGGAATGAGTGCAGGCCTTTGCATCAGGAGATTCCAGAGCTTAGGCATGTGTGTGTGTGTGTGTGTCTGTGTGTGTGTGTGTGTGTGTGTGTGTGGCTTCTCAACGCCATATTAAAAAGCATCTGGATCCTCCCACACGCAGCACATCTTTATCCAAAAATGTGATTGTTTGCGTGAGCGGAGAGACTGACCCTGATTTTCGGGTGCGTTTACCTTATTATTCTAAGCGTTCCTCATCGCTCCACTAAAGTTTTTATTGCTGGAGTGCTCAGAATATTGATAGTCTCTTCGGCTCACTTGTGTCTCATTAAACATTCATGAGGATCCGCGTGGTGCTCTGGCAGCAGAGGCAGAGGATGGGAGGATGGAACAAGACTGCTGTCTGGTGGTCAGCTGGGGAACCAAACACATCTTCAGGGCATCAGCTGAATCCTTGAACCTTAACTTTGCATTTAAGTCTTTGTCAGATCCTTGCTTCTTCCTCCTTCTGTACTCACACACTCACTGATTCATCCGTTCTTCTCTTCTCAGCATGCAGGACCGTGGTGCAGGCAGACATCGTGTTTCTGGTGGACGCCTCGTCGAGTGTGGGTCAGACCGGCTTCTCCAGTGTTAAAGGCTTCATCTCCACCGTGGTCTCCTCCTTCCGGGACAGTGTGGTGGGAGCCGAGGGGGTCCGCTTCGGCGTCACTGTCTTCGGGGATGTCCCGAGGTGACACTCAAGCACAAGCACAAACACATTGCACACAGTTTGGTGAAATCCCTTGAACTACGATATTCTGGGAAAACAAACGAAAGCAGAATAATCCACTCACCTAACAATGTTTGTATTAGTTGCTCCATCACGTCCTCAGTCTTCTCTGTAATCCTCCCCCTCTGTAATCCCCCCCTTGCAGGATGCGGATCGCTCTGACAGACTACAGCTCCCTGGAGGAGGTGCTCAGAGCCATCAGGGACCTCCCGTACGACGGTGGATCCAGGAGGATGAGCTCTGCCCTCCAGTACCTGGTCGACCCGGTTTTCAGCCCGGCCATCAGTCGGGATCACGCCCCAAAGGTACAGGACCTCACCCAGAGGGTTCATGTGATGTACCCATCGAGGGGGAAGGCCGTTACCACAGAAGTTCTATAAAAACTGAAGCGTAATCTTATTTGTGTGCATGTTTCTCAAAGTGTGGATAAACAAGCAACAGGCAAACCCCCAATTTGACATCACACCCCGCTAAGAATGTTCCATCCGCCCGGCAACATGCATGTTCCCTATGGTTCAGTCCCACTGGGAAGGCAAATAACGATCAGCAGTCTGCATGTGTGCTCCACAGGCCGTGATGGAAAAACAAACCAAACTAACTGTTCTCCTATTTCCTCACAGCCGTGAATCTGATTTAACCACGTAGAGACAAACTGAGATAGAAAGATGCACCGGCTACAGACTTGTATTTGTATTTAAATTGGCGATTCAGTTGATTTTTGATGATCTGTGACTTTAATCTGATCAGCCCCAGATGCTCAAGGATCTGCTCCGAATCTGAACTGCAGCTGGTCCCAGTCTTGAGACTTAAACCAGACACAAGAATCAGCGATTTAACTAAATGTATCATCTAATAGTTTCCTCCCAAATTTGCAAACTCCCTTTGTTTCCATCAGGTCTCCATTTTCAGTTTGCTCCCTCCCTCTGACAGTCTGTGGTGGGGTCTCACAGCTGGTTAGCATTCCGGTCGACTCGATGGGGGAAGGCAGAGAATTGGGGATTTATCAGATATATTAAATTCTACAGCCAGAAATCAGCAGCTGCGTTCTCACATTGACGCTTTCGAGCCTCCGCCGTCATTGACCGAGCGCTGAACTTTAAATGAACCGAGTACACTTTTTTTTTGCGTAATGAGCAAATTATCAGTCTCATTCTCGAGCAGACATCCTTGAATTTAGACCTGTTTTAACTGATGTATTTAATTATGAGCCAAACTATGTCCAAAGTCCATAGAGGCTTTTTCATGAGCAAGGCTGCAATGTCTATGACGACTTAAGGTTAAAATTCCGGTTAACAATGGACAAAACTTGATGTCTAGCACTTCTTACTTTGCAAATGTGAATAAAGAAACCGGATATTTGACAAATGACGTCCACTGACATTAAAATCAAAATATTCTCCTGTCTATATAATGATGAATGATTCCTCTCATGTCATTCCCTCTCCTCCGTGAGCACAGATTGCAGTTCTGATCACAAACGGACCTTCGGAGGACCTGGTCGACGGCACAGCCGGAGCGGCAGCTGACAACGGCATTTCTCTCTTTGCAGTAGGTGAGTGTGTGAAATCCTTCAACATCCCCAATGCGGAGACCCCTTCAGATTGTTATCCGAGCTCTGGCGCCTCTTATCGTCAGTGTTTGCAGTTGGAAATTCATGTGCTGTACATTGGAATTCATTGGATTCAAGTTGGGTACTTGTGAGTATGTGTGAGATTATTGTTTGTCTGAGTCCTTATTGGATGTTCGGGGCCCATTGTGAGACCAATTTCAGAGATAACACAAATTATAATATCAATACATATATAAATATACCTCCTTATAACTGGGTACACTCTAGACTGGTAACCCGTCTATCACAGGGCTGAGAAAAAAGTTATTGTGTATTCTCTCCTATTAACCAATAACAAATCAAATCTGTGAAGTTTTTATCTAACTCTAATGAAAAATAAATACAATAGATTGTTGATATTTAACAGTTTAAACATAAACTTAAATGTCCTTAAATAAAAACAAAATGCATAGAGCTCTAATCAAGGAAATGCACATATTATTTTTGTAAAATACAAACATGAATTCATATCTTTTCTATTTTGTTTATTCTGTCAAATAAAAGTTAACATACTCTCGCATACTGGCTCACATACATGCAGATACCAATATGCAATATCACCTCCAAGTTTACTCACACACATCTCCCCTCTCTTCTACACACATGCATAAAGCACACAAGCACACGACTCGCTCCCCCTTCTGCTGGGAGCGCTGCAATAATTACTGCTCATTAGCCGATGCTGTGCTAATCGCAGCCATTTTTCATCAGGCGATTCAGTGCCCCCCCCATCTGCACCTCTGACACCGAGGCGTGCTCCTTTCGTTCATCATTGCTGCAGAGAGCTGGCTCCACACGCCTCTTGTGTACTGGGGGGAAGCCAATGGGCCTGTGTAGCACGAATAATGCTGGATATGGCAGTGTGGTACTGACATGCGTGTTCTGTACACACAGGACAAACACATGCAAATTAAAATTATCTCTGTGAGGCCAAATTAAAACAGTCACCTCCTTCTATTTGAATTTGATCTTATCCTTTATGTATGTTTTGGAGCCCAGACTGGGTCTTTATCAGGAGTTTGTCACACACACACGCACGCACGCACGCACGCACGCACACACACACACACACACACACACACACACACACTCTCACACACACACACACACACACACACACACACACACACACACACACAACTTGAGATAGGATTAAGCCTGAGAGTTTATAACATGCATCTTCATCATGGGAGTCTGCAGCTTTGGGAAAAAAACACTTAAAATGCAACAGCTCCCCCTTGTGACGTCTGTGTGAAGGTCTGTGCAGAAATCACACAGGGAGGAAGTCAAGCATTGGAATGACTTGTTTTCAAATGTTTTTATCCTTCCATCCTCTCGCATTATTTATGTTTTTTTAAATATCCTGGGACTGAGCATTTGAGTCAAACTGCTCCTGTGTCACACTCCTGGTTCATCCTGTTTCCAGGTGTCTGGGGAGCGGATGAATCTGAGCTGAGGAGGATTGTGGCCCAGCCCCACCAGGAGCATCTCCTGCTGGCTGCTGACTACTCTCTGCTGGAGCAGGTTCTTCCCAAACTGTCCCGCAGACTGTGCGTCACAGCTTCTGAGCCACCGCGTCCTGTGAAAACTTCCCAACCTGGTGAGTTCAATTAAGGGAAAACAAGATTTTAGTCTGAAGTCAATTTGTATTTGCCCCTCGGTCTGGTTTCCAGGCAGAGCCCTCGTACTGTCAGCTGATGCGTTTATATAGATTAATTGCATCTTATAAACCATATATGTGGATTTGTTTTACTTCACACAGCACTGAAACTTTCTCATTAAGATGGATTTATCTTTCACACCAGCTTCATGCAAACACCAGCATTTGCATTTTTGCCTTCTCCCATGTGCCTTTCCCCTCACTCATACACTTTTATGTATTTCTAAATTTTCCTCATCCATCTTCCCACACCCCCCACCTCCAGTTGAGGAGCGTGTGGTCGGCCCCAGACACCTGCAGGTCAGCGAGTTGGCCTACAGCTCCCTCAGACTGACCTGGAGCCAGGCCACAGGCGACGTCACCGGCTATCGCCTCCTGGTCACCCCTCTCACCTCCAGGGGGCAGCTCCTCCCGCTGCAGCAGAGACAGGTGAGGAACCACTGGACTCTACAACTGATAACTAATGATTTGACCATTTGTTGTAGGTCAGAGTGTAGATACAGTGGAGCTTAGACTTTTAAAGTTAAGTTTATAACCTGAAGTTCAGACCTTATGCTGAAGCACGAAGGCGAATGACACATTGTGCTGAAGGGGCAGGAGGGAGTAACACTGACGGATATGGGATTTGAGAGTTTGATGGAGCACCTGACACGTCTATGAATCCCTCCTGTAATATAACGTTTCCCCTCCATTTGATAAAGATTGATTTCCTGCTGAAAAACATTCACATCATCCGTCATTTCTTCCGGGAGGTCATGTTCATCCTCAGGTGCGCTCACGTCCTCGCGATCCCAGCGACACAAAGCTTCTGTCATCTCTGCCCTGATCTCCAGAACTGCAGGTCACATGCACTGGGCTGAAATTCGCTGAGTCATCGCTCGGGGCAGAGTTACTTTGCAACGCCATCGCAACTATCTGCACAAGATGTTTTATTTTGAAGGTCAACTCCAAAACGTTGTGCCAAGTAATTATCATTTACTCAGTAAATCGATTTCTGATAACGCCAACAAGTGACCCGACTATTTCTGCGGTGCACAAGAAAGTTAATCAAGTTAATTGAAGTAAATACTTAAAGTTGATAACGCCGTTAAATTTTTGTTGTTGAGTTAATTCCAAAATCTTATTTAAGTGGGGGATTTTCTATTGTTCATTTTTAGAATGTGTCTATTTCTTTTCAACATCATCCCTGCTGTGATTGTGATAATGTGTGTTTTTGTTATACTGCTGCATTTGTGCTCCGGAGAGAATCATGTTCCAGACAGACAAGAGGAATATTATATTATAATCCATTCATCATAATGCACAATATGACTCAATTTAAATATAATGGAGAAGAGAATATTGGAAAGAAGTGTACACAAAGCATAAGGCTACTGGTCGTTTAGTGACAAACACTGAAATGAGAAATAAAGATGCAGTTTTATTCAAACTGTTCAAAAGAGTATCCCTGTGTCCCTAGTTCGGTTCCTGTTGTTACTAGTTGAACAAAAGTGTCACTAGTTGCTGAAAAAGAGTGACTAGTAAGATTTTTTCTTCAACTAGTTCAGTAAGATGCTGAACTAGTTCGACCAAATGTCCAACTAGTGCTGACAATGACCGAACTAGTGGATGGGACTGAAACTTGATATCAAGGATATGGAATAAATGCTCATCAGCTTGCCATACACACACACACACACACACACACACACACACACACATTGAGCCCTTGTCTTCCTGCTATTGTGTGACAGATCGATCTGAAGGCAGACGTGAGCACAGCATTGGTCCCAGATCTGACTCCTAAAACAGACTATTCCTTTACCGTCTATGCCGTCTACCCCAACCTCATTGGAGACTCTGTGACCATCACGGGTCAGACAAGTAGGTGTCACACAGAAGTACATTCTCCTGAACCTGTTGGAAAGTAAAATACTATATGCATGAGTGTGCAGTTTCAAAGTCTCTCTCTCTTTTAGCCCCTCTACCCCTGGTGTCAAACTTCCGTGTCATCGAGGAGGGTTTGTTCTCGCTGCGTCTGGGCTGGACGCCTCCTCAAGGGAAGCTCAACGGATTCAAGCTCTTCATCCCAAGATGTATGCTAACATAAACACCATGCAACTATTTCAGTATTTCAGAGTATGGGTAGACACCCCTTCATTGAGGTGACACTTTACATTATTCAACTGTGATTTAACATGGCTGTATTTGCTGAATGGAACCCATCGTCACTTCTGCTGCCTCTCACCTACTCAATCTCACACGAGGCAGCCGGCACCACAGAAACAATCCGTTTGAAAGGTCCACTTCCTGCTTATTGATTTGTTTTGTATTTACGGTTGTTTTGCAGCCAACCGACCGGGATTTATTTACGAGCAGCTGCTTCCTGGCGACACCTCCTCTCACGTGATCGACAGCCTGGACGAGGACAAGAAGTACACCATCAATATCTACGCTGTATTCCCGCAGGGCCCAGGCGAGCCGGTTTCCATAGTGGGCAAGACATGTAAGTTTAATGGCCTTGAGTCAAAAGGCCATTATAATGGTAATTTACATAAACAAGGAACACACCCAGGTCTATTTATTTAGAGATTATAACACTTTTAATTACTCTGAGCGTGGAACTGATCCACAACAGGAACAAGTTACGTATTAGTTCTCAAGATATAAAATATAAGAAAGCCAAGGTGTAGTACCATAATATATCCACAGAGGGGTGATGTTGTTGTACGTAAAAATACCAGTAAGCATTAGGTCAGTTACATATATTCACATATACATCTACTTTTTTCTGGAGCCTGTGTTTTGATATAGATTTATAGAGATGAAAGATTTCATTACATTACGTCAATTAACCACACTTTCTGTCACCATTAAAGTTTTGTGGCCCACTAGGTCAAATGAAACATTACATTTACGTTTGTGTGTTTGATGGGTTGTGTTTCTCAGTGAAGCTGTTGCCAGTTCAGCAGTTCCTGGTCCAAAACGCCACCACAGACACCGTCCAGGCGCGGTGGACCTCAGTCAAGGGCGCCACAGGATATCGTCTAACGTGGGCTTCTCCAGGTTCTGTGTTTACACTCAAGTTTTTTTTATATATTAGAGCTTAATCTTTGTTAGTAGCTTTCTAGGACTCCATGAAACAATCAGAAAAAAAGGCTGCTGCTAATTCATGACATTCACACATTCATTTGTTTTGTCTTTTAGATGATCACATAGAGAATTTAAACCTTGGGGACAATTTTAACTTCTACATGATCCAGGGCCTCCACTCCGGCTCTGACTACACCTTCACCATCAACCCCATCTTTGGAGACAGCGAGGGCCCCCTCACCACCACCAAAGCCAAGACATGTAACTAAAGAGATTACAATAAACATGTATGTTAACAGTATGAGAATCTGAGGAGAGAGGACTCACCTTTGTGTTGTTGTCCCTGTGTCAGTGGAGAGCAGCGCAGTCCAGACCCTGAAGGTGTCGGCGGTGACCACCAGCTCTGCCGTCATCTCGTGGAACAGCGTCCCCGGGGCCACGGGATACAGACTCACCTGGGCACCCACTCCAGGTAAATCACATGTCCAAGGTGCATAAGTAGATAAAGCTCTGTTCCGTGCATTTTTAAGATACAGCATTCAGACCCATAGTGCCATTCGGTACAGTCAAGTTTATTAGTAGAGCGAGTTTCATAAACAAGGATAATTCAAAGAGAACAACAGGAATACATTGAGATGCAAATCAATAGAAATCCGAGGAGAAGTGAAAAGAGGGCAAGATGGCTCAGGATGAGTTTTTAAGATTCAGTCAAATATAAAGCAGACATAAGTTTATAGATTTTTTTTTAAACTCTACGATGCACAATATTTTAACTCTGCTGATCCATGTTTGTCAGAGAACAGCAGAATCATACTGAACTATCTTGGCAGTTGAGCAGGTTCCTCAAAGACAGTCAGAGACATGTTTTGTATGTTATGTATTAAGACACTGTGAGATAATAGATAATAGATTCCTATTTTCCACCACAGACAGTTAACTTTTACTGCATTTTTGCCAGAGAAAGTTAACTTTTCAATTAGAATCCGTGGGGCGACCCTGCCGGGGAAATTAAGGGTCGTCTGGATAATAGTGACAGTTCTTATATTTTGTATGAATCAGCCAAGTGGAAGATGTAAACGTCAGAGAGAAGAAGAGTAAAGGACACGTTTCCTCCCAGTGACAGACTCAGTCTGCCAAGAGCTTTTGAAAGGACTCTGCTTCTACCTTAGACACATCTCCACCTCCACCAGTCTGCCAGCAGGATGTGACAGATGGGACGGGGACTCCCTTTGATGAAATACAAATGTTGGGAACACAGTAGGAGGATGTTGTTTGCAGGGGAGGACGCACTGGTGCTGAGCCAGAGCTACAGTGGAGTAATAATCAATTCGAATCAACAGGAACTCTATAATCTGTGTTTACAGAGTTTACCGGGCGGGACCGTCCCAGGCAGTTGGCTTTGAATGGCAGCACCACGGAGCACCACCTGAAGAACGTGGCCCATGATACGGAGTATGTCCTGACTCTCTACGTGTTGTTTGGATCCCTGGTGGGGCCCGGTGTCAGCGCCACCTTCAGGACCTGTGAGTACCAGGGCTGCTCGTGCTTTGAACGGACCTGAATTGTCCTGTTAACAAATCAATGTCATTCATCCGGCAACTATGATGACGCTTGTCTTTGTGTTGTCTTTACAAGTCACGTGCCATTGAGCCCCCGTCACTGGTATTTTAAATTGACTTATTTTTACTTCACTTGTCTGGCACATAATATAATACCTTTACAATTTACAAAATTAAAAAAATAATCTGTATTTATAATCCCAGGAAATTAATTTGCACACATGTAGCTTTTACTTTTCAATGGCACAGAGCAAATAGTGTCAATAGCAGTATATTTACAAAAATTAAAATGGGCTCTTGATGTTCCTTCCTCTCCTCAGCTCCTCTGGGCTACGTGTCCAACTTCAAGGTGACGTCCTACACCAGCACGTCCATAGATGTGGAGTGGAGTCCCATCGTCGGGGCCACGGAGTACAAACTCACTTGGGACACAGGTAATGTATTTCACCTTGATCTCTTCTACTCCAGCCTCGTCCACAGCCTTTAAGTTATAAACCAAAACTTCCCCTAATGAGGAAAAACCAGTCATGTTTATGAATGTGGCCGTGCCCCTGCAGATGACAGCAAACCGCAGTCCCGTTACCTGGACCGCAGTGTTCTCTTCCACCGCATCGAGGACCTGAACCCGCAGTCCCCAATCACAATCACCATCGCTGCAGTGTACGGCAACTCGGAGGGACCAGAACTCTTCTTGACTCAGCTCACAGGTACAGAACAGAAGTGAGCTCTCACACTTTATCTTGAATTATTAATGTCTCATGTGAGGGTTTTAAAGGGGTTTGTAATGTTTGTAATTAAATGGGCAGGCCCGGGGAAGCTCTCCATCCCATGCCACGGCGCCCATGTGGTTCCTTCCGTGTATTTTTAGTTTTCCCATTTTAACCACAGTTCCTGCCTCTGTCACTTGTAGTCTGTGTCGCAGGGCTGCTATCTTTCTATCCCTGTCAGAGTCAATGTGTTGGCCAAGTTTATTTCACTGGTAAATGGTAGGGGGTGGGGGGAAGCCATGCCAGCTCATCCAGCTCAGATATTATGGATACGTCTTTTTCCTTCTTCTTTGCATCCTGATTTAAACTGACAATATTAATATGATAAGAAAGTAGATGGATGAACATTACATCAGCTGTTATGTTATATATAATACAGCATAAATATGGTGTTTTTTTTTAGCTGCTCTCTCGGACTCAGAGCCGATCCAGGCAGTGAGGAAGCTGAAGGTCGTGGACATTGGAGTGAACTTCTTCACCCTCTCCTGGAGCAAAACACCAGGGGCTTCTGGGTACAAAATCTCCTGGATCCCCTTCCTGGGTAAGAAACCACCCACTTTTAAACAGTAAACCATGTGTGCTTACAAAGTATTATGGTAAAACCTGAGAAATGGACATTTGTAACCATTCAAATGTTTATTAAATGTTCTCCTCTAGGGGGCGATGAGAAGTTCCACCTGGCATCTGCCGCCTCCACCAACTTCACCATCCGCAACCTGAGGGAGAGCTCGGCCTATAAGATCCAGGTGGCGTCCGTGGTGGGCAACAGGGAGGGGAGCTCGGTTCTGGTCACTGCGAGGACCCGTGAGTTCTGCCTGCTCCAAATACTGAGGGACAGAATGAGGCGTGTTCTCGTGTTTTGAGGGAGATACAAAAATATCATTATTAATTCAGCATCTCTTATTTGCGGTTGTAATAAAAAATATGTTTTCAGAATTATAATTATATTATAGAGTTGACAAATTATAAATGTTATCAAGGGAGAACAATTTTAATGTTTAAAATGGGTCTATAAACTAATAATTAAATAAAAGCAGGAAAAGCAATAGTGAGTCAAATGTGGCCGTTCACTTGTGTTGTTTGTTTGTTTATGAATGTGTATTTTATGTGTGTTTCAGTGGATCTTCCCAAAGTGAATGGCTTCGCTGCTCTGAACACGACAGACCGCAGCACCGCTCTGAACTGGACTCGAGTCGCCGGAGTCACAGGCTACCTTCTCTCCTGGAGGCACATCTCAGGTCAGTGTCATAGCGTTGAGTGTTGAGCACTATTTTGTTTAAAACCAATATGAATTTGGATGAATCCCAGGCACATATTGAGTATAACTGGTCCCTCAGGGTCTGAAGTGGGAGCAGCATGACGCATGTTATTGGAATGTGTATTGAGTCTGAGGCTAATCACACTTGTGGGGAAAAGGGAGAGATGAGGAAAAAAACAACATTCACTTCTTGTTGTGTATTCAGAGTTTTTACAGGCTCACATTTCCTTTTACAAAATATACAGAACATCCTAATCCATTAAATTTTTTGATAAATGTCATAAATCATATCATAATTTGTCCATTCCCATTGACCCATGGTTTCACACTGTTATGTTCCTGTGTCTTTCCAGTGTTGGAGACCAAATCCGAGAGGCTGGGCCCTGGTTTCTCCTCCCTCAAGATCAACGACCTCCTCTACGGCCGAACTTACATTTTCACCATCAGACCTCTGTACGGGGAAGTGGAGGGGCCTATCAGCACCGTGTATCAAAGGATATGTAAGACAGCACTTTTCTAATCCCTACAACATTCCTACTGATTCTACAGGATATGACACTCCTAATATATTTGTGATATCCCTCGTAAAACCTAATTTGAACATGTAACAGTCTTTAAACACAGATTTAGCAATTCAAAACTTGTACAATCCACTGAAGTGCAACAAGCTCCAATGTTTTAAACCCACAATTCCCTGTGTAACTTAGAATGGATTGACTTATTAGAGTTCTTTATTTTCTTTTGCTGTATAATTTGCTGCTGCAGCAATGACTCTTTCCCTCCAGGGACCCTTAATAACTTTATTCTTTTTACTTCTTAGTGGGACCAGATCCTCCAGTGTTGCCGGTCCAGTCAGTGGTCGCCACGGCAGCTCCCCATCTCCCCCGCATCACGCCTGCCTCACAGGCCGCCACCGGCAGTCAGAAGCCCGGCAGGACGACCCGGCAACCCATCGCCGTGCCGCCCACTAAAAAAATAAAAACCACCACGAAGCCTCCAGCTCGGCAGAGAGTCACTGAGGCCAAAGCAGCAACAGTCAGTCCGGAGATAACAGCTCCACCAAAACCAGGTATTTAAACACATGACCTGAGGCCTGGGATCCCAGCGGTGGATATATTCATTTATAATCAAGTACAATATGTGAGATTAAGGTTTATAATTAAATCCTCCTTTGTTGTGTGTTTTGTCAGGGTGTGGTAAGAGCAAAGCAGACATAGTATTCCTAGTGGACGAGTCCTCCAGCATCGGTGCTAACAACTTCATCAAGATGAAGGACTTCATATTCCGTGTTACCACCTACTTCCCTGTGGTTGGTCCTGAGGGAACACAGGTCAGTCTCAGTGAAAACCTTTTTTATTTGTATTCTCTTTTACTGTAGGGTTTATACTTTGCTATCTTTGGCCCTTCTCTTTTTTTTTAAGAGTGTCAGGACAAATTACAAACAGGAATTGATTACAGTGATTTTCACACGGTAATAGACGCCTGCAAACTGTTCCAGTGAGTCGACTGTGGGGACCAGTTCCGTCAGCAGGAACACAACGTGCATTTCACCCACCAAACGGGCATCGACTCATTTAAACCTCAGGCGGAAAGGACAGACAAGGCCCAGGGCCGCACGTCTTGTGATGAGGCTAATGTTAGGTTTCAGGTAATAGCCGGACCCCAAGAGCATGAACCAGGAGGCAGACACACACAGAAATAGAAGTTTTAAAGTGTTTAATGGAGTAGTAAGTACGGGAGTAGGAGGGTGACGGGATCAGAACAAAGAGGCTGATTGTAAGGTGTTGTTATCCAAGTCTCAAATAAACCCACAGTTCATACTGTCCTAACTCTCACCTTTAACTCCCTGCTGCAATGATGATGATGTGGATTCCTCTCCCTCTATTCCCTTGCAGATCGCTGTGGTTCATTACAGCGACGAGCCCCGAATCGAATTCGGTCTGAATGCCTTCAAAGATAGAAACTCTGCGCTCCGGGCACTCAGGGACCTGCGTTATGTGGGAGGCAACACCAAGACGGGTGAGTTACGTTCACAATCACACGTGTGCTCCTCACATCAGGGGGTCGATGGTTCACGTCACGGCCTCGACTGATCGTCTTACTGGTTGATCGAAATCTTATTTTAGACCTTAACTGTGGCTCCTGACGTGGCAAGTTTCAGGCAAGATAATCTTTAGGAGAAAATAACATGTTAAAAACTGCTCAAATAATATATACGTTACACATATTTGTCTCTTGTTAATGATCATAGAAATATCGTAGTAACATCAATGATCATAATAAGAAAGGATTTTTTATTTGGGAGCCCGCAGTGTTCAAGACATGACTAGTTAACAAAATGTTAAATTGCAGTTAAAACATAAATATATAGTCTGCCACCATTCAGTATATCAAAATAAAACTTAATCAATCAATTGTTTTGTCCATAATTTATGTTTTTTTCAATTCTTGTTTTGTATGAAAATTATTCTAAACCCCAAATATGTTTAGTGAATAGATACAAAATAGAGAAAAAGCAGCTTAATGAATATTCGAGAAACTGCACACAGAACATTTGGGGCATTTTTGACAAGTTTCAAACCAAAATGTAAATTCCTCAATATAGTAGATAGACTAATTGATTAAACAAGTCATCATATCAGCTCTTCCTCTGCTTGTCCCCAGGTAAAGGCATCAGCTACGTCCTGCAGGAGCTCTTCCAGGAGCCTCTGGGGATGAGGCCTGAAGCGGCTCATGTTCTGGTCCTGATCACAGACGGCAGAGCCCAGGACGATGTGCTGCCTCCCTCCAGATTTGCCCGCGCTCTCGGTCAGTCAGCGTCATCGTCCGGCCTCTATAACGTGTGTCTAGAGTGTAGATGCTCATCCATATCCTCTCTGGATCATCTCGAACCTGTCTCTCTCTCTCTCTGCAGGTGTCAGCGTCCTGGCGGTGGGAGTTTCCAACGCGGACATGGACGAGCTGATCAAAATCGCAGCTCCCACCAGCTACAAGAACATTTTCTTCTCGCCGACGTTTGACGACTTCCCTTCCATCGAGAGGGAGTTTATCAAAACCATCTGCAGTGAGGAGCTCCTGTCCGAGTTCAAACTGCACGATGAGGTAACAAGGGAAACAAGGGGAAAGAGCTGTGTCATGATTTGAATCCTCAATAAGAAGACAATTGATTCAAACGACACCTTGTACTTTTATTTGCTTTAGCCGATCGAACACGACTTTGTACATGTTAATAAATCCAGTTTTAGGTGGTCCACTGCAGATGTGTAACCATGCATAGTCGCCATGTTATTACATAAATGTAAAAAGCAATCAGTGTTTTAATCCCCACACAAAGACTCAGCGGGAGGAAACACTCGGTCAGTTTTGACATGCGAGCAGCGCGTGGTGTGACGCTGACACCGAGGCGGCTCCATTAAACACCGCTCTCCGCCACTGTGGTCTTTAATTAATGGCCGATACATAATTGAATCCCTTCCCCTTTGTTTTCCGTCTTCAGTCTGCTCAGCTGGACACCCCGACTGAAGACCCAGAGGAGATGGTCAAACCTCAGGGTCCCTGCCCCTCCCAGTGTGTGAAGGTTGGTGCTTAATGAGTAAAATCCCAAACATATATATTCTTATAATTTCATTTATCTGCATCCTGGTTTAAACTTAATTGATAATTGTCCGTTAATCCTATTATGCATTTGGGTTATTTTCCAGGGCCAGAAAGGGGAATCGGTGAGTTCATTGAACATGTTAAAGGTTAATTATATTTATTTATTGATCTTAAAGCAGAGGGAGTAATTTTGTGTCACCTTGCTCCGTCTCTCAGGGGAACGGTTTGGGTCTCGGAGGTCTGGTAGGTATTTTTAAGTTTTTCTTTTCTGCAGAATCACTATAATTTAGTATAATGAATCCAAATCCCCTTATTATATATTTAACGTTTAATAACCAATGGTCTGTTTTCTATTGGCAGAAATTCAGGCAAGGCCCTGGACAGTACGATCCTTTCACTTCCTCCAAAGGAGAGATGGGAGAGAAGGTAGGAACACACACACACACACACACAGACACACAGACACACACACACACACACACACACACACACACACACACACACACACAAAACAACGGAATCACTCCACCAATACTCCTGTTTCTTCATTCATCCTCTAATTCATTGGTCAAGTATATCCAATTACTATTATCAAACAATTACTGAGTCCAATCTAATAACCCTGCAGATGTTGTGTGGGTCACTGTGTCTTTACTGTTTGTCTGTATTATTTATTTAAACTCTTAACATCTTGTTTTGATTTGACAGGGACCGGCAGGAACAGATGGTGTTCCCGGGTTGCCTGGGCGACCAGGGAGAACTGGACCCCCAGGTTCTGCCGGCCAGCGGGTAACTGAATCCAGAAAGAAATAAACTTTAATTCACATGTATTTGATTTTCTGAAAATGACATTTGTTTTTGTCGTTTTTCAGGGCTCTCCTGGAGTCCCTGGTGACCTGGTGAGATGAAGATGACATTTGCTTTGGCTTACCTTGATATCGTATTTTAGAATGAACCTGAGTCCCTTTTGTCGACCAAGATAAGATAAAAAAATACACCTAAATTTAAGGATAAGGTCACCTTGAAAATAATTTCACAAGGTCCTGATCGAACCTAATCCTGTGTATTTTATTTGCATTTGTTTAATTTGATGACTTGTCCCATTTCTTTCCATGGCAGGGTCCTCCTGGACCGGCTGGTTTAAAGGGACAAAGAGGAGAGAGAGTAGGTTTAATATCTTAAGCAATTCATGTTCCTGTTGAAAGATTTCTTGTTGACGGCCCAGTTGCAAAGAACAGATTGTTTTCCCTTCCTTTGAGCAAAGACATTTCTTTATGGTTGGACACAGGGAGAGCCTGGATACGTTATAGCTGGCGCGGATGCAAACTACGTCCCTGGACGAAAAGGGGAGCCGGGATCTTCGGTGAGTGTTCAACACACTGGGAGATTTTCAAGTGTGTATCTTTGGACAGATTAAACATTATTCACTGTACGTTACAGGGACCTCAGGGGCCTCCTGGTGTATCAGGGGTCAATGGGGCCACAGGCCTGCCCGGTCAGCCAGGACCTAGAGGGTCACCTGGAATCTCTGTCAAGGTGACTTTCACTCTTTTCATATTGTATTGTTTCATAATGCTTGTGTCCTTGCATGAGAAGAACAGAACAATAATGTGAGTCATACTGTTTGTGTTGTTTAGGGAGATCCTGGAGAGCCAGGAGCTAAAGTAAGTACGAGGGCTTAAGCCGACTTTAATTTAATTTAATAAATAAATCCTCCTTGCAAATTGACCTATTTTCCTTAAATCCTCAGATTCTGATATTTAATTATATAACATCCACTGTTTCATTGATAATACTTTTCATTATTTCTAAAAGGCTTTACGTGGGAAACCAGGCGGGACAGGAGACAAAGGAGAGCCAGGAAAAGATGTAAGTGCAGAGTTGATCAAACTGTTCCTCGAGCCAAAGCACGAAGCATAACCATAAAAACAAAATAAAAGATAATTCGTTCATATCACTCTTCTTCGTCTCTCTTAAACAAATTATGACTCACACGTGCACACGACTGTAGGGTGCTGCAGGTTTGCCTGGTCCCATCGGAATAGATGGGATTCCAGGATTACCAGGTCAGAAAGGAGTGAAGGTATCTTTTTTCGTATTTTACCTTTTAGACTGAAAATAAAACACACAAAACATCAAACTGACTGAATATCTGACCTGATACATGAATATTCTTTTGCAGGGTGACGAAGGAATTGGTATCCAAGGTATCCAAGGGCCTCGTGGAGAGCAGGGAGAGAAGGTACAGCAGCTTAAATACAGAATTACATTATCATTTTATCTAGAGTTCAAAGCTTCAGACTGTGATGCCAACGGGTTCTTGGAAATGGCTGTTTTGAAATTCAAAGGGAGGCTAAGGTTGTTTATAATTCACCAGCACTAAAAGCTTGTTGTATTAAATTACAGATTCGTAAAATAGAAACAAATTATAATGTTTATATCGAATTTCCATTTCTGTTTCACCATATACACTTTTTTTGTTTTGCAGGGAAATATTGGCTTCATGGGAGCAGTCGGCCCAAAGGTACAATAAATGTATCCAACATAAAGTTCATGCTACGGATTATAAACAAATATATTAGCAGGTTAATAATGTAATGCACTTGTCTTTTTAGGGCGACCTTGGAGAACAGGGCATCCAGGGAATCATCGGACCTCGGGTGAGCACTGAAATGCATATTAATTCATTCCTGCTTCGGCTAATGAGGTGAAATCGCACCTATTTAACTGAGGGGTTAACATTGTGATGAAAGGATTAAGAGCCAGTGATTTATTTTGTACCTGCAGGGGAAGAAGGGATTCAAAGGGGAGCAGGGAGACAAGGTGAGTTCACTCAACACGTCCGCTCGGCCTCCAGACTGAGAATATTTACGTCATTAATATGAATATGACGATAAGTGAAAGACTCTATTTGAATTGTCCAATAGATATTTGAATAACACACACACATGTTTGATTTTCTTTCTAGGGAGATCAAGGAGTGATTGGACCAATCGGACCACAAGGACCCACAGTGAGATACAATACTTCCTAGAAAAATGGAAATAGAAGTGTCTATATACTTATTACCTTGTTAGAATTCATCAGAAACTCCTATATCATCATAATTTCTCCCACTAACCCCCCCCCCATCATATTAAAATCCACTTCCTCCTGTGATTGCTGAGAGCCTGACGCAGGTGCAGCATATTTATCCGGGACCATCTCGAGACAGTATTTAATAACTGTTTCCCAACGTCTCTAAATAGACGGTTAGATTAATAAATGAACAAACCAGGGAGCCATTTTATTCAAGTTCTCCAGATCAGGTTCTATCAGAGATGGTTGTGATTATACGACCGTGAGGAGCCAGAATCGTCAGACCTCAGTGGGCATGTCTTTTGCAAATGGGCCATTTTCTTCCGCTCCCCTGATTTTTAATTTCAGACAGAATGGTCCCTCGGAGGAGATTATCACAAAAAAAAATACATCCTGTTTTTTGTTATACAGTTTTTATTATTTCAAAATAAAATTAAGTTCAGCTTTGAAGATAACAATAAATTAAGTTCTGGTGCATTGAAGGCAACTTGATGGAGTGATGGGTGATGCTATAGGGTTATTTTAGAAGTAATTATAGCTCACAGGCCGTAAGACGCCATAATTGATCATAATCATCATCGTGATATTTTACATTTACCTTGATTTATTTATATTTTCCAGGGATTCACTGGACCCATGGGGTTAAAAGGAGACGAGGGTCTGAGAGGAGCCCCGGGAGACCCTGCCAAGGGGGTAAGAAAAATATCTATCCCATTTTAACTCTGTACATAGAAGCACGTTACTCTGAATTAAGTCTTTTTTTCCCCCCAATCACAACAGATACTTGGGCCAACTGGAAAAAAAGGTACCAGGGTAAGTATCCCAAGCTAGTTTTATTTTTCAGCTTGCATTTGTGTTGCTGTGGGAGTCTGCGCTATATATTCTCTGAGGATGTATTACACATCAACAATATCAAATTGTCTTAAAGCTTGGTTTCAAATCTTAATTATATGTATTATATAATTATATATAATTATATAGGGATCATATATTTTGGAACAAAACGTCATAATTCATTTGGACTTCAACACTCAGTCCAATCTGAGGAAACCACACTCTTATTAAGTTTGACAGTGGACTGACAACGTGGCAAACCGTCACACAACTGTCATCACATCACACTTTAATTGGTTCACAGTGATAGGGGACTTTAAAACCTCCTTATCCCTGCTTGCTTCAATCTTTAATGTGTCATAAACATCTTTCTGTATATCTATGTGACACATGTTCCACTTGGCTATGGCAATTTTTTTTTAATTTAGTATTCCAATTGAGAATGTGCTTCCATTAAGTATTTGAACGATTAAAACTTGCAAAAATTGAACACAACCAGGCTGCTGTGTCATCTTGTTAAATTTTGTCCACGTTGTTTGGGCCTGTATTTATCTTCGCTGGGTGAAACGAAGTCGCTCAACCTGAGGGAAGTGATTCTCCTGATGTTTTATTCTCTGGCAACATTGTTAATTAATTGTTCAGGGTATTCTTGCTCATTCAGACTCGATCCTCTGGGTCTGCTTTTCAAACACAATTAAGATTTTCTCTCATTAGCTTTGTGGGAATGAGCGCTTCGTCGGATGCGACCTCTTTAACCCCAGTTCACAGGGCACCGTTTAAAGTGAAGAGAGTTTTGTTTTGAAACTGTTGCGCTAATTTCGCCCGATGGCCAGAATCATTGATTGGTTTTCTCTGAGTGTGAGTGAATATGTTCTGTCTGTCAGGGGGACATCGGCCCGGTCGGCCCCACGGGCCCCCAGGGAATCAAAGGGGAACAAGGAGGCAAAGGAGATAAGGTTAATAGTGACACTTGCATTTCTCATTCACTGAAGCAAATAACCATTAAATATACAAGAAATGTAGAAATCCAGAATGCCTATGGTTTGTTTTGATGTGTATAGGGTAGTCCTGGATTTGGGATTCCAGGACAGCAGGGACCAAAGGGAGAGAATGGCGAGAGGGTGAGTCAACTGCAAAGTCAAATCACTCATTGAACATGTCGGATGCTTTTATAATGAAGCAGTGAACGGTTGTCTGTGACTGTTATATGTATGTTTTTATCATTTAAAGGGAAATGTTGGTTTGTCAGGAAGACCAGGACCAAAGGTAAATTATATCTGTTTCAAATAGAGCTTCAATAACGTAGATAATTTATCGGTGTTTTGTTATTGTTAAAGATTATAAAATTTAGACACTGTCGTTTTTCTGAGTTTGTTAAAGTTACAACACCGATTGTTTGTCCAGGGACTCGACGGCTTTAAAGGTGAACAAGGGAATATTGGGTTCCCTGGCAATCCTGGAGAACCAGGATTAAGAGGTAAAGATGTAAGTAACTCCTGAGTGGTTGCTACAGTAACAATAGACATTTCCTGTATGACACAGCATAATTCAGATTTTCTTATCAGGGTTTGTTTGAAATGGACAACATCAGAGGAAAGGCCGACGTATGAATTACAACATGATGACCAAGTTATACCATTTACATTTACATGAGAGTTTCTGTAAATATTAACATCAGTGTTTCAGATATGTAATGTATATGTTTCCATAGATAAATATACATAATGTTGATGACTTACTCTTGGCTTTGTCTTTAGGGCGAACCCGGAACCAAGGGAGACCAAGGAATCAAGGCACAGTCAATATATTACCTCAATGCTTTTGTATTATTTATCAATCAGTGAATGTTTTTAACATGTTGCTTATGGATTAGGCAGAGTAAGCAATGCTGTGTAATTATTACAGCCATGTCCAGTTTTAAGTTCTACTTTAAATGATTCATTCCTTTTGTCCTTCACAGGGTGAACTAGGTCCATCTGGAGGGCCTGGTGACAGAGGAATCAGGGTATATCTGAAGTGTTTTTTCTTGTTAATATTTCAATGCAGTAATAGAAAACTTATTCACCACTTATACTCACTTTCTATTTGATAGCAAATATTACAGCCTAATCAAGGGATTTTAGAAAATACCCTGAAATCTTTCAATTATATTTACTTTATTGATTTAATGATGATACAATATTACATAGAAACAAAATGGAAAGACAATCTGGACAATCATGTTGCAGTTACACACACGTTTGCTCACTGCAGCTTTTAACTCTGTGTACTCTGTTAAACACTAACGCAAAGATTTGTCCTCTTGTGGTTGACCAGGGTCCACTGGGGTTACCGGGACGACCAGGGGACCCAGGACATAAAGGAGATAGTGGGAAAAATGGGCTGCCAGTAAGTTCATTGAATTTGCTCATTAAAATAATCCTACACCCTGAAATAGATTTGAATGATATGTTGAATATGTGATTATTTTATTTCTCTGAAGGGTACAGATGGAAAGAGAGGCGACAAAGGGGAGCAGGTACGTTTGTATTCACCGTCTCTCACGTTGAGGAGCATGTTTATTGTTTGTAATGGTTGATCACCTTCTGATCATTCTTCTCTGCCGCTCACCGTGTCACAGCGTCACGACCTGTTATCCTCCTGTGACTTGAACAAACCATGTGTCATTCCCTCTGTGCACACGCTCATTGTGTAGCAGTGTGACGTTTGTAACTTTTATTTTTTTGTGCTCTTCTTTCTTTGGCGTCTCAAAGGGGAAACCTGGACCTCCGGGAGCACAAGTAAACAAATCTTTATTATCCTCTCTGACAGCTTCTCACCAGTTCAGCCATGTTTGAAAGAGAAACTCACAGCCCTCCCACGAGGAGACTGGATAATAAGTGTCTGTTCTCAATCAGATTAATTTGTCTGTCAATTAGCACGTTTTAATTTTTTGTATTTCATCCCCGCAGCTTGTCGGAGACAACAATATATTGACAAGAGTGATTAAGGTGTGTTGACAGTTTACAGGTAATGTGCTTTATTTGAATCCAATTCTTTAATAGAGAATTAAAAATGTCCTCTCCTCCTGCAGGGTGAACCAGGAGAGCCGGGTCTGTCTGGACTGAGAGGAGAAGCAGGTCTACCTGGATCACAGGTGAGTTTCAGAAACGTTCTGAATATACAGCGAGTTCAGAAGCACACTAACCAAAACTAACATCAATAATAGTGTAATCCTATTCTGCTTAAGAGTATTACAACTATTGATTGACTATAAGTTAATAGTACTTTTTAGGTAAAATATTGAACTATTGTTCAGATGAATAAGTAAACTCACAGACTGAACAAGGAA
The DNA here is from genome assembly GCA_038501795.1 of Pseudopleuronectes americanus. NCBI lineage: Eukaryota > Metazoa > Chordata > Actinopteri > Pleuronectiformes > Pleuronectidae > Pseudopleuronectes > Pseudopleuronectes americanus. Next base: position 10,793,968 of record CM076737.1, read on the forward strand.
ACGTATAAAGAAGATCATCAGCAGTTGTGAAATCCTTTTTCAGTCTGGTTATATTTAGTTGTTTTTATTTTTTAGGGTCTTTTCATTTATAAATCTCTGGAATTTTGAATCATCCCACTCTCTCCATATCTGTGTTTCTCCACAGGGTCCAGAAGGCAAACCAGGAGCACCAGGGTCATCTCTGGTACGTGCATCTTCTATAATGTAGTGTTGTTATTGTTATTTTTGTATCATCGCAGCTTACAATTGTAAAATATTCATATTTTACTTGTGAATTCCATTTATTCATTTGTAAATTCAACGTTTTGTTGAAACTGTTGTTCTTTGCAGGGTGGCTCTGGGAGAGTTGGACTTGATGGTTTACCAGGGAAACCAGGAGCCAAGGTTATAACAAACTATTTCAGGCCACATTAAAATCATCCTGTGTGAATATAAGATCTTCTTCACAAGCCTTTTTATTATAACTGCAGGGGGACCAGGGACTGAAGGGCGAGCTGAGTCCGGTGAGAGAGCCAATGCTTATTTTATAAACAATTAAAATCATACAGGGAATCTGTTTAAAATGTGACAAATTTCCTTGAATGATACAAGTATTATCACGATGTTGTATATTGTCAGTTTAGTTTTTATTTTTAGTTTTCACTTGAAACTATTTATTAGAGTGAAGAGTTAACAGATGTGTTTGTGTGTGTGTGCAAACAGAAAGGAGACAAAGGAGACCAGGGCCGAATGGGGATCGCTGGAATGCCTGGTTTACCTGGAACTCCAGTGAGTATTGAGACTCATCCTTTTCTAACATAACAAAATACAGCCCATTGTTGTTTTCGTGCTTGATGAGCAGGAGTCATTCATTTCCCAAGTTGAATCTGAAAAATACGATTGTTTTACCTCCTCTGCTCCACAGGGGAGATCTGGCATCGATGGGAAGCGAGGCCTGCCAGGAAACCACGTGAGCGACGTTACCATCTGACACTTTTAGCTGTTTAACTGCTGGATTACTGTCAATGTGCTTAATGTGCACATTAATTAACAGTGCAGCTATTTTTAGGGCAAGTGTCTAAAATTGAAAATCTATTTTCTTTCCACAGGGAGAACGAGGGAGCAAAGGAGATGACGGCAAAACGGTCCTTTGAATCAAAACATGTATTTTAAAACATTCATTCAAATATTTTTGTACACACACGTTTAACTTTGCTCTCCATTCCAGGGCAATAAGGGAGACACAGGGGCAAATGTAAGTGTTTTTTCGGATTTTGATTAAAAGAAAAAACTCTTTGAGAAGATGGAGGTTGCACCTTTGAGTGTTTTTGTTCTTTCACAGGGTAAAGACGGCAGCAAGGGGGAGCCAGGACCTCCAGGTTTGCCTGGTAGACAGGTGCTTGTCACCCCAGAGGTAAAGATAACCACCAGCGTTTCCTTTTTATTTAATCAACTGGGAAGCAGGTTTCCAATTTCTTACATGGATCCATTCACAGGGCGCCTCCACAGACGATGTCCGCCAAGCCTTTCCAATCCCGATGGGTCCTCCAGGAGCTACGGTGAGTTCATCACATCCAACATGCTACCTTTTATACATCTGGAACTCGCCTCATTTCACCTGTTGCTTTGCGTTAGTCATATTTCCCATCATTCAGTGATGAGCTCAATATCACTTTCCAATGTCTGACTCCTGTTCCTCTGTATGTTTAGGGTTCACCAGGAACAAAGGTAAGATGGCAATGGGATTTAAAGAGAAGCAGAGACAAATAACTGGTATATTACTCTTCTACTTCATTTGTCTTTTTTTCTTTTGCCAGGGTGATCAGGGAGGAAAAGGCCTGAATGGAGAGAAGGTAAAGCTGATCAGTGAAACCCTTAAAAAACATGTATATTGACATGTTAATTACATTAGATTGCTTTCATTTTTTTTCAAAGGGTGACGCCGGAGCTCCTGGAAAATCAATAGAGATGAAGGTGAATACAGGTTTTACTGATTCATCTCCCAGGACACGTGTTCCTCACTTTGCATTATTAAGTCTTTGCCTCCTTCTGCAGGACATTGAAGTCATGTTTGAAGCCTACGGCATACGGGTGAGTTCTGAGCCCGACGCCCGACACACTTTGAGGTTGACAGAGTTTCTCCCTCCTGAATCTAAACTTCTCTTTCTTTTCTTTCCCCAGCTGCCTCTGCTGAAGGCTTTGATCGACCGGCTGCTGCAGGAAGGAATAGAGGAGCTGCTCCATGTGCTCGGCACCGCCAAGAGCACCAAGGAAAAAACAGACACTCACACGTCCAACGTCATCACTGAGAACAGCGTACGTAAAAGAAAGTGCACGTGTGAGAGTTCATTTATATCCAGAGGAAAGTCCATGTCCTGTCGCAGCTTTAGCTTTTTAATGTCCCTTTGAAAGATGAGTAAAGAGTAAACAAGAAGAAATAAACTCTTGAGATTTCAAAAGTCCTTCTGTCGCCCTCAACAGAGTCCAGTGAACTTTGACCTCACCGGCCAGACGCTGTCGGACCTGGACGTCACTGAAGACCCAGATTTGGACGGAGGGATTCCAGATTCAATGTCAATTCTGAACGTAAAGCAGGAGCTTGACAGGATGGAGGCCGAGTTGAACAGATCCAGATGGACCAAGACGCTGGAAGGAAACAATGACAAAGTGTCCGCACTAAAAATCAATGGAACTGAAGTAAATTCTACTTATAATTCTACTACGGCTCAGGAGGTAAGGATCCCCTATCTTTTATAATAAAGAATTGAAGGGAAACATTTTTTTAGACATGTTTTCAAATAATTTCTCTTGATCTTTACCGCGTAAATATAAATTGAGGAAATGATTATCATGGAAACAAAAGAAAACCTTTAACTGTTGTTCTGAACTGTCGAAGGAAGGTTGAGATTTGGAGGCTTAATATCAACAAATATTATAGACTGTATATAAAAATAACTTTTATTAATCTGTGGATGTCAGACGGTTTCAGGATTACCCGAAACTGTGGTGGAGACAGTTCTCCTCACTCAGGACGACTCTCTGAAGAAGAGTTCAGGACAGAAGAAGAAGAAGAACAGGGAACGTGGGAAGGTAAAAGCTGTAATGTTCGTTTGTCCTTAACTTGGTGCCCCCCCTCCCAACCAATCAAAACGAGCATGAGTCATCTTAGATATAACATAAAACACTCAATTTAACAAGTATAGTAATGTTTCTCGATGTGTTTAATAACTTACATGTATATTATTACAGGACCACACCAGTATTTCATGTTTGAGCTCAATCTAACTCCCTTCCAACTGTTAACTACAGCATGAAAATTAACTTTTGCTTGATATCGTTAAGAGACAACTCCCTCTGTCGAACTGTATTACCCCCTGAAAAAGTCTTTAACCCGCTTATTTATTTTAAATATAAAGCCAATTTCATAAAACAGAAAAAACTGATACAACTATGAGCTGCTTGGATCACAGACTAGACAAGGAAATATTAATTATATAGTGAAAAGTTATATTTATGTACATTCAGAAACCAGAGAATATATCTTAAACAAATCTGGAACAATCTAATCTACGGAATTGCAAAAATGGTCCAAATAATATAAAGTTGTAATAAATGGACTTGAAAATGAGAAACTGCTGGTGTGGTCCTATAAATACATATATACCTTTTATTTATTTTTTTACTTGTACAGAACTTTTAAACATCTTTATTTAAAAGTTTAATTTATGCCATTTATTAACTTCCCTTCTCATTGAATATCTTCTTAAACACACAGTATCAACTCATATTGATCGTCAACCACCTCTGACGCATGGGAGATCTTTGTGTTTTACTTTCTCTCTCTGACTGTGAACTTCTTAACCAGGGCAAAGGAAATAAAGGACGACATAAGAGGCAGAGACACCGCCTGGTAAATGTCCTTCAAGGGGTCACACTAACCCCGGGAAGACTTCACTTTCACTTTGAAAAATAATTATAACAAATTAACATTTTAATACATGACAAGTGGAATTAACCAGATATACATATAAGCATGCATTTGTCTTATTCTCTCGATATTGAAAGTTCTGAATGAATTTGCTTTATTTTCGCTTGTTTTCCATTTAGTATCTTCGTGTAATTGTTGTTTCTGTTTTGTCCAAAGACAAGTGGCGAGCAAGTTGAAGAAGAAGACGAGGAGTTTTATAACGCTGAAGAATACGATGATGAATATGAGGTGGGCAGCTGTAAATGACTAATTCCCGCACTGTGGGAAAATTTAAGAGAAGTGTGATGACATGGGCTTGTTACAGATTCGGAGCGTTGTGGGTGCCTTCCTCCTTACAGCCCTGTCAAACTCATTATCACCTTTCTTTTTTCCTTGATGGCAACAGCATCTCAGGGGACTGAGAAATGTCCCTGCCCACATAGAAACACAGGAGAGAGTTGATTAATAACACACCCACCACCTCAATTAATCACTGGGAGTGAATTGGTTTGCCGTGAGAATTCACTCACGCCATCCGCGGGGCTGGGAGCGTTTCAAAGTTCTAACGAAATTTACTTTTTTTCTTTTTGAAACAGGAAGAACTTCAGACAATAAAACAGTTTCATTCACTTTTGCAAGACCGTCTCGGCTGCACACTGATTTAATGTTCCTGACGAATACGAAACATATTTACCTGATTTCATTTGTGCAGTTAGAAACATGGACGCACACCTCTAGTCGTCCTCTGACCCTCTCCGCAGACACACAAACAGATGAGCAGGTGAAAGTAAACTATGCTGTACATGCTTCAATCTGAAATCTGAAACAAAGCAAACCCAGATATTGCTCACACATGTAGAAACATCACCAAGACACAATAAAACTGGTCGGAATTGTCCACATACAGTCAGACAAAGCAAAATAATGGGAATGGACTGAGACGGATGGAAAGGAAAAGAAAAGAAAGGAGAGGAAAGGGATGAAAAAAAAAGGAGAGCTGTAACTGGATGGATTCAGATCTGCACATTTTTAAACCTCCACTTTTGATTGTTTTCTCCTCCAGGCCGCCTCGACAACCACAGACCTCCCGTCTCTACCCCTGGAGGATGTGGAGGAGGTACTGCATCTTCCTCGCCTCATTGGTGCTTATTGGAATTGTAGAGTTTTTAATGTACTCCACATTCTTATCTGCTCTTTATTTTTCATTTCCAGGATGAAGCGTCTCTGCCTTCGCCTCCCTTCCCGACAGAAGAACCAGACAAGGTAGAGTTCTGATTTCACTTTGCACGGCCTTGAATCTTGCATGCGTGGGAATGCGATGCTCTTTTCATTTGCACTTAATTAAAGAGGACCTGGATGGTGATGAACAAGTGCTTGAACAAAGTGAAGGATGGGCTTCATTTCATCTCTGCCACAATAAAGAAAATCCCATAAATAAACAAAAGGGGGCTTAAAGGAAATAGAAAAAAAAGCACTTGGCATCATATTTCAGGGCTCTTCTTCTTTTCTGAAAGTTTCACCAGTGGAAAATGCTGCACGTGTTTGTATAAGGCTAATGGACACAAACCAACACAGTTTATAAAGATTTTCTATTAAACATGGAAACATCTGGAGCATGAGAACGAGCATTTATTTGAGCAGCATGCTTTGAAAACTAGATTATGACTGAATTACTGACCAAAACTAAAAAAAAACGACTTTTCTCTCTCATTTTGTTTTTAAACAGGACTATACACTGACTATAGAGAGTTAATCATTCATAGGCGATCACACACTGCATGGAGGGTGTGAATAAAACTGAACTGTGTCGCTGGCGGGGGAGCTCCTGAACCTGACCCGAGGTTTTTCACTCAGCGACGACGTCACTCGCCTCTAGAAAACCAGGCACCACCGTAAACATCTGGAAACTGTGTTGAGACTGTTGTTATTCTCCCACTTGCTCAGTTCAGCCTTGAATTTAAAGCTCCTTATTTATTAAGACAATCAATTCTCTTTAGCAAAACACGGCTGAAACTTTATTTATTGATTTTTTATTTCCACAAAATACTCAGCATATTATAACAGAACTATATTTCATAGCCAGAACAAACACTATTTTCACTGGTGAAATCTTTCTCTGTAATATTGACATGTATCCTCCAGTAAAAACATGTTAAACCAACTTTATAAGCAAGTCTGTGTTTTTCTTTCTTATCGTTTTCCCGTCACACACATCAAACTACACAAATCACCACAACTGTTGCACTAAACATGCTCTCGTGAACGTTTTGGGGGGAACTCGACAGGTGCCACAATCTCAACTGAGGGTGAGAAGAGGCGCCCCCTGGCCAGATTTCACTGTAAGTACCTGCTTTTTGTGTGTGTGTGTGTGTGTGTGCATAAAACAGACTAATAGTGATACAAGACAGCAGGAGTAATGGTTTTTATATTTCAGGTTTTCATGCCAGGTGCCCCTGGTGGAAGGAATCGCTTCAGGGAGGAACAAAAAGTAAATGTTCCCACTTAAAAAGAAATCAAACATATGGATCAAATTGCACTAATGGTCATGGTCGCTCTTTCATTTGAATTTCAGCATCCGTCCTCTGGAGCTGCAGGGTTCCGCGGCTTCAATGTAGGTCTGCACTTTAATCAACAACCCAGATAAAGATCATGAGCGTTAATCCATAGTAAGACGGTGCCACTTTTTGTTTTACTCCTCAGAGGAAGCAGGAGAATCCTGATCTTCCCAAACACAACAGAAGGGAGAGGCAGGAGAGAAGAGAGAGTGAGGTTCATGCAGATATGCAAGGTGGAGGAGGTAAAGAGACGAAGGATGAAGATGGGGAAGAGTGGAAGCTGGAAAAAGAGGAGGAATTAGAGCCGGATGGATTTACCGAAACCGTCCCTGATCCGGTTTATGAGGAGGAGGAGAGGAGCGGCGACTACGACTGGGATGCTGAGGAGGACGTGGATCGAGAGAGGGAAAGAGAGGAGGACCTGGAGAGGGAGAGAGAGAGGGAGCGGTTGGAGATGGAGCAAGAGCGAGAAGAGCTGGAGAAGGAGAGGGAGGCCGAGCTGGAGAAAATGGAGCGAGAGAGGGAGGCTAAGATGGAGCGGGAGAAAGAGAAGGTGGAGAGGGAGAAGATGCTGGAGAGAGAGAGGGAGAGGGAGGGGACAGAGGGAGGGGAGGGGGAGAGAGACCTGGACAGGGAGAGGGAGGAGTGGGAGAGGAGGAGGCAGGAGATGGAGAGGGGGAGAGCAGGAGGCTACGATGAGGAGACTGGACAGCCTTACCCGTACCCTCCAGAGTATTTCCACCTGAAGGTGAGGACACAAAGTACAACTCAGGATTCTAACATTCAATGAAAATAAATCAACATTTGATTCGGTCAAAGTAGAATAAATGTCCACTTTTATTATATAAAGACATATTTCTGATTTAACTAAAGACCCAGACTTGTATCTATCTCACTGTACTTTATTCATTTTAATTAAATGTGTCTCTTGTGTAGGGACAACCAGGGGAGAACGGAAACCCAGGACGAAAGGTGACTTAACACAAAAATAAAACTCACCATGAGAAAATATTGTGAATTCAAATGCTCCATGATTTTGTTTCCATCACTCGGAACATTACACCATGATGAGCATATGCAGTCAGTAGCTTTAAGGTTAAAGGTTAAAGGTCAAGGGTCAAGGTCCCTTTTATCTTTTGATCATGGCAAGAAAAAGGTGAGTGAACATGTTTATGGTTTTATAATTTCCTGTGAAACGTCTCCTTCCGCCGCAAGGATTGACTGACGTGATTCCACTGAGTGGAAATCGTCATTATAAAAATATCCCCCCACCTACACATGTTGCATCAGTTAATGACATCAGAGCTCTGTGTGTGTGTGTGTGTGTGTGTGGGGCTCCTGGCTTTTGATGTCCCCGCTGCTCTATTTTCAGTTTGACTGCCAGACAGTAGATTAAACCAGACATAAATAATTCCCCTTAACATGCTGACACGTCTGCTTCTACCTATTTACTTTATTTGTATTTACTTCTGTTTATTTGTTTTGGCACTTTGAGAAAAAAAGAATGTGTTGAGGTGTATTTCAACTTTCTGACGCATTTCTGTTTCTCACTTTTCAGGGCGAAATTGGTGAATTGGGACAAAAGGTGAAAGTTGACTCACGAAGAAGTCTGCGTGTTCTTTTGGGCTGATGTTTTTCTCGTGTGGTGGAATGATGGATGTTGTTTTTGTTTGTTCAGGGGGAACCGGGGAGCGGCCACAGAGGACCTGAGGGCCAGGCTGGTCCTCCGGGACACAAGGTGACATGTCCGTCCTTCCTTTAGTTTCAAAACATTCAGACAAAATACAAGCAGCGATTTGCTTGTATGACGTCTGCATTGAATCAATTAAGTTCACAATCTTCCATCGCATTCAGTGTGATTGACATCCCCCCCCCGCGGTTTTAATTTAGTGAACTTAATTGACTCACTGACTCAGTCGCTCTTTGAAAGTTTTGTTCGAGCTTTTGCGAAGATAAATGGAAAACAGACTAAGCAATTATTCAAGAGTTAACGCAAAACGAGTGACCTTTAACTTAGTGTTTGTTTAAACATTTTGTCTCTATTTCCCTCTCTCTGTCCCTTCTCAAAACTTTTTGTTCAACCTCAGGGGGAACCAGGTGAGCCTGGGCCTCCGGGTGCTCAGGGCATCCAGGGTATCCGTGGTAACACAGGCATCCAAGGCTCCCCGGGCCACAGGGGTCCGCCGGGGGATCCAGGGGAGCCGGGCAGAGACGTGAGTCATCATGTATAGTTCTTATTTGAACGAGAGAACGTTGGGTCACTGGGTGTAAAAGAGGAGTAAGACATTTTTTTGTGTTGATGCAGGGTGAGCGAGGTAAAAGGGGGAAGAACGGATCCCCAGGAGCTCCTGGACTTCGAGGACCACCTGGCGCACATGTAAGAAAGAACAAATAGTACCAGACGTGTACTTTTCCATTTGTAATAATAAGTTGGAATTGATTTCAATTTTAGTTATTTTTCATACCTGAATACCGGCTGGAAATGTACTTATTGATATTTTTTTCTTCCACTTTCTCCCCTGAAGGGTCCACTTGGTTTATCTGGAGTAAAAGGAGAAAAGGTACAATTACTGCATGTGTGATATTTGAGTGGCATCTGCTTTTATTGCGTTTGATCCAATAATTCTATATACAAATTTAGTTTTATGTTTTTAGCATTGTTCTACTTTCATTTAATCTGTTCTGAGTAGGGTTGCAAAATTCCGGGAATATTCAAAGCTGGAAACTTTCCATGGGAATATACGGGAATATACGGGAATATACGGGAATATACGGGAATTAACGGGAATTAACAGGAATAAACTGGAAATTATGCAGGTAATTTATACTAACTGTATTCCCCTGTCATATACAGACATAAATATAAACATTTTGTTTTGTCATAGGCCGATTTGAGCCCTGAGGAAGCTTTGGGCACTTGACTATATGCTTCTGGATCTTTGTGTCATTCTTAACATAGGTCTTTGCACAGTATTTGCAAATGTACAAAGCCTTTCCTTCTATATTGGCTGGGGTGAAATGTCTCCACACATGAGATAGTGCACGTAGCATTGCTCTGTAGAATAAGATGAGAAAAAATCTTGTAAAAAAACACTAAAGCAATGCCAGAGATATAAATAGTTGGCCAATTGGAATCATCCTTAAAAATATTTTACAATGATGGATAAATGAATAGAAATAGGCTAGATGGACAGATGAACAATCCTCAATCAGCATGTTAACATATTTTCCCCAGTAATATCATTGAAACTTACCTGACTAGTCCTGCACACTACAGCAGGCCTCAAAGCCCTGCTGTAGTGTGCAGGATGCTGGCAATTATCTGTGCAAGTGATGGAGAAATGCACAGTGCAGGGTTGAAATTCTTGAAAAAAAAATATTTTTTTCAAAATTCCCCAAAATTCCCGAGCTGAATATTCCCATGGAAATTTTCCGCCCCTTTGCAACCCTAGTTCTGAGAGAAAGACATCTATCATGACTTTATCTATTCTTGATTGTGTCTCTCATCAGGGTGACAGTAGTCCAGGAGAACCGGGAGCCAGGGGTTTGACCGGTGTCCCAGGCAGAAGGGTGAGCTAAGTGTCAGATTGAACAGAAATCAGTGATGTTGGCGGACTGTGTAAAAAAATCATAAATGTATTTATTTTCCTTCAGGGTGAAATGGGTCCTCTGGGTGTTAAAGGATCTCCGGGACATATGGTAAACAACTAACAAGTCAAACCCATAGAAATGAGTGTAAAATCCTCCTTTTGTACACAACATCCAAAAAAACTAATAATCATTTATTTTTCTCGTTCTCCCACAAGGGTTCGAAAGGATTACGAGGCAGCAAAGGAGAAAGGGTGAAGTTATATTGAACATTTTAAAACTGACATAATGGGCGAAATACCGGCTACATTTTTTTGTGAATGTCCTGTTTCGCCAATATTTTAGAATTCAGTTGCATGATATTTAGCCTTTAAACCGAGGAACCTAACATACTAAGTCAGTGCAGGAAGGACAGGAAGACTCACATCAATGACGTTCAACCGAGATACTGAGTGTTCTCCTCCAATTATTGCAAAAACCACGGCGCACAAAGTAGCATGAGAGTGCGGCTATTTCCGAGACCCTGGAACATCCTGGCTCTATCTCCCTGCGTGTCCACAAAGTGCAAATCACTCTCTATTACTGTTGTTTGCGTCGACAGTGCGTCCTGAGGTTGGAGAGGAGAGGCCAACTCTGGCGTTTGACTGTCTAGGTGCTCTCGCAGACGCCTTTCATTTTCCCGAGATAGCAGCTTCTCATTCATTTTGAAGTGCCTCCAGGTACCGGGGCCGTGTCGATAGCAGTGATGTCAGTTGTCAGTCAGTCCGGCTTCATGTGCGTTTGTTTCCCTCTCGACTCGAGTGTCACGACTGAGATTTATTCATCACGCTCCTTCCTGTCAAATCAACCTTTCATTACATTTTATCAACGGCAGATCATATTCAAACTAGATTACATTGTTATTGAAAGGATGTAATAAAATGCCTCGAGGGGGGAAAACAATTTTCATGCGCATCGACATGGCAACAGGAGATATGACGTAATCTGTGTGGAAATAATCAGGAGCGGAAAGTCGTTTAAGGTTCCTGTTTCTTTTCAGGGAGATGGTGGGCTACCGGGAATCACAGGAGAGCGGGTATGATGATTTTCATGTTGCTCCCTAGTTTATAGTATATATTTCCATGTGAATCTGCATGAATTACTTTATTATATTTGTTGTGGTTTACATTTGCTTGCACCAGGAAGTCACTCTTGATTTTTCCGTCCTACAGGGGAGTGTGCTTCAAATCCAAGGACCTCGAGGATTTAAGGGAGTCAAAGGAATTCCGGTGAGATGACAAGGAGTTGCACTATACTTTTATATTTAAATACAGGGGGGGGAGGGGAAACCAAAATTATATTATAACTCAGTTGAGCACAAACCTACGACAAGGCCCAACTTGTCCTATATATCTTGTATATCTTGTATATATTTTGTTTGGTTTGGTTTTATGGATAGTTATTTCTCTCTTATTTGAAGTACTTAGTACTTATTGTGTTTTATGTTCAATGTATGCACCTTTTTTACCAAAGAAAAGTCCAGGTAGTTGTAAACCTACTTGGCAATAAATTCTTTCTGATTCTGATTATGATTCTGATTAAATCCGATCAAGTTGCACCAAAATACAAACACAGATTCCTTTTTTCATCAAAACCCATGAATTAATTTACAGGAACTGCAACACAAACAAACTAATAATCTAAATAACATAGTAAACCCCCCACAAAGACGGATGAAGAGCTGAGTAGCTGTTTTGTTTCAGGGTGAGCGAGGTCCGCCGGGCTTCGATGGCGACAAAGGAGAAAAGGGCGAAGACGGCCCCCCCCGGATTCAAGGTAATAAAACCTGAAGGAGATGAATCCTCGGCTCTGTGTTACTAAAACCTCCCATGATTACGTCCCTGTCAGATAATCATCCGCTGCAATACATCATTATAATGGAAGGAATTGTTTTTTACAAGGGCTTGAAGGGTGATGCCGGCACCAAGGGGGCATTGGGAAGGTTTGGAGCACGAGGACCTGTGGGGCAGAAGGTCAGTGATGTGTCATTGGAATATATTGACAGTGGCAATGTTATTTATGTTATTAAACTTTACATAATGCTACCTTCTCTTCTGCAGGGAGATCCAGGAGAGCCAGGACTCAACGGAGTGATGGTAGATTAATCTTTGTCAATTTACAACATTTTGGATGCAAACATTTACAGCATTAAATACGAGGAATCACAAGCAGTGGTATTTCTGCGTGATAGGGTCGCAGCGGGGATCACGGAGTGGACGGGGCCAAAGGGTCCAAAGGAGACGTGGGACTGCAAGGTCAAAAGGGTGATCAGGTACGCGGAAGAGATATGATCCAAACAAACAAGATTGTCTTCATTTTCAAATCCTCTTTTTTAAGATTCTGTCTGTGCTTTGTTTGTTGTTACAGGGCGACTCAGGGCAAGCAGGGTTACCAGGAGCCAACGGGGAGAAAGGAGAGAAGGTGAGACGGTTGTTGTTTGTCCCAGTTCATTGAGTTGGACGTTGTTTATTTGTGTCGTCACATTCTGCCGTGTTCAGGGTTTCAGAGGATTACCCGGACGCATCGGGAATCCAGGCCTCAACGGAGAGAAGGTAAGAACCTAATTTAAATCTGTTCACAACTATTAAGATTGATGTGTATGATGTGTGTGACACGGTGAACGTGGTGTCTCGGCAAAACAGGGAGAAATGGGGATACCCGGCGCCCCTGGTATGCCTGGACTGAATGGAATCACTGGTCGCAAGGTGAAGTCTTTCTCCTCCTCTCTTCCCCAAACATGTTCAGTGCTGTTATTTCTTTCCTTTATATTTGTGGTTTCCATCCTGGGCAACTTCAGGGCGACAAAGGACAAGGGGGGACCAGTGGCGTTGATGGTGAACCAGGAGTGAAAGGGGAAAAGGTCGGTAGACTAACATCACTTTATCATCAACCAACTCATTTACGTGTTTGTATCAACTGAACCAGGGTGTGTTTTTCTCCTTCTTGTTGAATTCAGGGTTTATCAGGGTTCTCGGGTTTCCCCTGGTTTTAAGGGCTCAGCAGGGAGTCCAGGCAGGGCCGGAGATGAGGGGCCACCAGGGATCCCAGGTCCTCGGGGGGGCGGTGGGCCTAAGGTACAGTATACTTACTGCCTCAATGAATTGACTGATGATATTAACTGATATTTGTATGGTGCAGTGATCATGCATTGTTGTGTAGACACTGTTTGGTGGCCGATGACGATATTCAAAAGTAACACAATTCTAATACTGATATCCTAATGACAAATAGATGTAATCGAGGTTTAATATTTTACAGTTCAACTATAAAATGTATTTTAAATAAGAGAAAAAGAGCACAACCACATATATAGAGCTAAGAAAATACTTTAAAGATTAATACACATATTTAGAACGAGAGTGGGACAGAACACGGAGAACAAGAAGTATGAGCTGAGGCTGATTACAGTCATCACCACGTCTGTGTGTTGAGTGGCAGCATGTGGTCCGTGTAGTGCAGCAGAGGCATGTCCTTAATTAACACACGCACACACGCACACACACACACACACAGACACACACAGGTTTATTTCCATCTGCAGCTTTCAAGTAATATCTTACTCAATTAGCTCCTTTCAGCTGCAATTACCAGACTCAGTTATGAGAGAGAGGGGACGGGAACCTCTAATGGAAGGAGGCTCCTAATTGGTCGGTTTTTCGTACGTCATCAGATGAGCTGCTGGGAATTGTTTCCAGCTGACGTAGAAGTGTCTTACGGAGAGAATTACAAAGCTCCGATTTTTATTTATTCTGCATGCTCTCTGTTTTTTTTTGTCAAACAGGGGGAGAGGGGCCGAAGAGGAAAAGTGAAGCCGTGTCAGAGGGGAGCATCGGGGACACCGGGACAAAATGGACAGAGTGTGAGATTCATCAACACACAACAAACTGCACACATTTAACACAGGAAGCCTTTTTTCCACTCGCTGTCGTCGTGTATTAAAATCTGGGAAAATATCCAAAGATGCTACGTTGCTATATTAAGGAAAGTGATTAAAAAATGTCTGGATCCTTCTCTTAATTCAAAATTGAATGGGTTCTTTGTGGGTTCACCACAGATACGTGTCAATGTGTTTTTTTTCCCTATAGGGCATAGTTGGGAGTACAGGAGGAAAGGGGGAGAAGGGAGATCCTGGACTCTCAGTACGTGTTTAACACAAACACACATAATCACACCCACACAACACATGTTTACACAAATACAGAAATTGTTATTCAAATGACTGAGTGGATGAAACGTCTTTGAATCCTTGTGTTTCTCTGTCAAGGCTGAAGACGTGAAGGAGCTAGTCACGCAGGAGGTGGCAGATAAATGTGGTGAGTGTGTGTGTGTGTGTGTGTGTGTGTGTGGGGGGGGGTTTGTTTGTGGTGGCGCTCCTGTGGCAGCAGCATGGCACCCGCCTTGTGTTGTGCCATCTGTTATGTTCTCTCGGAGGAACAAGCGCCATGGTGCCAGCAGCAGCGGAGCCATTCACAAACACGAGACCGCAATTAAGTGGGACGTCTTCCCCGAGAATCCAGAGAATCCACGAGCCTCAGAGACACTCAGAGAAAATTAGTGGCTTCAAAGTTTGTCGCTGAGTGTTCGACATGCAATAAAAGTGTAGCACAAGATAAAAAATATTAAATATCAGCATTCTTACATTGTGTTCATCCATGTTCCTCCTGGCTTTTATATTTACAGGACTGGATTACAAGTTCATGGTAAGGTCAGTGGATCCAGACGGAACGACAGCAACGACTGACAGTAAAAAGGAGCCAGGAGATGTGGTGATCTCTCTCTCTCGTGATGGAGAGGGAGAAGAAGAATATGGAGACAGGGCAGAGGAAGTGGACAGTCCTGCCCCTGGGATCCTCGGAGAAGAAGGGATGATACCAAACCGCACTGGTAAACAAATACAGGTTTAAAGGTCTCTTACGTGTTAGCAGGGTCCGAGGCCGAACACACAGATTCCTAGGGTGTGACTTTAAATGTGTTTCTAGGTTTTACATGAAAACCACAAGTTTCCTTCAACACATCATATCCCAGTTGGTTCTCCCTATGCCAGTATCTCCAGTGCTTCTGTCACTGGGGCCGTCAGTGTCAAGCCAAAAGCAGAAAGTTAGACAAAAGGTCATCATGTACCAACACAATATTCTAAAGAGCTCATTAGTGTCTAAAGCCTCGGGGACATAATATCTGTCTGCATATTGAGTTATTGAAGCTTCAGTGACCAGAAACCTAATCAAAGAGGGAGCCTGTCATTGCCCATCGTCAAAGTCAGCGTGATTATTGAGAAATGATGAGAACTCGTTCCTCTGTGTACAAATTGATGGATGTTGCACAAGCACAGTTGGCTACAATCCAATTTAAACACATTTTTGTTAGAAGTTAAACTTAGATCTGAATAAAAAGTGCCAGCATCTTGACCCCCATTTTATATTTTATATGTGAGACTGTATATTTCTGCCAAGGCTAACATCCCATCTCACTATGTTAAATGTTGTACCCCTCCCCCCCGTGTATATTTTAATGAAATATGATGGAAATCGTTGGTGTAGTTTTTGGAAAGTCCTCCCTACTGGAATTTAAACCTACAATAACTGACTTTTTGGGCCACTTGGGGGCAGTGTTAACAAGTTGTGAATGGAACCATCCATAACCTTTTTTCTTGATGTGTTTATTGACCAATCCAGCAGTTTGCTAGCTGCGTTTTAGCTCCATATTCTTTCAGCTTAGTGAAATCATGACTTCACTAATGCTTCACTTCATTTACTTTTATAAACTGTATCATAGAGCACCTGCAGTTACAAGGTGCTTTGCAAGTTCGAGATATAAAATTGAAGGCAAACAACAGGAAATGGTTAAAAAGCAAACTATAGAAAAGCAATTTGAAGGTTACCCGTTATTATCTCATACCGAGATTGAACATTGACAGAAAGTTTGCATTCAGACATTTAAAAACAAATGAATAGATGCTGCAGCTCTGCCCCTGTCCCTCACCTCCATCTCTCTCTCATTATGATTCGAGATAAGTCAGAATGCCACCAGCTTCTTCTTGCTCCCTGACAACTGAATCCACCAGCGTTCAAATCTCTCTCATTGCTTCTGGCTTCAGATTCTGTTGATGGAGCGACGGCGGAGTGGAGCCAGAGGAAGAAAAGAAAAGTATTTGGAGAGAACGCAGCTGGTGAGTGGCCAAGACAACTCATTTTCTCCTTATCTCTCTTCCTCCCCTCTTCTTTCCCCCTTGTTTACTTGCTCTGTGTCTCAAGTCTCCTATTTTTTTGGTTGTTGTCTCCCTCTTCGTATTTCGTGTATCATCTGTGAGTAATGGGTTGAGATTATTGAGAGCACAAGGTGGGAGAGAGAGATAAGAGCAGAATTTTTTAATCCATGAATGTTTGACTGGCTGTGTTCGATTTCACGAGGCGTTTTCTAAATAAAACTACCAAGTGGAAACAGATCTGAAGTGCAGCCGAGAGTTTGGTGATTAAACCTTTGTTTACGTCAGAACAGAGGACAATAAATAAAGCTCAGTTGAGGGCTAATATAATTTATTCTGCAATTTATCAAATCTCCAGGATCTTAATTTGAAAAAACAGCCACGACTTTATTCCTCACTTTCTCTCCTGTCGTGGTGGCATGCAGCCTCGGCAGCTGACCGCTGTCTGGAGCCCATGTCAGAGGGGACGGGCTCAGAGTACGTTCTGCTCTGGTACTTCCACCGGCGCTCGGGGGAGTGCCGGCCGTTTGTGCACGGCGGCTGCGGCGGCAACCGAAACCGGTTCTCCACCAGGCAGGAGTGTCAGAGCCGGTGTGGGAAGCAGAGGACAGGTAGAGCACACACTATGGAGCAGCGGGTCAGATTGATAAGACAATCATTAGATGCTGAAAGATAATATCCTGTTCATCTCTACACTTCCACAGGCACTGAACCCTGGAGATGAAGCAGGCCACCCAGGACAATATCCTCATTATGTACATAACTGTGTAAAATGTGTTTTTAATGATGCTTTTATTTATATATTTTAAAAGCTGTGTCTCGATGTGTTGTATGGATTCAAATATGTGAATGCAGAAAATGTTGTAATTATATAAATATATATAAAAAACCTTCCTGTATTGTCGTGCTCGTCTCTCCCCTGCCCACGTCGTTCTGCGGTTTCTCTTTATATAACACCCAGTCACCTTTCGAGTGTGTCTGTGGAGATGCCCTCCATCCTGTGTGGTGTGAAAAAAATACGATGCTGGTGGAGCTGACTGCCTGCTGCCGCCTCCACCGCTACATATGTTCCCTTTGGTGGGGGGTGTTATGGGTCAGGCTGGGAGCCAGACGAGAGGCCGACGGGGGGGGCCTAGGAGGGAGAACCAACAGGGACTGAATTCAAGACCGCCGCAGCAGTGGCAGGGGATTCCTGCGTGGGCGCTGATGTGGGGGCTGCACGCCTTGGAGGGTTTGTTTTGTTTCTTCTGGCAGAGCGACACAACACGACAAAGAGGAACTGTTTCTCATTGGTTGGTGAAAAATGCAGCAGTGTCTCAGTTCAGGCTGAATTCTCGTGCCAACAGTCAGGGTTGTAATTTAGCATCTGCACCAATTCTCTTTAAACTGAAGTTAGTTCCCCGTCTTATGTGAAATTACTCTGGCAGAGAGTAAAGGGTGAGTTCATGTAAGGATTTGTTCCCTGAGCAGTTTTACAGAAAGTAGAAAATCCTGGATCAGCACCAACATTTTATGACCTGACTCATAATGTATCTTTCCAAGTTTCATGATGATCCATCCATCAGTTGTGATGTGACCTTGCTTTTAAACAAACCAACAAATAAACGTACACAAAAGGCTGAAAACACAAATTCATTTGAAATTACTTTGGAAAAAAAAAGTTTCAGGTTTTGAGGTCATGGAACCAGGGACAGTGAAAGTTAAAAGAAATGTTAAATCGTCTTTGTATGAAATGAAAGTACCTCTGTCCACTGGTAGATAGATATTGGTTGAAGAGTAGAGTCAATAATATATCAAAGATAAAAATACACCTTCACACAACCCAGTATTTCCTGGCTCAACAAGCATGAACGTGTGATTATTACTCCACCTCAGAGTGGGAGGACATCTCATTACACAATGTGTCATTACTCAGCTGTGAGGACTCATTCATATTAATCCTACAATCAAGTCGCTCATTAGACCCGGACCCAACTCTCCACCTCCTCCTCTTTTCTCCTGACTGACGTGAAGCAACGCTGCGGGTGGTGCTGGTGTGTGTTACACGTACACGCTCAATTATTAACTTTGATTTAAAACACAATATTCTTTTGATATCTCGCATATCTTCACTGTAATGAAATCAAGTAACTACATATACAACATGAACATCATACACACGGGGTGCGATTGTCAAACACTAACGTTACATGGTGTCATTCACGCAACACTTAGTGACTGTTTCTATGAGTTACTGTGTAGTGTTGGTGTTATATATGTGTATTGATTACTTAAGGGGAACTACTGTAAAATCATGAGTAAAACACTTATAGTACTACTTAAAGTGTCTACTCACCCTACTTATAAACACGTATTTAAAAGCATCATATTAGAAAGTGGTACCATGATTTTCATTAATAGTTATTAACTTAAAGTTATTTTCTTGATCGACCAACAGTTGAAGGTGCTGAGTTCAAGTTTAAGCACTGGTTAAAAACAAAATACATTCACTTCCCTGTCACATGAAACAAAGAAATGCACCAAATCCTCATATTTAAGATAATGTTTGACGTTGTTTTTGCTTTAAAATGAATGTAATTGATTCACTAATGCAGCTTGAGTTAATATTTATTTTATAACTAGTTCAAAAATCGAAATATGTTCACTTCAGTGTTGTACATGACACTCAAAATCAAATCTTCATTAGAAAAAAATATTGTAAACACATGATTCATAATTTATATACATAAATACCAACTAATATACTTATTGATCCACCAACCAATGCATCTTATTTTGAGTTTGTACTTACATGTGAAAATGTTCGTGGAAAGAGTTCCTAACATTGTCCCATGGAAATATATCACGTTGATACATGGAGCTGTCCATGGTCCTGAATGTGAGCTCAGTCTCACACTGGCTCATGACTCTGCTTCTAATATAACATTGATCTGGTGTGGTAGTGTGTAGTGTTAGTTATTAGTGTGTAGCTAGTGTATAGTGATAGTGAGTTGTATTAGCGTATAGTGTTGGTGTGTATTGTTCACTTAAAGGAAAGATCTATAAAAACATACAAAGAGTTAAAAAAATTTACCTGCATTTAAAACTAAAAAGTTTGTGACAAACAAAACCAAAACTTTTCTTTGTGTGTTTGTGTTTGTGGTTGTGTGTGTGCGTCGTGATGCCTCGTGTTCACCAACAGGTCACATTTACCAACTTCCCTTCCTCTCTAGTCTTCCTCCACCTCTTCATCACCGCAGCTCAGCCAATGGGAGCAGCCTCTCCTCCGTGTGAACCAGCAGCGGGATGACGTGTTTGCTGGCGTAGAGCTGGCGGTTCCTCGGCTGCTACTAAATGAATGCATGGTGGGGATGGAGGAGCAGGACGCACCGGCGGTCAGACTGTGCGCACTGCTGACCTCCCCGCGCACACACGCACACACACAGCCACACACACGCACGCACACTATCACACAACACAGGATTTGTCACCGTCACTCCTGAGGATTTCTTGCCTGTTTGGGTTTTCAATTCTTTGCAGGGAAACGCAGGGGTTGACATCTGCAACAGTTTTTTCTTTATTACAGGACGCGAGTGGTAAGTTGGGAAGTTGCTTATTCATATTTTGGAGCTGATTATATCATATCATCTAAAAAGAAGAGGTTAGTCCAAAGATAAATGGAAGAAAGTGTGTTTTCTGCTTGTTCTGTGCGTAAATGAATGTTGAATAGACTTTTATGAAAAGAAAAGGTTCCTTTTTTAGACAATATCCTTGTGATTCTTCAGATTAAAACACAATACAAAAAGAAAAACCCCACACGTGCAGGTTGTGAATGTTTGTCCTCCCCCCTCCATGTCCCAGGGGAGCCAGCATGCTGTCCTCCCTTGAAGACCCTGCTGCTGCTCTCGGTCCTGTGCGCACCGACCTCCAGCCTGTGCCTGCGCCTCTACCACAGCCGCTCCGACCTCCTATGCGCCAACCAGCTGGAGGAGCCGGTCTACTCCCCCGTGGAGGACTGGGGGTCCCTGCTGCAGTCCGCGGAGTACCTCACCTCCTCTTCCTCCTCTTCCTCCTCATCCTCCTCATCCTCTTCATCCTCCTCTGGCGAGTCCGGCCGGGGCAAGAGGACCTCGAGTCCCGCAAACTACCGCTTCGTGAGCCGGACCAAGCTCAGGGGAGCAGATGCTCCGCAACAGCAGCAAAGGGGACCGCCGGAGCAGACTGACCCTGTCCCTGGACGTCCCCACCAACATCATGAACGTCCTGTTCGACGTGGCCAAGGCCAAGAACCTGCGCGCCAAGGCGGCCGAGAACGCGCGTCTCCTGGCGCAGATAGGACGGAGAAAGTGACCGTGAAGGACACAAGTTTGATTCTAACATGACCCGTGTGCGCCTCGTTACTCTGCTGTAATAGATTACTTCTCATTCACTTTTTAAAGTAATTGTATTGGTCTGATTCTTCGGGGCAATGGTAGATTTAGTTTTCTCACATTCCAGGTAAAAGAAGTATTTATAATGTCGCGATTACTGAAAGTTTTAAATCATATTAAAGGTGTTCATCATCTTTTTTTTTGCTCCAATCCAGATTACGGACAATAATAATAATAATAATAGGGGTAATAAAGGATGTGAACAGATTAAACCTTGTTACTCAAAAATGCATGATGATTCAGGATTCCAACTCATAAATTTGAACTTAAATAACATATATACAAATTTGATTCAAGGTTGATGGGTCGATATTCTTTGCTGCAAATTTCCAGGTCTATTTTTACGGACATACATTTTTTTATGTTCCACTTGTTTCCTGTTTCAGCATCGATGAGTCAAGAATAAGATCAAGAGGCACGAGGTCAAATGTGTGTTAAGATGATTGATGATTTCTGTAAAGAAAAGATTAGAGAGGTGCAGATTCTCTCACACTGTAGCCGACAGCTTTCAAGTCTGCAGAGAGGATTTCATATTTGTACTATTATTATTATTATTATTATTGCTGTTATAGCGGTACGGGATAAACCTCTGATTTATTTTTCAGGAGAACGAATACTGAATAGGTTTAGTTTACCCCTGAGTCATGAAATTTCGAATCACGGACTAAACCACGAGAACAAAGATATCATCTACTTTTATTTGTTGCATAATCATAACGTTACATTAAGTAGGATTACATGTTTTTTCTCTTTTCTGCCTCGTTTCTGATCATTTTGTTGTTCAGAAATTCTCATGAGGACCTGTAACGACTCCACATTTCAATGTGAAACACACAAACCAACCAACGCATCATGAAACACAGTCAAAATGCAAATGCATGGGAATGTATGTGTTCATCAGATGTCTGTTATTTTTATACAACTCAAAATAAAGGATTATTTTTCCTCAAATAAAGCAATGAAAAAGAAACAATCAAATGTGCCCTTTTTTATGCAGCTTTATGAACGATCCATTCATATTTTCAATTATTATAATTCCTTTACTGTCCATGACGCTTGAGCCTGACTGATTAAGATTATCTTATCTTATTTGCTCTTAATATATAAAAGTTTGTCTGTCATTTGCATATTGTTCCACTTGACTTGATCACATTTCTTTCTAACCAGATTTAAAGGATCTAGAAGTTGATCAAACTGTGTATTTAAGTTGAAGACAAACAATAAGTGACCCACTTTTTTATTTGTGTCAGTATTAATCTCATAAAATCTGGTTTGGGCAGTTTTGGGGTTAAAGAGTTCCCCTGCTTCAGACAAGACAGAGCAATGTCTCCATCTTGTGGTCATTTGGGTTGACTACACATCAGTTCCACAGGTGCAGCCCCACAGAGCTCTGCTGCTTTGCTGGTGTAAAAAGTTCAGTAAGTGCATTTTCATCATTCATCTATCAAATGTCCAAAGTCCACTGCCACAGTTTGGCTTCTTATTTTCCAGAGACACTGAAACACTGTATAAATCTCTATTCACAAAAAGGTGGCTTCACAAATGTTACTGCATTTTTATGTCCTGTCAAATATCAAATTATCCTTTCATATATTAAGTGAGAACCCTAACCCTACGAATAAGAATAAGACTATTTTGTGTGTATCTAATTGTTATTTACATGCAACAGGAAACACGTTTGTTTGTAAAGTGGGTAATTTTAAACCTTAGGCCTGGAAGGGCATGGAATTGTAATATAACCTGTAATATAGTCAATTTAACTAATTTTTTAATAATTCACAATATTTGAACAAATATAATCTACGTTTAAGACATGTTCATAATTATTTAAATATTGATCAATGGATGTTTATAACTGTAATTAATCACAATAATATACGTGGGCTTCTATCATGGACGTTCAACATCAATATCTATCTAAATTCATTGTGTAATATAATATTATATTATATTATATTATATTATATTATATTATATTATATTATATTATATTATATTATATTATATAATATGATCTAATATAATATAATATATTAACAGCGGCGCCCTCTGATGGTACTGGTACAGAACGGTTTTGACGTAGCTTCCGTCGACGTGGACGTTCTTACCGGAAGTGAGTCCCGACTAACAGGAAGTAAGTTTTCTCTCCGGCTACGTGGAAGTAGCTTCTCTCTTCTCTGAGGCTGAGAGCGAAACGTTCCCCGCGACACGATGATCAAGAAGTTCGACAAGAAGGACGAGGAGTCCGGTGAGATTTTAAAAACTATCAGTTCATTACTTTAAGGAAGCGACGGCGCCGGAAAGAATGAACAAAACCCGGTCGCTACTGAAGCTAACGCCGTGCTAGCTGGTTAGCTAACGAGCTACAGTAGCTGTCAGGAGAGATGAAGCTCAGCGGAACAGGGACGTTTATCATTAACTCACATTGATGCAGCAGATGTTTTAATGCAGTTGTGTTTAGCGGAGGTGCAGCTGCTGTTTACCCGGTGATAGATAACCTCCTCCGGTCAGGGGTTTTAGCTGCGGTTGGTGTTTAGCATTAGCTCAGCTGTAGCAGGTCGGTGTCAGCTGGGTGTTGTGATGTCTGCTCGTTGTGTCTGACGTGTCCGCTGTGACATCAGCTTCACCTGTGTTTTATACGGATGACTCGTGGTGCTTTGAATGAATGGAGACACCTGCCTTCTAGTTGTGTTGCATTAACATGTGTGTACGTGTAGCATTAGCCCACGTCACCTCTGCGTCCTTCGGGTGTGTGTGTGTGTTGTGTTTGTAGACAGTTCAGTGCAATAACAAGTCAAAGGGTGAACGTCACTGACCGTGTTGCTCTGCCTCGCAGGAAGTGGGTCCAACCCGTTCCAGCACCTGGAGAAGAGCGCGGTGCTGCAGGAGGTAAAGTCTGGAAACACAATCTGCGCAAATGAAATATCTCAATCGCTGCACAGACATTAAATCATTTGACCCCTTGTCGTTCCCAGGCGCGTCTTTTCAACGAGACTCCCATCAACCCAAGGAAATGCCTCCACATCCTCACCAAGATCATCTACCTCCTCAACCAGGTAAGAACATCAGTGCAGAAAACGGTTACGTAGCGTTTCACTGACACTTGAACTCTGTCTCACTTTGTGTGCGTCTCTCTGTTTCCTCAGGGGGAGCATTTCGGGACCACAGAGGCCACCGAGGCCTTCTTTGCCATGACCAGGCTCTTTCAGTCCAATGATGTAAGAAATACAAATCTGTTTTTAATTATAGATTCCATTTTGTTAATATAGAAATGCTGTATTGTAAGTTTGTGCTCTCTTTCCCTCATAGCAAACCCTGAGGAGGATGTGCTACCTTACCATCAAAGAGATGGCCAACATCTCCGAGGATGTCATCATTGTCACCAGCAGGTTTGTACCCGACATAGTGGTGTCTCACACAGGACTTGTCGTTTCTTGGCTGACTTAGAGAACAAAGTGTCCATACACCTCAAGGACTGTTGATGCACAACAATCTGATTTATGTCATGTAATTATGTATTATGTTTGGTCTTTTCCAGCCTGACCAAGGACATGACTGGGAAGGAGGACGTATACAGAGGACCTGCTATCAGAGCCCTCTGCAGGATCACAGATGTGAGCACTTGTCCTCTCTCTCTCTCCATCTCTTCCCTTGCCTAGTCCATAACATACAAAATGCACCTAAATAAAAAGGAAAGCACATTTTCCTCATGTTTCCTTTGTCTTCCCCACAGACCACCATGCTGCAGGCCATTGAGAGATACATGAAGCAGGCTATCGTGGACAAGGTGCCCAGTGTGTCCAGTTCTGCTCTGGTGTCGTCACTGGTGAGACAGCCTCAGATTTGACTTCAAATTGTTGTGTAACCATGTGGTTGATGTGTAGTTGTTTAATCAGGGTTTGTCTTTCTGCTTGTGTGTGTGCAGCACATGGTGAAGATGAGCTATGACGTGGTGAAGCGATGGGTGAATGAAGCCCAGGAAGCTGCTTCTAGTGACAACATCATGGTTCAGGTGTGAAGACAAACAAACATAAATAAAGATATATCATACATGTAGAGTTTAAACAAGCGTATATTCATTTTGTTTGTTTGTTTGTGTTTGTCCTGTCCTCCAGTACCATGCCCTGGGCCTGTTGTACCATCTCAGGAAGAACGACCGACTTGCCGTCACCAAGATGCTCAACAAGTTCACCAAGTCTGGTCTCAAGTCTCCCTTCGCCTACTGCATGCTCATCCGGATCGCCAGCAAGCTGCTGGACGAGACCGAGGGGGGGTGAGTGGACGTGCTGTCATGTGACACAATCGGCAGAGATGCACAGGGGACATCTGGGTCCATCGAGTAGAGCAGCTGATTCCACAGTGATGACTTATTCATGGAATTTCATTTTGTCTTTACAGTCATGACAGCCCCCTGTTCGACTTCATCGAGAGCTGCCTGAGGAACAAGAATGAGATGGTGGTGTACGAGGCCGCGTCGGCCATCGTCCACATGCCCAACTGCACCGCCCGAGAGCTGGCCCCCGCTGTGTCAGGTCCGTCCCTCACTCACTCTCTTTGTAACATAAATTGTAAAGTGACTATTTGTGTTACATGCTAATGAATATCAACGTGTGTGTCCCCCTGCAGTGCTGCAGCTCTTCTGCAGTTCTCCTAAAGCTGCTTTGAGATATGCTGCAGTCAGGACCCTCAACAAGGTACAGCTTCACTCGCATGGCTGTTTTTCATGTTTAAGAATTAATATGCATCATAAGTCAGTTAATACACACGTATTAAAATAATATCATATACAAGTTCTTTACAGGACAAGTTTATTCTCCAAAAGCAAAATATTTTATTGTTATTCTGATTCTGAAGACTTATATTGAAATTGTCTTTGTGTCCACAAGGTGGCGATGAAGCATCCCTCAGCCGTCACCGCGTGCAACCTGGACCTGGAGAACCTGATCACCGACTCCAACCGCAGCATCGCCACGCTGGCCATCACCACGCTGCTGAAGACCGGCAGCGAGAGCAGCGTGGACCGGCTCATGAAGCAGATCTCCTCGTTTGTGTCCGAGATCTCCGACGAGTTCAAGGTCAGACATCGACTTGTTTCATCCTGTGTTTGATTTAAAAAAACCTTTTCTGAAATGAATAAAAAGATGATACCTGCTGGAATGTCCCCAACTCGTCAGGATGATCTATTTTTATCCCAGGATTTCAGCGTCTGTGGCCATGACAGATTAACTTCTAATACGAGTTCCATGGCTTTGTACCCGTTTTTTAAATCCTGTTATTTTTGAGCTAATGTTTTTCATCCTCAATCTGTCGCTGGTACCCGTTTGCTCCAGGTGGTGGTGGTGCAGGCCATCAGCGCACTGTGTCAGAAGTATCCCAGGAAGCACAGCGTCATGATGAACTTCCTGTCCAACATGCTCAGAGATGACGTAAGTGCAGATTTAACAGAGCTCAGACTTCAGGAGCCTTTAGAGAAAACTTGTCCATCCAGTGACCCCCCCTCTCCTCTCCCTGCAGGGCGGGTTCGACTACAAGCGGGCCATCGTGGATTGCATCATCAGCATCATCGAGGAGAACCCCGAGAGCAAGGAGACGGGCCTGGCCCACCTGTGCGAGTTCATCGAGGACTGCGAGCACACGGTGCTGGCCACCAAGATCCTGCACCTGCTGGGCAAAGAGGGGCCCCGCACGCCACAGCCCTCCAAGTACATCCGCTTCATCTTCAACCGCGTGGTGCTGGAGAGCGAGGCCGTCCGGGCAGGTGAGGCTCCCGGAGACTTTATCGGACAGAAACATCTCAACCCTGTTTACCAGCGAGTTCTTCGAGATGTTTTGAAACTGGGCTGTAAATGTTTTTTGGTTTCTTTCTCCCGCTCTCAGCTGCCGTCAGCGCTTTGGCGAAATTCGGAGCTCAGAACGACGACCTGCTGCCGAGTGTCCTGGTTCTCATGCAGAGGTACTTCATTCATCTGGTTTGGTTGTCTTCATCCATTTAGGGACTGTGTCTCTGGATAAAACATTGACCTTGAGAGACCTGAGAAATCCATTTTCACCCCCAAAATCAGTGGATTTTGAATAAGCTGGTAAAAACAGATCATGCAGTTGTGGTGAACGTGTGACACCTCTTCTTCTTCCAGGTGCATGATGGACAGTGATGACGAGGTGCGTGACAGAGCTACTTTCTACATGAACGTGCTCCAGCAGAAGCAGAAGGCTCTGAATGCTGCCTACATCTTCAACGGTAACACACACACACACACACAAACACACTACATCTCTCTGTGTCATGGAATCTGGTTGTATAAATTGCCGTTGCATGTAGAGCCTGACAGTTTCCTCTTGTTCCTGTTCCTCTCAGGTTTGTCTGTGTCCATCCCCGGCCTGGAGAAGTCCCTCCACCAGTACACCTTAGATCCCACAGAGAAACCTTTCGACATGAAGTCCGTCCCCCTGGCCACCACTCCGATCTCAGAGCAGAAGTCAGGTACGACGACTTGTGTGTGTCTCTCTCGGTTGTTGTGCTTTATTATTATTGCGAGAAGTGTCTGTAAAAAGTTGTGTGTTCCTCCCCAGACATCACCCCAATGGCAACCAGCAAAATCCAAGACAAGCTAACCCCATCGCGCCAGGACATTTACCAGGGTACGTTTGAAACCACCACCCGTCCTCAATGGAAGTCAAGACCTACACGATGCCTTAACCTTAAGATTAATTTGTTTCTGCTTCTTCGCCCCCCCCCTCACAGAGCAACTGGCGGCCATCACGGAGTTCCAGGCTCTCGGGCCGCTCTTCAAGTCCTCCGACCAGGTGCAGCTGACGGAGGCCGAGACCGAATACGTGGTGCGCTGCGTCAAGCACACCTTCGCCCGACACATGGTGTTCCAGTTCGACTGCACGAACACGCTGAACGACCAGCTCCTGCAGAAGGTACCAGCACTAACACGGCTTCGCTCGGTGTCTCCTGAGGATTCAGGTCAAATGCAGCCTCACGATTTTGTGTGTGGTTTTCCTTCGGTCAGGTCCTCGTGCAGATGGAGCCGTCAGAATCCTACGAGGTGATCCAGTACATCCCCGCCGCCACACTGGCCTACAGTCAGCCCGGGTCCTCCTACACTCTGGTGCGCCTGCCGGAGGACGACCCCACAGCCGGTAGGAACACCGCTCAAAGAATACATTTGACTTTTAGCTGATTTGAGAAAAGCTTGACGTGTCCCTGTCTGTCCTCAGTGTCCTGCACGTTCAGCTGCACGATGAAATACCTCGTCAAAGACTGCGACCCCAACACGGGAGAGCCCGACGACGACGGCTACGACGACGAATACGTGGTGCGTGATCACACCGAGCTGGGACTCTCCCTCAGTGTGAACAATGTCATGCTTTGAGTGTGTTTACTGACTTCTCTCGTGTTTCCTCTTCAGCTTGAGGATCTGGAGGTGACAGTAGCAGATCACATCCAGAAGGTCCTGAAATCTAACTTCGCAGCGGCGTGGGAGGAAGTGGGAGACGAGTTCGAAAAGGAAGAGACGTTTGCCCTCGCGTCTGTACGAACTCTAGACGGTACGAAGACGTCCCACAATACTTCACTTACTTGTTCTCTTTATGCTTGAATTGAATTTTCAAAGTAAATGATCTGTACTTTTTGGATATTTTCTCTCATATCTGCTTCCATATCATTCTGACTGGTGCATTAACTGACTCTCTGTGTTGTGTGACTAACGTGTGGTTTCCATGTACAGAGGCGGTGGGTAACATCATCAGCTTCCTGGGAATGCAGCCGTGTGAGCGCTCGGACAAAGTTCCAGAAAACAAGAATTCACACGTCCTCTTCCTGGCTGGTGAGTGTCTAGTGTCACTCTTTCAGACAAATTGCTTCCTTCAAAATGTAATCTCTTGAAATGCAAAAGAACATATGTTAGATGTTGTTTCTCATGAAACTCTAAAGATATTTTTGGATGCTAAGAACTTATAAAACCTTCTGACAGATGTGATTTTATCGGTCAACATCTGTTTAACTGGCCCCTCCTCCCCCCCCCCAGGTGTGTTCCGTGGAGGTCACGACGTGCTGGTGCGCGCCCGCCTCGCTCTGGCCGACGGCGTCACCATGCAGGTGACGGTGCGCAGCGGGGAGGAGACGGTCGTGGACGTCATCCTGGCGTCCGTGGGCTGAAGGCGCTCCGACGCAGCTTCGTGCCAACCGCTACCGTCATGTCATGTCTCCACGGCGACCCGTCTGAAACGTCACTTTCTTTTCTCCACCGCTCTAAAATTAAATATATATATAATGTTGTAATTACTACGCCGACTCCATCGAAACCGGAAAAATGTCATTCATGTTTTATTAAATCCAGTGCGTGAACTTAGGTGTTTCCTCTTCTTGACTTTATACTTTCCGCTGCTCCTGGATCTGTCAAATCTTCAATAAAGGTCAGAACAGGATTTTGACGCCTTACTATACTTTCATTTTTTTATGACCCTTTTTGTTTTATGACCTTTGTGACAACTAACTACAGAAGCCCTTACATGGAATCATACATAAAATTCCTCTGTTTTCCTGTGATAAGATAATAATTCTGTATAATAAGTTTATCTAGAGGAAAAACAAAGGTCATGAGATAACAAGATAATTAACGTTTTATCTAGAGCTAAAGGAAGCCATACTTTACTAACTTGTTAACGTAGCGAAACAGAGGAAATATAATATTCCCATTCCAGTTCTGGACCTAAAGAAATAACCCTGGAAGAATTTGTTGCACAAACATGTTTTTTTTTACAAAACTAGGTTTATTTGAAGACTCATTGACAAGAGAAATGTAGAAAATCATATCAAAATTCAGGCCAAATGCAGCTGATCTCAGGACCCGACAAACAGAATATGGAGGGAATCAAAATGAGGGTGCACCAGCTGACACCTGCCAGCTCAGCAGGTGGAGCAGGTGCCCAAGATATGGAGGTTTGATCAGGTTCGATTCCGACTTTGTTCTGTCCTCTTTTCATGCTTATACACTGTCCTATCGTTAAGCCCAACAAGATCTAAAACCTCATACAAATAAATCTATTAGCTTTCAATTAACACGCTTCCTCACAGGGTTCAAAACATTTCTCAGTTTGCATTACTTGTTTATTTAGCTCATCTCAAGTCTTCTACGGCAGTAATTAACATCTGGCGGAGTGTTAATGCTGGTTAATGAAACCGTCAGTTTGGACTCGATCATCAGGAAAAAAGGTGTTTTCACCACATGTGATGATTCGTCCCAGTTTGAGCATCGTTCAGAAGGAGTGGATGAAGTTGAAGTATGCGTTGAGGAAGCCGGTGGGATCTTCCAGCTGAGGGTAGTGACTGATGTGCTGGTCCAAGACGGTGATGGTGGACCTCTGGA
The DNA here is from genome assembly GCA_038501795.1 of Pseudopleuronectes americanus. NCBI lineage: Eukaryota > Metazoa > Chordata > Actinopteri > Pleuronectiformes > Pleuronectidae > Pseudopleuronectes > Pseudopleuronectes americanus. Next base: position 10,824,081 of record CM076737.1, read on the forward strand.
CCAGCTGCCTGCAGGGACGAGACACAGATCTCAGATGTCAAATCAAGAGGACGGACAAAGACCTGCTGTGGTTACTGATGATGTCCTTGAGCATTTTAACCCCTGGTTCACCACAGAGAAATTCATTACCCATACTGTACTATGACATGGAAAAAAAGGAAGAGCTCTTGGAAAAGGGAAGTGACCGGAGGATGTGAACAGGGTTTAAGAACCACATTGAGGGGGTGACTCACTGGTAAAGACGGATGAAATGTGGATGTGGGTTGACTGGGTCCAGTGGTCCGTAGATCATGTGCACTGCGAGAGAAGAGGGAGGGGAAGAAGGAGGATTCACACGGAGAAGGTCCAGAGTTAAACAGCATAGAGAGGCAGGGGAATAGAAGAGAAACTGACAGATGCATAATTAAACACATTTAGACAGTTGTGTTTTCCCCCCAGGTTTTAGTTTTCTTAAAAACACACACAATCACACACGCGCCTGCCCCCTCCCTCCTAAACTCTGGATCACAGATGGACCAGGAGGCCGCTCCCCACGGGGTTAAGCAGCTTAGAGTCAGCGGCTCGTTGGGTCGACGGCTGCTGCCTCAACACACCTTAAGGAAATGTTTGTCCTGCACAAACCTCTGATCACTTCATCACACACATGCACACACACAGACACACACGCCATTGTGTGATGTGGCTGCACAAACTCACGTGGCACGAAGGTGGAGGTGAGCGCGCCCACCCATCGCTCCCTGTGTTTTAATCTCTGGTTGATGTACTGGAGAACACTGACAGAGAGAAGGGAGAAGCACGAGTGAGCGCAAGCACACACACACACACACATACAGCGCGAACACGACACACACACATACACACACCTGTCCATAACTAGGTTGCCGTCATTGTGGCGCAAACCCGTCCACATGTCCCAGAACTCGGCGTCCGTGGGCTGCGTGTACGGACCGAACACGTCTCCGATTCTGAGAAGAGGAAGCAAGAGACGACTGACATGTAAACACCGGTGCTTTTCACATCACCGTGGTAACGACCTCTGCCTCTCGCTCACCCCTTCTGGAAGATCCTGTAGTTGGTGAGACGCATCAGAAGAGGAGACAGGAAGCCGGAGTCCTTCAGAAGCTTTTGGGAAGAAGAAAAAAAAACATCTCAGACAAACATCCTCCGCAAAAGTAGGTCGGAGGAGGCGGAGGTGACTCACCGTCTGCAGCAGCCGCGGGTGGTGCGTCTCCGGGAAGATTCCTGTGGGAAACGACAAGTGTCACAACTGTCACTTTCAAAAACACACACTACTTTCAGCTTTATAAATACAGCATATTGTTATTATTATTATTATTATAAAAGGCACAGTAAGAGAAAAAACCTCCGTTAGAGAGACACAGGCTGCTGAAGGTCAGGTGACCTGTGCGGTTCTGGTCGCTCCTGGTGGGAAAACAACAGAGAGTGCAACAGTTTTCAGTGTGTCTATGCAAATGTTTTTGACACCACACACACACACAAAGACACACACACACACCTGTAGAGCAGCTCCAGAGCCACCGTGTCCCCGTAGTCATGTGACAGCACGTTGACCCTCTGGTGGCTCAGACCCAGGTGGGCCACCAGAGCCTCCACCACGCTGGCCTGCTCGAAGATGGAGTAGCTGTGTGGTCGCTGGGGAGTCCAGGGAGGGAATCAGCCAAAAAGAGCACCGAGCAGGAAATATATAGATTTTAAAAAGTTCTAATAGTTTTGACGCACGACATTTAAACGGAAGCTTTACTCACCGGTTTGTCGCTGAAGCCGAACCCCAGGAAGTCCAGAGCGATGACTCGATTGAAGCGCTGGGTGAGCGGCTCCCAGATCTGCGACGAGAGAGGAAAACACACGTTTAGTTTTGATATCGTCTCTGTCGAGCTGTAGGAACGTGAACCCTTGAGGGAGTGGGCACCTTGTTCCAGTCGTAGCTGGAGGTGGGGAAGCCGTGGAGCAGAATGATGACATCAGAGCTTCCCAAAGCCCCGTAGGAGTCTGATCAGAGGAGAACACACACACATAGGATATAGAACAATCAGAATATAGAACAATCAGAATATAAAAATCACATAAAGTGCAATAAGCAAAGAGGTTAATATGTTGTTTGGTGCAAGGAGTCTTGTGAAGGTGACTAATGCTGAGGAAATATGTGATTCATGAATTATTGGGTGAATAACAGGTTTACATGATGAATCAATTAACACTTAGTCACTGGACAAATGTTTTTTAATCAGTTGATTGATTGAGAAAGAAAAATAAATGTTCAGATTTTCTCTTCTTGTTCATAATCACATTTGTTTGTAATCTAACGTTAACAAGAAGTGCTTTTACATTTTAAAAATGACATTGATGACACCTGGGCGAGCGCCACCTACTGATGAAGATGATGCATTACAACCAAAGGATGCTGTTGTGATATATTTCATCACAACGTTCATTAAACTACAGTGATGTGTGAAATAAAGTATGTACATTGTGAAAGTATATACAGTATATAAAGATATAAAGTATATACCCTGAGACAGTATATAAAGATATAAAGTATAAACTCGCCCTTATAGAAGACCGTCCAGCCTCTGAAGGTGAACTCCTCCCCGGAGCTGTGCCACTGCTGCAGGGCCGGGGAGGGCTCCGGCGGGGGGATGTGCAGGTACACGGCCACCAGGGGGACACAGATCAGAGCCACATGGATCCACCACTCTCTCATGATGAGCTCAGCGGTGAGCGCAGTGTCATTCCTGCAGCTGACACACAACAACAAAAACAACAACAACAACAACACAAGGAGCAGGTTATTAATGTTCAGCTCCAGGTTGAAGCCCCCCCCATCTGCAGCTGACACACAACAACAACAACACATCAACAACACAAGGAGCAGATTATTAGGGTGCAGCTCCAGGTTGTGGTCTCCCCCCTGCAGGTGACACACAACAACAACATCATAAGGAGAGGCTTCTTATTGTGCAGCTACAAGCTCTAGTCTCCTCCCTGCAGGTGACACACAACAACAACAATACAACAACAACACAACAACAACACAAGGAGAAGATTATTACAGTGCAGCTCCAGGTTGTGGTCTCCCCCCTGCAGGTGACACACAACAACAACAACAACAAAAGCAGCAGGTTATCACATTGCAGCTCCAGGTTGTGGTCTCCCCCCTGCAGCTGACACACAACAACAACAACACAAGCAGAAGGGTTGTTATAGTTTAGCTCCACGTTGTAGTCTCCCCCTTGAAGGTGACACACAACAACAACAACACAAGGAGAGGGTTATTACAGTGCAGCTACAGGCTCTAGTCACCTCCCTGCAGGTGACACACAACAACACAACAACAACACAAGGAGCAGGTTATTACAGTGCAACTCCAGGTTGTAGCCTCCCCCCTGCAGCTGACACACAAAAACAACAACAACAATACAAGGAGCAGGTTATTACAGTGCAACTCCAGGTGCCCCCACCCCCCCCCCTGCAGGTGAGACACCGTGCACACAGGTGTGATCACATGCACGCACCCCTAACCCTACACTGTTTACAGGCGTGCATGACGATCATGTGCACAGGTGCGTGAGCGATTTGACAACGAGACAATCAGCCAATCGCAGCCCTGGGGGAGCAGGGTCCTGAAGCTCAGTACTCACAGAAACACGCGGATCAGTGTTCAACCTTCGTCCTGTGTTCACGAGCCATCACTGCAGAGCGGAAACACAGAGAGGAGAGACACACACAGAGCGCTCACTCCGCTCCACTTTCTGACTCCTCTAAGTGTGTGTTGCTTTTCAGGCTGGAGAGTCCAGCGGCCTTCAGGGGGTGGGGGGGGCTGGCTACTGTGTCCGGTCAGGAAACGGAGGGAGGCATCACACGCCTACACGATCTTTGAGAAGTTGACGTTTAGGTTTAAAGTGCACAGAGAAGAAGATCAGCGAAGTTTACTGCCCCCCGCTGGTCTGGATGTGTAATAACATGTCTTCAGGATAGAATAGTTAGATGAATAGAATTTAGATAGATAGATAGATAGATAGATAGATAGATAGATAGATAGATAGATAGATAGATAGATAGATAGATAGATAGATAGATAGATAGATAGATAGATAGATAGATAGATAGATAGATAGATAGATAGATAGATAGATAGATTATTTTTACGAAATTATTAGCTTATTTTTCTCCTATTTCTTTTATTTTGATAAACAAGAAGTTAATTAGCAGATTAATCAATAATGAAAATATCTGTTTATAACCTCAGCCCCTTTTTAAAGTCTCCTCAACTAATTATTCACTTAAGTATTTAATTGATTTAAGCACTGGATATATTAAATTTGGTTTGTTTGTATGTTCAAAGATATAACATGTACACAAAAACTAATACAATACTCCATATTGCTGAATGTGAAATATTCACATGTGAAGTAATGACATTTTTATAAACCTGAACAAAATCTTAATTTCATTGACATTAACAAACCAATTTGGGTTAAATGCAAATATAAGTTTGGATAGACTTTGTCAGTTTATACTTTATTAACCATTGACTTATCAGCTTCTGTTCATGAGCTAAAATCCATTGGTTATAAGAAACCTGGAAATTGTGTAAACAGAACAGTAGGACTTTCACTGAGCACAGTGACAAAAGACAACATGGCCCTGCAGTTAGGCTAAATACATTTTTTATTTTTAAAAACCATACACATTACTCGACAAGTTTCAAATGTAAATTCAATCACGATATCCATTTAAAATGCTCAAGATAAACAGACATGAAGTACTTTTATTTCCAAATGTTAAAAGATAAAAAAATAATAATCCATAAAACAGATGGAAAAAAGAAAAAACATTCGTTCCCTGTTTACAGGAAGAAGCTACAGAACTAACTCCTCGTGTAGATTCCGCTCGACTTTTTTCTCGTTCTGCATATGAATATCCTAGCTGCTGTTTTTGTCATCTGTAAAACAAGAGGGGAAAAAAAACAAAACAAAACAAAAAAAAACCATCTCCTCAGAGAACGCTGTGATTTGAAAACATTTTTTGACCTCCGTGTTCTACCCCACCCCCCCACCCCCCCTGTTCACGGCCCTGCAGGTGGAGGCGGGGCTGCAGGAACAATCTACAGCCCGCCGCCACGACTCCACCCCGTGTGGTTCCACAAGCACCGCGCCCCAAACAGTTAATTAAGCAACAAACAAAAGCAGAAGCCTGTTCTCTTTCACACCATTTGCACCCTGAGATGAATATTCCAGAACAACACACATTTTAGTGGCCAAACCCCCTCCCCGTAGAATGTGATTGGTGTCAAATCATCCAAAATCGCTGTAAGTGCGACGCAAGGTATCATCAGTATCGTCATAAAAATACAAAGGTACATCTTTTATTGTGATTTGTATCAAAATCCCTTTTTTTCTCTCTCTCTCCCCGACCCCCCCGCAGAGGAACGCTATGAAATAAAAGTACCCTGTGCTGTTCGATACCAGTGTATGCCTATAGTCTTTATTCTTGAAAAATGCACATGACCAAATTCTTTAGCAATTCCAGTACATCAGGTGTCAAAAATATCTCACAAACGGATCAAATGCAGCAACATGTATTCATGAGGGAGTCTTTTGGGACAGGACTGAAGAAAAATGACAAAACAAAACAAAAATCTTTTTTTTCCTTGGTTTTTGATATTTTTTCAAAAGGTCAAACAAGAAGAAGATCAAGAAAATTTAAATAAAGTTTTGTTAAGTAAGTTTTGATCGAAAAGATTGAACGAGATAGGAAAATAATTCACTTGCTTTTCTTTTTTTAAACCAGGACGATGTTTGACTATCTAAATACACAATATCTGAAGTTAAAAGGTTTCTTTCTGTCTTTATGGATTTCTTTTAAATCAAAATACTCTTCTATGCCTGAGTAAACAAATGCAAGTGTCGTACATTGGTTTTACTGGGAAAAAATAATAAAAATAGAAAAATCCAGTTCTTTTTCAAAAACTGATGATAGGAGCCATATTTATCAAGCATCCAGAGGCAGGAAATCCTAAAGTTGTAAGAACGATGTTCATTTGGTTTGACCCGGTTCTTGAACGAGGTGAATGACAGAACCAAGAGCATCATCTAAATTATTGTTATCATCATTAAAGCCAAGGCACATTCACGATTACTCCAGGTGCACTGGATGAACAGTTTGTGATATAGCGCAACTTTCAACTGTTTTTTTACAGCTAATGAAGTGTAAAAGTCGTTTTAATGCTTTTGTGAGTTTTGGCAAAATCAAATTTTTAGCTTTAATGTTTAGTCCAGTGATTTTTTTATTCTCTGCATTAGTCAAACTAATAATAAACAACTAGGTGATGCTGTAAAACCACAGAAATCTAAAAGGAAACCCTGGAGTTGGAGCTGAACGCGAGTGCAGGAGGCTTCTGAAGGACCTGGCGTCCGACTCTGAGGTAAGACTTTGCCTCCCGCTCCCACTTTCAGCCCCGGCTCCGAGATGCTTGTTAAATACAGGGGCCCCGGGGGGGTTAATTCTCCAAGGAAAAACAAAAACAAATCCCTTTTTAATGAGTGAACCTTTCAACATGTGGAAATTCTCAAACACAACAGAATGAATGAAAAAGAGAATCCAGAACTCCAGAAGGTTTTGTGCACATGAAAAAACTATCGAAGAAATGGAAGAAGTAAATATTTATAGCGATGTTAGTGTACAGAGGCCCGAATCGTCTTTCCCTGTCCCAACGCTCGTGAGAAGCACCTCGCCCGGTGGACCTCTTTTCTATACAAGCCTTAGTGTTTATCGGTTTGGCTAGAGGTTTCTATATTTATCTACAAATATATAACAAATAAAACTTGCAGGCAAAAATAGTTAAGTTTCAATAGAAACACCCTTTTTTCCTGAAAATACAGCAGTATCTGAAATAATCCTCTCATTCATCGTTTTTTTTTCTGTCCCACGTTTCTGCATCATACATCAGGAAGCTCTTTTGCCTACAAACAGAAAAAAAGTATCTACAAACTTTGTAAACAGACCTGCTTTTTTTCCAAAAAAACATAAATAACTCAAAATATTAACAGCCAATGGAGCAGAAATACGTTTTGAATGAGCAAGGGCCAAAGAGATAAATATACAACACCATTCAGATAAAAGAGAAGCTAAGGTTCTTTCAGATTTCTTACAGACGATCTTCAAGCCGGGAGGGAGCGCCTCCCCTTCTCAATTAAAATAATAATAATAATAATATTAATAATAGAATAAGAAAAACAGATCACTTTCAATCTGAGTTTATAATCACCCCCTGTTTACCGAGAGAAACAAAAGTTGTCAGGAGGGATAATAAGAACCAAAAAGAAAAGAAGACCAAAGCATCCACACCAAGCCGTACACTCCTCTGAATGTCTGCTGTTCTCTGAGTCCAGCCCACGCCGAGCTCACACCCGGACTCCCCTCTCCGTCTAGCCCTTCGTCTCTCCGCTGCGAGTGTTCCTTCGTTCAGTCCGAGTCGAGCTCCTTGGTGGTGGGTAGAAAAGTGATGGTGCCGTGCAGAGCGAGGGAGGGAGGGAGGGCGGGGTCCGATCAAAGGGAGGTCTCCAGGCTGTGTAGGGGGCTCCCCGGGGCCGAGGGGGTTCCTGATTTGGGGCCCTCCGGGACGAGGTGGTTGCTGCTCTCCACAGCGTTATTGTTCTGGTTTGGGGAGGGCGAGACCGGCGGGGTGGGGGCGGCGGTGTTGCTGGGCGTGGGTGAGGGCGGCGTGGGCGAGGCGTTGCGGGGGCTGGAGGAGTTGCGCTTGGTGGGAGCGTCGTCCTCGGCGTCTGTGTCGTCTATGAGGGGGATGTGGGGCTCAGAGTCCTCTATCCGGAACTCGGGGTGGGTCATGAAGTTGTGGATCGATGATCGCGACTCTGGCTTCTCCAGCCCCTCATAGAGGGAGATGGAGCTGCGGAATGCATTCACCACCCGGATCTGGGAGGGAGGGAGGGAGGGAGGGAGAGGGGACAGGGGCAGACGTTTAGTTTCATCCAGCAATGACACACATGAGTTAGTCAGTTCAACACGTGGATTTTAAGCACAGATTTTAAAAGAACACCTCAACACAGGTTGTTTTATTGGGTCAATAATATGTGAGGGGGGGGAACTCTCAGAGACACGTGCAGGTCTTGTGCGGTTATTTCTAGTACGCAAATTACAACTTGTAAACCAGTTAAGTGTAAGTTGTTTCACCTCTTTTCTACACTACGTCAGCCTCAAACAACTCAACTAGCTTAGATTTAAAGTGAAAACAGCATAAGCCAAACTCCTTCACTTGAATTCAGTTCAGGTTCACTTCTGTGCTTCATTCTCAAGTAGAAAAAGGAATGGATATTAAAAAGGCATTGATCTAGAGTCCGTTCACAGGCCTGAACCCTGACGCTAACGCACACAGCTAAAGTCACGAGACATGAGCTTCAGTAATGATTGACTTACTGGACTGTGAACCTGTAGCGAGCCAGCATTGGTAAAACAATTTAAAAGTGTTTCTGAGAGAAAGATAAAACCTGCAAGAACAAACCTGACACCTGACTCTAACTATTCATTTATGTTGTGTAGTAAAAACCACGGGAGGGGTCCACAAACCAGAGTAAAACTCAATGCATGGTCAGCTTTTTTGTTTAGGAGTGGTAGTATTTCACAAAAACACTTTGTAGAGGCCTGTGTCCGATTAATCAAAATGCAAAAAAAGGGAACCAAGAGACGAGAGGAATGCTGCTCTCCAGACGAGAACACATCCAGAGAGAGAGAGACAGAGTGAGGACAGACAGAGATAGAGAGAGAGAGAGAGAGACAGAGTGAGGACAGACAGAGAGAGAGAGAGAGAGAGAGAGAGAGGGAGACAGAGAGAGAGAGACAGAGAGACAGACAGAGTGAGAGGACAGAGGGAGAGACAGAAAGAGAGACAGAGGAAAGAGAGACAGAGAGAGACAGATAGTAGAGAGACAGATAGAGAGAGAGAGAGAGAAACAGACAGAGTGAGGACAGACAGAAAGAAAGACAGAAAGTGGAGAGGAGAGGGAGAGAGAGACTGAGAGAGAGGAGAGAGAGAGAGGACAGAGGCCGGACATAAGAGTTTACTTTTGTTGGACATGCTTAGGATAGAGAGAGAGAGAGAGAGGGAGAGACAGATGGACAGAGACAGAAAGAGAGGAAAAAAGGGGGTGGTCAGTTACAGCTCATGTTTGTGGAGTCAAAACAAAGAAAGCTGCGGCAGCCAAGCAGGTCTACAAGCCGGTGTACACGTCCAAAACAGCACAACGAGAGAAAACTCACAAACGAGACCAGAGACTTTGAACCCATGCAGAGCGCGGCACTACCTTGGTGTTCAATGGTAGTAAACCTTTGAGTATAGCCCATGACACATTTCACAGAATCTAAAGAAGAATATGTGGGGGGTCAGTGGGGGTCATTCTTTTAGGCTCAGGTGGACATCACACAACAGATTCACACAGAAGAAAAGACTGTGAAGGTAAAAGTGGCTGTTTTCTAAAAAAGCACCTGGAGGGAGAAAAAGGTCAGAGGTTAAATCGGGAAGCGCTCGTCTGCTCACACAAAAGGAACACAGCACCTGAGACAGGGACCGACGCATGACATCATCTTTTTTTCAGGGAAACACAATTTGCTGTTAATGTGTCTGGGGAAAGTCCCACATGTTTACATTCAAGGGCACAGTCATTTATTCCATTAAGCTTGTAATGACATCTGTTAGACATTTTAAAATCCGCTGCTGCTGCTGCTCGGGACGCTCCGCCTGGGAAGATCTGAAAGAGAGAACGAGTCATTGTCGACACGCACACGCATTCCTGCTGCGGGCATGATAGCGGGGGGAGGGGGGGAGGGCTTTGGAACTCCTCTGCACACAGCGATCGTCCACATTCAACTGGCACCGGACCCTGAAAAAACGTAGGCACGACCATGCTTCTAAACAAACCAACAAACGGCTCCTGGTTACTCCGCTATTCACGAGCAGGCACACGCCAGAATGGCCACGCCCCCCTTTTTGGGTGAAAACAAAACACACCGTGAAATCCGGCGGCTAACAGTTGTAAGTTGTTCCGGCAGTTTGCCTAAAGGCCGCTGCGTTGCAATATGTAAATTTAAAATCTGCCGCCAGTCAAATCAGAGGATAGGGTTTCACCCACAAACGGAACGTGGACATTCTGCTCTCTCCTATAGGGCGGTTTTCTATAGGGCTCTTCTCTGCCATGCCGCCCCCCGCCCCCCATCTCTTTTCACACAGCAAACCCCCCCAGAGAAGAGCCACGGCCGGAGGAGAAGTCTTCATTATTTCACCGACACAGACAGCCACTGACGTCCCGGGTTCACTGCGTCTCTTATTGGTTTCTTAGTGCCATGATCATGGGCATATACTCAAAACATTTACCCAGCTGGTCTAGAGAGCTGCGACACAGACCCACGGGCACTACGCGGGGGCACAGAGCAGACGGAGGCAGCTGCAACACAAACCTGGCGACTGTCAATTTAGAATTTGTTTGTCAAATAAGAAATGCAAATAACCCCCCCCTCCCCGTCCCTCCCCTGAGGTAACTGTTAAACCTTTCAAAGCGGAAGCAGAACAGAAAACAGGATGACACAGAAAAAAGACCTTGACGCCAGAAGCGACCTGGTTACAGGAAACACATATATATATATATATATATACACAGCAGTGTTATCGAAGCATTATGGAAGATGTTGTGTATTTGGGAGAACATTTGGAGGAGCATGAGAGAGTAAAAGTGTCAACGTTAGGTGAGACGAAGAGTGGAGGAGATGTTAGAAGAACAGAAGAAGTCAAAAGAATAATAAAAGTCTCATGCACTAGAGGAGAACACGCACTCACACCCCACAGTGGCAGAAGCGGAGTTGGCGGCAGTGGCAGTAGTGGTAGTAGAAAAGGCTACATGTGTAGGGCTAGAAACATTGGTTACATCGTGCTGTTGTTGGCTGGAGTTGGAGGCCTGCCGCCTTAGAGCCCCCTGAAAGGAAGTTCCACTCTGGAACGCACTCACTACATCCATCTGCAAAGAATCAGACAGCGTGACAGGAGAAGAAGAGCCCAGAGGAAATAGAACACAACACAGCCAGAGGAGCAAAAGAAAAAATAAAGAAAAAGGCACCAGTAACCATAGAGGAAAAATGTCACTTGGAAAATTGGATTCAGGTATTAAAGTTAAAGAAAGAGGGAAAAGGTTGGGTTTGGGTTTAAAGGCACTGATCGGAGAAGGAGCTCACTTTCACGCTTTTCTCTGCAGCATCCGACAGTCTGTGAACCATCAGCTGTTCTCTCCTGCTCTCTATCAATCCTAAATTCACTGCTTGCGCATCAGTACCTTCAAACTAGTCGTGGGTTTTTTTTAGCAGATAGATTCAGGCCGAGTCAGAAATAGGCACAGGAACCCTGCTTTAGCTCAGAAGCAGAACAGAAGAAATTAGAGGAGGGCCGTTTTATTAAAGGGCACAAGCCATTCTTTAAAAAGTGCCAAGTGAAGAGAACAAAAACATAGATTTTAAGCTGGAAGAGCAATAGAGTTAAAGGGTTTATGGCTTTTGACTTCCTTCGTGTGGGGTGCAGTGTTTGGTGGGTGCACAGGGTTGGCTGGTTACCTGAGTCTGGATGCGATTGAGGCCTCGGAACCAGAGGATCTGGCCCCGGCGGAGCTCCCGCTCAGCGTGGTCGATCTCCTCCATGTCGTCCAGCTCCTCCAGCTCCTCGTCAGGGATCTCCTCCTTCTGGGTGCCGTGGCCCGCCGATTTCAAGAATTTTAAGCGGCTGGTGGGTATTGTGGAGATTACCTGGAAGACATCAAAACCTACATGAGAAGCCCGGCCAGCTGGTGATGTCACGCTCCTCGGCGAGGGGCAAAGTGACATTTCATAATGGCAGGACGATAAACACTTCTGGGTACATCGCCGACATTAAGCAGCCAGTGACCCGGGAAATGAGCAGCCGTGCCAAAGGGCTGGTGAGAGGCGTTCGGTTTGACGTCATCGGGTTTGTTCCGAGTCTCCAGTGAAGATACACACTTGGATGTCAATGTTCTCGGAAGCATAATAATAAAAAGCAGATAATGATGGTGTTGTGATGAAGTACTTAATCTTTTAAATGGCTACCGACACGTCAACCAACGATCCGGTGATAAACACAGACACAAGACCTTTTCAGAATCTGTCATAATCAGTTAGTTAGTTTGTGTCTATAAGACGCTCCCTCCTCCTAACTTGTTTTAAATCATGATAATACATAATATTAAAGCTGAGAAGATTTATATTTTTATCAATTTGTTAAGTAAAAACTTACTATTCTTCTCAGTCATTTTCAAGCAAGTCTCCAAACATTCTATTTCTTAAATTTGAAGATTTGTTGCATTTCTGCTTCACAACAGATTTTCGCAGAATTGATCAGATGCAACAGGCTCTATGATGCTGCCACATTGGCCTCTTGGAAGTTTTCAACTTAAAAACAGACTAACTGGAAAAAACAATTGATAGTTGCAGCCCTACATCAGATTAAAAAATTACTTCATTGTTAATGGCCAGGATATAAAAATAAACATATATCCTGGAGGAGATGAGAAATAAATAAAAAAGTATGAAATACAAACAGCTTAGTACAAATCAGTCTGATTCATAAAGGTTTAAGTTATGTACTACGCACAATTATAAACCCATTGTCTCCCTTCTGTCCCAGCGTCCTTACTAAGCCTGATTCCAACACTAGGGGGCAGTGTTATCTTACACTTTCTTAACTGGCAGACTAAAGGTGGGAGCTGCACTGTGTCGTACCTGTCCCCATAGTAAGGAGCCGAAGCCTAAGAATGTGCACCACAGCCACTGGTCGATGGACAGAGCCACGCAGCTGAATGGTTTCCCTCCCCACTGCACAATGACGATCTAGAGGAGCAGGAAAACAGGTTGGATTCATTAGAAAGCAAACTTCCATTTAATATTTACAAGTTATCAGAAGCCTGCACCCGCACTTTACCTGGATAATAAAGGTACCGAAGACGATACTGCAGAAGATGAGGTTGTTGAAGATGCCATCGAACACATTCCTTTCCCCGTGGATCTTGCGGGCGTTGATCTCGTTGAAAAGCTGCATCATTACAAAGGTGTTGAAGACGATGGTGTAGTGTTCGGAGGGCGGGGCGTGGAGGGGAGCGTTCCTGCCGCTGTCTATGTCAAAGATCTTCTCACCTGCAGAAAACAAATCAGGGTTTTGGGGTTCGATTTAACCGTGAAACTTCACTGGCTCCATTTACACAAAGAGCTACGCCTGTTGAAGCATCTTACCAGCAAAGAGCAGAGAGAAGATGATGACGAGCTGGAACACGCCCTGGCCGAGGATGTTCTTCATCATGGTGCGGGAGATGAGAGGCTTGTTGCGGCCGTATGGCTTCCTCAGCAGCAGGGCCTCTGTGGGGGGCTCGGTGGCCAGAGCGAGTGAGGCGAAGGTGTCCATGATCAGGTTGACCCAAAGCATCTGTACGGCTTTGAGAGGAGAGTCCTGGCGGAGGAGAGGCACAACAAATTAGGTCAACTTTTTATATAACGTCTCAAAATATCATGAAAATGTGGAGCATCTATAAGGGACGTTCGAGTTGTCCTGAACCAAATGTTTTGATGTGAGAGAGATTTGGTTTCTGTGCACTGGTTCTGAGGATCTGTGGTTACGTGACTGGATTATTTTGGAAGTAAGGAAAAGGAAGGCTGAGAAAGATATTTAATATTTAATGTCTTGGAAAAACTGCAGCGTTTTTTATTGGAGACACTCAAGTCACTCCATTAAGCTTCAGAGCACATCATTGTCGACTACAAAAGACAGATATTAAAAAAATCATGTGCTTATAATTGCTAATGCATGAGAAAATTAAAAGGAATATGCCTCATTAGAAACTGAATACAGCGAATGAGACGGTTTCAAATTTTTTCTAAATGATATCAGAGCCGGTGTAGCTTCTCGGATTTGATCTTATTCTAACCTGTGTGATGCAGGCTCCGGTAAACGCCACAATGACTGCCACCACGTTGACGGTCAGCTGGAACTGGAGGAACTTGGAGATGCTATCGTAGACGTTGCGTCCCCACATGACGGCTTTGACGATGCTGGAGAAGTTGTCGTCGGTCAGGATGATGTCGGACGCCTCCTTGGCTACGTCTGTGCCGGCAATACCCTGGAGATGATAAGATGATGATCAGGGACGTATCTGTATCTAGTCACAACATGTTTAACATCGTAACGCTTCTATATCTTTTGCAGAATCAACTGCAAGAGAGAAAACTCACCATAGCAAAGCCGACATCAGCCTTCTTCAAGGCAGGACCATCATTTGTACCATCTCCCGTCACTGCCACCACTTGCCTCTTTTCTAATACTGTGCTGTCTATAATACCTAGAATAATAAAAACGAGACAATTCAAATGAAACCTCAAAAGCCGCCGATAAACAGTGACAATAAAACACTTTTTCCAGAACAAGAAAAACAGACGTACCTTTCACTAAGGTGTGTTTGTCTGTGGGTGAGGAGCGGGCCAGTACTCGTAACTTGGGCCAGATCTTGTCAATGCGTTCTTGTTCAATCTAGAAACAGGAGAAAAAAAAACCTAATAGAATCCCGCCAGCACATCTGCAACAGTCTCTCTGAGGTACAGTGTTTTTGCCGTGGCCCACCTCTCCTTTCGCGTTCCGTATCCTCCGGTTGAACTCTTTCCCCTCGATGCAGATGAAGTCGTCTCCGGGCAGCAGGATGCCACACTTGGTGGCGATGGCTCGGGCTGTGCTGATGTTGTCCCCGGTCACCATTCGCACCGTGATGCCGGCGCGTTGGCATTTCCTGATGGCGTCTGGGACCTGGAGGAGAGCGGAAAAACAATTAGGGAGGAAATGCGCGTTTGTTTATTTGCCTTCATCACTGGGGATTTCAAAATTTAAGCTCGGCTACGCTTTACTTTTGTTTTTAAACACTGAAATAAAAGATTCTTTGTGTTGTGAGGCAATCGGTGCTGACACGAAACAGCTTTTAGGATTTGGTTGGGTTTAGATTTATAGAAATTGGGTGGCGGATTCTCGCTGCTAAAGTCTGTCCCTTTTAAAAACAACATGTGGTTTGTTTTCTGCAGAATAGCTGAGTGTGTTCTACCTGAACAAAGTAACTATGCGATGGAAGAAGGAAGCTGAGCATTGTAATAGTAATTTTACTGTTTGGGCAATGTTTGATAAGATTAACTGAGGAGTCAGGGGGGTTGCTCAAGTAAGTGATGTTATATGACTTCCTCATTAACAGGGTCACCTAACAAAGACTTTACAGCACGGGGGTTTGTAGTGGATGTGAAGATTGAGGGGATGTTGAAAACATTTGTTACACTCCAGGGGTCTGGGACAGACTAGGTGACAGGATATTCGTCACCTATTTCTTAACATCAAAGAGTCTGATCGATTAACATTTGTTCCTCTAGGAGGGGTTTGAAAATGTATAAAATGTTGCTCCTCCTGTGTCTCAGTGCTCATTGTATGAAATCTATGCTATGGTTTTGTATGGTGATGCCCATCTGCAGATGTAGAATAAACTTCCGGAAAGACATTGTAATGACTTGTGCTTGACTATTAAAATTCCCATGACAGCATCTAACAAACCAATGACCCAGTTCTTTTGCATTGACTTGTCTCACTGAGGAGGCAGCCCCTTCAAAAAGACTGAAAACTTAATTGCTGCATTATTTCAGATTTTAATGCATCGTGCAAAAGTGGTGTCGCATCTTGCTTTAAAAAAAAGCCTGAAGCAGCATCTCCTGTCACTCATCCTCAGTATCTCACAGTCCACTGGAGCTGCTAACCCCTTTAGCTGCCAGTGTGCTTGTTCAGAAGTGCTTAATGGGCTGTTTAGGAGTATGGGAACAAGCAAGTCTAATTTCCATTTTTAGCGGTTTTTAATGAAGTCAGATTCTCCCAACGAAGACAATTATAATGTTTTCTTCCTCTGCGTGTAGCTGCTAACCTCTGGTCTCACGGGGTCTTCGATGCCCACCACGCAGAGGCAGGTCAGTCCGCTGAGGATGTCGTTTTCATTCTCCCAGTCGGGCTCCCCCTCAGAAGCAGGGAAATCTCTAAACGCAAGGCAGATGGTCCTCAGGCCCTCTGAGGCCATGGGCTCGATCACTTTTTTTATCATGTCATCTCTGTCCCGTGGGCGGAATATCTTGGCCTCACCGTTTGCCAACTGGACTTTATAGCACCTGGGCAGGGAAAAGAGGATATATTAATATATAACCGTATATCTCGAAGGGGGTGAAGAGACAGAAGGGAGAAGTGGGAGCAAGGCATTAAGAGAGATGGAGTGCAGAAATGTAGATGAGGAAGATAGATGCTGGGTTGTTAAAAGATAATGAAGGTGAGACAAAGGAGTAGAGGAAGAGGAGAAGACAAAGGGTGTGAATGATGAGCCGCAGTAGTAAGAAGTCACAGTAAGCCCTGTGGGTTAACAAGAAGCCTGCTTGGTTAAGAGGCTTACAGAGTTGTTACCGGCTCATTTTCTCAGCCCCTGTTTTTAAGTTGCAAAGTAAGGGGCTTGGGTGGGATGCACTTGAACTTCTTAGCTGCTTAAACCACAACACGTATCATTCACCGCAGGGTCTGGCCAGCTGGAGCAAGTAAATACCTACAGACTCACTTATTACTGAGTTTACACCCGCCATGCAATCCAGTGTAAAAAAACAAACAAACAATGTGTTCTTACTTTTTTAAGAGAATTTCGGAGGCTCCTTTGCTGAACATACGGAAGCTGCCGTCAGCCAGCTTCAGCACGGTGCTCATGGACTTGCGGGTTGAGTTGAAGGTGTAGACTTTGTGCAGTTTCTCCTCGGGGATCTCATTGCGGATGGCCTGGTAGTCTCGCTTCAGGTCATTAGAAAAGCCAAGCAAGGCACATTCGGTCTTGTTACCCACTTGCCGTGGCAAGCCTCCTTCTTTCTCCGGGGGCTGCAGATAAAATCGAGAAGACGGTCAGTGTTTTCCTGAAGCCAAATATATAACAAGGCAATACAAATGCGTTTCACAAGCCTACCATGATCTTGGTGGTGTAGGCGCAGTTGACTGCAATGCCCAGAATAAGGATATCTAAAATGGATGGGGGGATGTTCTCTGGTTCCGGGACTTTCTTGTAGAACTTCTCGGCGATGTAGGCCTGCACCACAGTCATGCGGTTCATCGTGAGGGTGCCGGTCTTGTCGGAGCAGATGGCGGTGGCGTTGCCCATCGTCTCGCAGGCATCCAAGTGACGCACAAGGTTGTTGTCTTTCATCATTTTCTGTCGGAAGATAAAACAAATCATTAAATGATTATAGACACTGACTGTAAATTAAGCTTCACGAGCAGCAACCGCAAATCTCTACTCGTCGTAAAAAGAAATGTACGTAAACGAGTTAAATGAATAGCTCCTTGATGGGATGAAGTCCTCTATTGGCAAACAAGTCCAGCAGATGGGATTACTTGCTTTGCTTTAGGGTATCAGTTAGCCAAGTCTTAACAGCATGGTGGCTAGTTTTAATAGGCTAAAGTGCAAGCTGGTCCTCGCTAAGCACAGGTCGCTTGGCAGGAGGACTTTACCTTAACGGAGTATGCCAGGGAAATTGTTACGGCGAGCGGGAGGCCTTCGGGAACAGCCACCACCAGGACAGTGACGCCGATGATGAAGAACTTCACAAAGAACTGAATGTAGATGGGGGTGCAGTCGTTGTCCCAGGGCAGATTCTGGATCCAGAAGGTGTCGACTACAAATAGCACCACCAGGATGATAACAGTGATGGCTGACATAACCAGACCTGGGAGGAAGGTGGGAAGAAGACAATCAGGGAATTACAAGGATATCAATAACATCCTCCTAATAATGGATGCTATTTTGAGGAGAAAGTCAGAGATGATAAGGTCCCAGTAGAACCGGAGCTCACCAGCTTTGCCGATCTGTACAGCCAGTTTGGTCAGTTTGCCCTGGAGAACAGATTTCTCTTTCTTCGATTGGTTGGATTTTTTCTTCTCGTCAGCATCGCCTCCCTCATCACTGTTCAGCGGCTGCATTTCCATCGCAGCGCCGTCCTGTGATTTAGCTGCAGCAACAAGAACAAGGAAAGGCTGTTAAATGAAACGCTCTTAAAATTACACTAATGTACTGGCTGTTACATTTTACTGGTGTCAAATTGAATGTCTAGATTTTGCCTATTTGCTTAGATTAAAGACCAGATATAAAAAAAAACGTTTTAGCCTCGCAACGGTGGTTTAACAAACTCTGTGTGGTCAATAAAAAACAGAGTTATTTATTAAAGATTTAAAATGTTTGTTTTATAGAGTTTCTGTTATGGTTAGCTTAAGGAAAAGTACATTGTTTTCTCTTTATTTTATCCCCAGATTTTAGTCGTATATGGCAAAAATAATAGATTATGAGAAAAGAGGAGAGATGTCCCATCACTCAAAATTATAGGATGCTTTTTTTATAACTTCCCTTTTATCCATGGACATGTTAGCAGTGATCCGACTGCAGAGTAATTAGCTCAAAGATTTATAAATGTAATTAACCATCCTCGCCCTGAAGAGATTTAAATAACAGGTTAACTAGCTGGTAGCACCGGGATCTGTCTGAGGATTCATCTCCTTCATCGACCGCGACCACAGCAGTCGTTACCAGTTAAATTCCAATAAATCTTCTTCCTCTCTTCCTCAGCAACGCTACTGAACCCCCCCCCACCCCGCAGGACTGACAGGAATCCCAAACCCACATCTAACCAGGTAACCTGGGAGACGCAAAGCCTCTAATGGCGAAAGGAGGGAGGAGAAGCAGCCAGCGGGGGGGCCAGTCCCTGTCGTGTCACTCATCATGATACAATTATCAGCTCTGCAGGGCACAGAGGCTGCAGGAAAAACTGACGTGTCTCTCATCCCTCAGTTAACTTTTCCTAACTGCAAAAACTGCCAAATCATTATGCAGGAGCCCTGTGTAATTTCTGCCTTGTTGGTTTTCAGGTCTTATTTGTGCTAAGAGCTGTGTTTATTATGGTATGGTACGCTGTCTGGACGTATGCGGCAGGGAGAGGAGGGGCATTAACACCGCACTACTGCAGCTGCTGTGGACTGTGGCTTGTTCTGCACTTACATGGCCTGTGTAATCTCAGTCTAAAGGATTATTGCTGATTCCTGGCAGGCAGAGGGAATCTGTGCACCAGGGACTAGCGCCAGGGTTGTGGTCACAGACCCGAGCACTAGTGATCATGGCGTCCCAGGAGGACTGCAGGCCCGGCTAGCTGGTTGAGTTACCACTAAACAGCCTCATTATCATTGTTGTCAGTCTGATAACGCAGCCGGTGCAAGTCTCGTGGTTGGACTGTGAACAGTTCGGATTGGGACACCAACAGGAATCAGACTATGGGGACCAGGGGGGGGAGAGAGTCGGTGAGAGAGGGAGAGATGGGTGGGAAAGCAGATGTTCTGGCCCCAGAATTGTTGCATGGCTTTAATCTCCTCATCACTAATCGCTATAACTGGATTCAGTAGCACCTGCTGCTCGAAGCGCAATGTGCCAGGGAAGGACGAGAGAAGAGGAGGGAGAGACAGAAGGGAGGGTCGGACAGTACAATGGGATGGAGCAGGAACATCCCGTACCAAGAATACACCCCGACACGGGGTCATGCAGAAATATGCAGCTCCTCATTACTTGCATAAAACCACTACAGCCAATTATTAACAGATTGGGGCTGTAACCTACATCTGGCGCCGTTCAATGGGGAGGGAGCCGTTGATTAAGCTAAAGGCTAAGATGTAAAGGTAGGCGCTAAGCTGTGTGTGTCTGTGTGTGTGTGTGTAAGCAACTTACCTTTCTTACGACTTTCCACAGCTGCATCCTGCTTTTTGACTGCAGAGAAATACACCATGGAGTGAGTACTACCAAGTGAATAAGTGCTGGGCAATACATTACTGTACTATCAACCACTTCTCTAAAGTAGGAATATGTATTTATGTCATATATATATATACAATTTAAAAAAGGCATATAATTAACTACTATATATTTTTTTAAAGTCTTAGTATATTTATCTTTTAAATATATAGTCAAAACGGAAAGCAGTAAAATAAATAAGTAGTAAGAGACACCCACTTTTCCTCTGTTTCTTCTTCTCCTCCTTTTCCTTTTTCTTCTCCTCCTCATCCTCCTCGTCATCCTCGTTTGCCCCGAGTAAAGTGAAGATAATTCCAGTTTGAGAGTTGACACCCACAGCAGTGACCACCATTTTCCCTGAGCCTTCCATTACATGGGTGCCTTGAGACAGAGGGGGAAAATAAAATGTGAGTCAATAAGGAAAAGGGAGGGAGAGGCTATGTACAGAATCTGACTAAATCATGCATGAGATGTTTTCCTCTGTGTTTCCAGGGCGACATATGCCCTTGTTTCTGTTTATACTGGACCAAATACACCTTCTTAACTTATGGTCGCTCTGGATTTTTCAATTTGGTTCAGACTAAATGCTGAGCTGGACTCCTTTTGCCTTCTGACAAGGTGGTTTAGCCGAGCTTTCAAGTGGCATTTTCAGCAATGCGAGAGGGAATAATAAATGTAGGTTCTTGCAAGAAAAGAGACGCTGATGCAAATTCACTTCAACCCTTTAAATCAGCAGCCTTTAATCAAAAGCCAATTGTCAGTCGGGCTGAATAAAAAGAAGTCTCCGATGGGTTCTCCGGAGTTTAATATCTACGACTCGCTATTGAGCTGACAACACAGGAAAATTATGTAGATTTATACAAAAAAATAAGAAGAAAAGAAGCTCAAGTCAAGAATAAGAGGAGAGTGACGACAGTGAGAGGCTGGAATTTGAAAGTTCAGTCGTGCTTTTGTTAATTAGCAGGATGCTCTGCTTTCATTAGTGTGAGTGACAGCAGAGAGGATAGGGGCCTGTGCTGAGGGGATTCAAAAGCAGTGGTGGAGCAACACACACACACACACCCTGAGCTACACTGAAGATCATTTAGCTAAAGCTGTGGTTTCAATAACGTCTTTCAAAATGCACAACCTTCAGTGCCAAATTATGAAATGGAGGATTCTTGTTACCTGATAAAAGCATTGGATCCTTTTCTTGTGTTTTCTTCACGTGGTCCGACTCCCCTGTGAGCGAGCTCTCATCAATCTTCAGATCGTTGCCTTGGATTAAGACGCCGTCGGCAGGCAAGAGATCGCCTGAAACACACGCACACAAAAAAAAACATTTAATTAGGAGCGACAGCAGCAAAGGAAACTAGAACATTTGAAATGAGGGCATTTATCTGTGAATGAATCTTGCATGATATTCATCTTAAGCATTACTGATTGACAGACTTATCTATTATCCATCAAAAGTTACATTTATATTTAACTACGTGAGCTAATTAAAAAAGACGGCTCCTCTTACCATATTTTATTTGTGCAATGTCGCCGACCACGATCTCAGCCACGGGAATTTGGATAACTTGTCCTCCACGGACGACTGTAAATTTCTGCTCCTGCTCGATGCGGCTCTGGAGGCCCCGGAACTGCTTCTCTTTACTCCAGTCGTTGAACGCCGTCACCAGCACAACACAGATAACTGAAAGGAGGATCGCCACCCCCTCGATCCAGCCCGCTTCCGCCTCATTCTCATCCTCGATGCCTCCAGCAGCCCTTCCACAGTCTGCAGGGGGGACACGGGCAAATCTTAATATCCAACCAGTATCATCCAATCATTCATGCACATTTAAAAGCACAAACTAAAAAAAATAACCAATATAAAAAGACTCATATCCATTATCAGCATCAGTAACTACAAAGTACAGGAAATAGAAGTGACATGTGAAGTACTTACTATCTTTTTTGGCAACTGGAGGTTTATAAAAAGAAAGGCCTAGTGAAACTATGGCTGCCACTTCTAGGATAATCAGTGTGACATCCTGTAGAGCCTCCCACACTAACTGTAAGAAAGTTTTGGGCTTTTTGGGTGGTATAAAATTTTGCCCAAACACTGTTTTCCGCTTCTCGATGTCTGCAAGCTGTCCACTTAGACCTGGGGAGGGAAACAGAGGAGAAAGCAATTTCAGTATTTGTTTCATTTTAATGTAAATTGCGTGAATGAAAGATATCGGTTTGGTAAATATATGGATGATGCACAGAAACTAATCTGGCAGTCACGTACAAAACATAAAAAAGCCAGTAAGTTCGAGAAAGCCTTGAAGAAGAAGCAAATGGCATTTTATAGATATTTAATAGTAATTCAATTTGGATTTCTTTGGATTTTGTCCTTTTGTGTGCGTGTCTTCTAAATGTCTTGTAAGCCCCAAAAAAGGATGAATAAAATACATTGGCATGACCCAGAAAGATTAAATATATGTACGTAATGAGATGTTAAACTTAAATCTATCATGGAATTTTATATTAGATTACAAATGTTCACGTCAGAGAAGGAAAGACTTAATCGTGTGCTGGATGATTTGAACACAGATGGATGCAGCACTGCGGACAATTCGCTCCCAAGAGGAGAGATTCAAACAAAAGCGTTTGCCGGTGAGTTCGTCACTGGGGCCTCCAGGAAAAGAAAAAAGAATAAACATGTTCCCCTGAAAGGAATCAGCGTTTTAGACAGGAAGCTGTGGAGGCGACGGCGCCGCACAGCAATGAATGTGAGAATGTGAGAACAGAGGTAAAAATCTAATCCCATCAACTGCTTCTTTTTTTAAAACACAATGACCGAAAGACTAGAGAGGGTGAATCAGCTGTACGCTCGCATACCACCGTCGTCCTGCTATAGAGTCATCTCTTTTACACATCGCATGTCTGGTTGGCCAGAGACCCATTCATCCATGTGCACAGAGCGCATTCTGCAGCCGCCCCAATCTAATGCCCCCACAGTCAAGGCACAGTCACATATTCAAAAGGGCCTTCGCACATTTGATGATGCATGACAGTTTTTCAGCTCTATTCATGCTGACTGACTGAGTGCGTGGGTGGCTGTGCAGACTGGATGGAGCTGTGCGAGTGCGCGTGTGCGCGGCTCAGAGGAGGTGGAGCAGAATTAGGGGCCAGGGAAGAGTGACTGTGTGAAACTGCTACCGACAGACAGATGGGGGTGGGAGGGTGGGGGTCGGCGGCGAGGGTGCAAGGGACTGAGGCTATTAAAGAATAAAGCCACTGACGGCGGAAGGGAAGCAGCACTGGGAATAGCGGCGACTTAATAGGTAAGGAGATCAGGACGGCCAGCGTAGGGACAGACACAAGGACGAACACACCAATACACCCACACAAACACACACATTTTCAGCCTAGAGGTTTAATAAGAATTATGACTCCACATTTGTACAGTGGCAAAAGCACAGGGAGGAGAACAGCACATTGTTCATGGGGGAATGAGACAATTCACCATCTCGACTGGGCCGAAAAGCTGCCGAAATTCTAAATAAATGCATTTTGATTAGTTTGTGTGTCAAAGGCAAAGTGCAAAATATACCGCTTTGAAAAACACTGCCTGTCAACAATTAAATTATAAGTGGAGAAATTGAAGCCTTTTTAGGAACATGATGAATAAAATCAGAGGCCTATATCAAGTACGACAGGACATTCAGATTCCTAGAATTACTTAAATTTTCCCTAAATTGAAATAGCCGAGTAGAGAATAACACTCGAAATGCAACATACAGGCAGTATAGTCTTTCCCACAGAAGCGATGAGAGTAGTTCCACAGCTCAGTGTCCTGATTATGTTTCTTCCTTTTCACTACAATGTCGTGCAATCTCTAAAGAGCACCAACATAACGAGTCAGTGAATATTGCCTGTGTCAGCCATCACACAGAATATCCAAAAAGACAACCAGACATTACATAACAGCAGCTGCTATTCATTTGAGGACCAATAACTAATAGTATTTAAAATGATGTTTTATTCAACTCTGTTTCATCTGTTTACAAACCCCCTTAACTACTTCAGGTACGTTCTGATATCACTAGTCTACATTTGACCAACACAAAAAATATCTGTCTCAGGTAGTTATGAAACTGTAAAAGTGATCACATACCTAGCAAATCTGAAACTGATTCTTGACTCAAGTATTTACTTATTTAATTTATTCATATGATGGAAATCCCCTTAAGTCAATTCACACAAATAAGTGACGACTGTAATCTGTTCATTATCCCATGAACTGTAAATAATTTGAGATACTTAAGTTCAATAAAAAAGAGCAATGCATCTGCAGTCAAAACAGGCTTTGACAACAGGGCTGCACTTTGCTCCTGAATTAATGGCTTCAATTTATTCCTAAAATTGAGAAGGGGAAGCTTTACATGACAGGAGCATGTTGTGCAACATCAGGGTGTAGATGTTTCTTAATTAAAACACAACCTCTTTGCTTTATATTTAATATGTCTACCCATTTCTCCCTTTAAACAAGCTTTAGTCTACGTCACTGCAGAAGAAAATAATCCGGTGTCACTAGTTACAAGGTTAATTGACATTACAACCTAACACTAACACATACTCTTCTAAAAGGGAGGTGAGAAGAACATGGATGACTCACCAGCACAGCACATTAAAAAGGGAACGGGGTTTATCCTGCATAGCTGCCTGTTGCTGCTCCCTGGCTGTCTCTCACCGTCTGCTTTGATTCTCTACGCCCTCTAATGAAAACATGCTGACAGCTAATACCCCCCCCTTAAATTGTACACCACCTTTTCCCTTTGCATTAGAGCAATAAATACAAGTGACAAAGGGCGATCAACACGTTGTCCCTCCGTCGGATGTGCAAACAACAGAAAATAGGTCGGCCTTGGCCCCCTCGCATCATTTCAGCACCCAGAGTGTGTCTCAAGTCAAACAGCTAATCATTAACCATTTAATTTGGATGCCTGTCCCCGGCTGACCCCTCTCAGTGTTGTCATTTGAGCCACTCGAGAGGGGGTCAAGGTAAGTCTTCGCTTTGAGTCTGACACAATCTGCCTTCATGTAAACTGGGCAGAGAAAGAGAAGTGGTAGCACGCTGTCCAAGACAATGAGACAAATCCCTGGATGGACGAGCTGTTTGAAAAATATATCAGGCAGTTAACAGAATGCCAATCTTGTTTATTCCGTCTGTAAACTTCATGAGACTCTGAGGATCTGGACCTAGGACCCAAGAACTGGACCCAGAAGTTACTGCAAGAATGACAACAAGGTGTGGAATGTAGATTCATTTGCTAAAAAACAGATCAGATCCTGAGTTGTTAACTTGACAATTTGTTCAAGCAAGAGTAAAGTCAGTATTTTTGGATGATTGCTCCCTGTTTCCTTTGTGACACATGAATAAAATGTTCAAACCAAATCTGAGTATGTTAATCTATTCAATATATATTATATTCATCAACTCTAAGCTGAGGTCCAGAAGGTACTATGGGATTACCGTCATCTCTGGTAAAGTTAAAGCATTTTTATTATCATACAAATACTAGATTTAAAACAAAAGGTACCAAGAGTATTTGTAGAAAACAGTTCCTTTATCAAGGGGAACAATGACAACAAAAAAAGCTTTTATAAAATGACTCAAATGCTAAAGAATGGCGTGGTGAATAGGACAATGCTAAACTGCAGTTGTTTTTTCAACTTCTATTGTTTTCAAATTTTGCAAATACGAACAAGGCTTCTGTTTTTCACCATTTTTTCCAGCGATCAGGGCTTTCTGGTAGTTGTTGCACATAAGCAGATTCCGCACTAATGAGCAGGGCTTTGCTTAACGAATGGAAAAGCAGTTCCACATCCTCATTATTATAGCTGATCATTCCACTTCTCAAAGAGAGCACATTACATAGATGTTTTCAGGCACTTTCATCACAGCATAAAGAATTTTAGTTTTTTGTATCTCAGGCATTCTGAGAAAGGAGACCATGTTCTACCTGAGACTGGAGAATGAGGTTAGATGATTAATAAATTAGGTCATCAGGCACTCGAAGTAGCACAAGTTATTAAAATTAAGCTCCTGAAATGGCCAAACAATAGGAATTTCCACAGCTGAGGAAAAACGGGCCAACCTTTCACGACTACACATAAGGAAACAATAGTTTTCGCACCCTAACACCAAAACAGCAGAATCTGACAATATGCATTCTGCAATCTAAGGCCCATCTCAGCCCATCACTTTAAATTCAGACACAAAGACAAGCTGCGCCAGCCCCCTCTGAGTCACCAAGAGTAAACTATCATTTAACAGCCCGAACCCTCCTGTTGAATGAGGGGGCGTGGAGTCCGCAGTGACAGATCCAGAGGGCCTGTCAGCTTCTGAATAGCAGTCTGATTGCGGAAGGCTCTCAGACCCCGCAGTCAATTGGATCAATAGGCTGGATCCCAAATATTTGACTCCACTAAAATAGCAATCAACAGGGAATAATTGTGAGAGGGAATAACGGGGGGGACACTGTCGATAGTATTGATGCAAAGTGTCTGTGCCCATTTGATAAGTCTAATTATGCAGAGGCAGCGGAGGATCCCATGGGGAGTAAAGAAATGCTGCTGCGTGAGGAGGATGAGGACGAGCTGAAAATATTGATGCTACAGTGCGATTTTTCTTTTTTCCAATGTTACAGACAGAGGTGACACTTGCCCACAATCCTCCAGGGCTTCTACTCATGCTCAAGTTCTCCATACCCTATATGGCTTTTAAATAAAAACTGATTTGGGTGCCCAAAGGAAAGCAACTCGACACCTAAAACACAACATCTGGGGACACTTTGGAGGACAATACCATGACCCAGATCTGTGATATTCAATGCTAAGAAAATGTCGTAAAAGAATGAAAATTGGGATATAACAGCACTCCGCTGATTCAACGTTATTATGGCACACCGCAGGAGGACCCGTGGGAGGCATATTCAAAAACAAGAATGATCACAGCTGATGCAGAAGAGGCACAGATGTCCCGACTGTTCAAGCAAGACCACGGAAAATAAGTAGAGCAGCAGCACTTCCCCTGACTTGACTGCTAGATCTGCTACGCTAAAACGAGAGTCCTACACTTCCCATAATGCACTTGACAATGGACCCTCCCTTCCTGGTAAAGACTTCTTTAAGCACCTCAAAGAAAACTGCATGTCTCTTTTGACAATCTGAAATGTTTCTCATGATTGGTGAAATTTATTTAGAGGAAATTGAATTATACAAATAAGACCAACTGGGCGACAGCCAGGGCCTCAGGTATCGGTGAGCTCTCATTCAAACACACACAGGATTCCTTCACCACTATGGAATCTGGGTTTGTTAAACAACTACAGTGTACTAACAAAACTAAGAGGGACACAAGTAAAAAATCAACATCAAATCTCAATTATTAATCTTGATCTGGTCCATCAGTGACGAATGCCCTTCAGGTTTCACTTTTTATTTCATTACACAGTCAAACAGACAAATGTAACGTCTGAATAAGCTTTTGCTCGTGCCCATTGTCACAGTTTCGAAGGCACATTGTACAATAAGCATAATTAAGTCTATTCAAGCTCAGCGTTGGTATGTTAATTACCAAAATCAATCTTAATCACAGCCCAATGAATTGAGAAACCTTAGGAGATATCCAGCCTTATGTGGCGGTGCTGTATTAAATCTAACTTAATCCAAATGGGCCAGGCCCCTAAGTCTTCTAATTTGAAAACTAGCAAAAAGGTAGAGTGGTACAGTCATGCACAGCTGCAACACGAAAGTCCAGTTAAACTTGTGGGGTGGAAAAAAATTAAAGAAGAAAAAAAAAGGCTTGGAAACGTGGAGGATTAGCAAAGGATTGTCCTAAGAGGTTCCAGAAATGACCAAGCAGCTAATCAGAAATCCCTTTCCAATTGTCAAGCTCCTGTAATCTTAAATGATGGCTTAATTTCACAGGCCAGTGACGAATGAGCTGATTGCCGGTGTCAAAACTCAGTGGCTGCCGACCAACTGGGACAGCACCTGCTGCAGAGGGGAACAAACAGGGGCCTGTAGTCCAACCAATTCAATTTTTTCTAAAAGCTGCCTTTGCTTTGCAGGGTGTAAGAATAATATATCTGAATATTTGTTTCTACTAGAAATTAAGAAACCAAAGATTTCCCCTCACATCTCTGTCTAATCTGAAACGCCTGATGATGTAATAGTGGAGTAGTTTGACAGTCACCAACTTGAAACTGCCACACACATGTTTAGACAACACACCCGCTCTGACAAGACAAATTCCAACTCAGCACTTTCTTCACAGGTCACACAAAGGCCTATTTTGGAGCCTAAACTCCAAATGAAAACAGCTAAACAGACTGCTTGGAGAACACAGTCCATAGAAATGATACATGTAAGGTCACGAATTAAAAAGGTACTGTACTGATTCTTGAATGAGAGTTGTTCCGTGCCGTTTTATTGCATTTCTAGCATTCCTTTCGGTTAGGAGAATATATTTGCTTGCTTTGAGACAATACAAACAGGGGACTGTTGCTGCTGCAGTGAATATGCGGTGCCGTTTTAATCTGGGATCAAACTGAAAATCCCCTCCCATAAGAGTTCGGTCAAGGTCACACTGGCGATTAGGCAGAGCGTCTATAGAGCGAAAAAACTGAGACTGAGAGAGAAACAAGTGGTAAAAAAAACAAAACGCCAGAGAGCTCCTGGCAACCACAACTGCCCCAGTGGAGCTTTAACCTAACTGGAAATGGTTCCAGAACTATTAGCATGGTCCTTTCTTCGTGGTGACTGGTTTGGTTGTTCGCCACAAGTGGAACATCGACCTGTGCAGCACCACAGCCACAACCTGCTACTATGTCCAGGGAGACAGCTGGTCTGTCTGAAGCCTGCACACAGAGGCACACAGACACACACAGACACACACAGAGGTGAAAGGGAGAGATGACAGGGTGCGGGGGACATATCCACAGGCCTTGAAATAGAGCAGGACTGGTCCAGGTCAGAACCAGCCTGCCCGGCCACCTGTCTGGCTTATGAGTTATCCAAGGAAGTGATGTCAAGGTATCCACAATGTGCAAGACACGGCCAATGACATGCCTCCTAAGCTATGTGTGCACCACATTCACATTTTCCACAAGCTCTGGCTACCAGCACTTCTGTGTACACATCCTGTATTTGATGCAGTTAAACAACAGCCATTGTGTTGAGTGTGGTGGAAAGGGTACTCTACCATCTATAGGTGAAGATTTTAATCGGCTGCAGAGTCCTTGAGTATCCCCAAAAGTTTCACCGACTTTGCTTATTGCCTCGGGGCCTCTCAGTTCCATAAGGGAGCGCAGGTCTTTGAGCGTGCAGCCAAAGTCTCCATCGTGGTTGGCCTCCACAATGGAGTTCTTCACCCCACTGTACGAGTTGTTTGCCATTGTCTCAGCGCCTCCCCGCTCTATTGCAAAGCGTTGTTGCTTTGGCTCAACAGCCGGGGGCAGAAAGAAAGAAGAGTTGTCCTGGAAAAGCTTAAATCCTCAAGAGTGTGAACCGAGTAGTAGCTCCCATAAACAGCTGATGGGCCCTTCACAGGCAGCTGGAGTCGTACGCCAGGTAGCAGGGCAGGGATATTACAAAACAGGCCATTTCCCTTGGAGAGCCGAGTTCCTACTCTTTCATGGTGACTGAGGATCACCCACAGAGTCGGAGATCACCATGCACGAGATCTGAAAGAGAGAAGCAAAGGTACAAAAAGGTTAGTGACGAAGATTTATTTCACGTCCAGCAGGGTTGGAGTTTCTCGAACATTTCTTGAAATCGCACAGACATCGGATGAATAATGTTTGGGCGAAATGAGGAGGAAAACTTCTGTCTGCTGGGACAAGTGGCTAAATAATTGGCTAAACTGCCTGAGGCCACTGCGAAGAGGTTATGATTAGCTGCACTCGAGTTGTGTTAAAATAATAATAATTTTGTCATCCAGACAAGAGTTTTGTCTGGTTCTGTGCACTCCTGCTTCCTGGGTGGAGTGTGTGTGCAGAATGGAGCATTAGTATTCAATAATCACTCCGCTCCGAGCTGCTCCGAGGGCTTTTACTGCTTCTGGGAATTTAAAAATCTGTATTTTCTTCCTCTACAATGTTTATCATTAAAACCAACTCTTCTTAAAGCTGAGTGACAGTTTCCTCCCTCGTTTCCTGCATTTCACAATGTTTGGTTGTGTCATTCGCTGCTGCCTGACGGGCTGAAGTATGCGGGTTAAAACTACTCAATGCGCATAACACACAAGCTTAATCACTTGCCCAAATGTGTTTGCTGGCCTGTGGCTGGTAACCTACTCATGGACCTTAAACAGTGGCAAGCCCAGTAGAGTACAAGATTAAATTCTGGCTGAAGCGAGTACCAATCCGAGACCACTGCTGGAATAAAACATATTTTAACAGCTGTATGTTACTAAACCTGGGTGGAAGTGACGATTGCTATCATTGCTGTATAACCTTGATCAGGTTGAACCCTTTGAAAACATTATTACATCATCTATTTTCCACAGTCTGCATGAAATATTGGTAAATTGTTGACAATCGCTGCTCTACAGGATACGACTTCTACTGGAAAAAGCCTACATGCCAGTCAAAGTACAGCACAACTGATATTTTGAAGCAAAGATGAAGGAGTGATTCCTTAGAAAAGAGATAACCGGCCTGGCATTTCCGATGCTGGTATCGCACGTCTCTAGTTTCCTAGGACAGCATTATAGCCATGACTGCATTACGTAATGTTACATGGGCACCCTGCCATGTCAAGCACATACGTACAGTAAGTCTCAGAAGAGGAGGAACTTTAATCAGAGGCAGTAATACTGGGGGGGTGGGGGGTCCACGTCGTGAACAGGCACCAACTGACTGATTACCTTAGGAAAAGCCTTTGGTTTAATCTAATTAAGACTATCTGTGGCATCAGGGAGCTCCATGGTGCTCTAGATGGGAGAGTCCATTCTAATGAGAGGTTGCTGTCCATTCAAGCTTTAATCAGCCTAACACAATGAGGCTGATTCATTTACGTCAGATTGGATTTATTTGAAAGATTTAACAAGATGGGCTTGATTACTAGTCTGAAACAATTTGAGAGACACTCTGCTGTACTTTGAGCCATGTCAGCATATAATCTGTATTGAGGTGAACCTGGACCAGAGAGGGATGTTCTTCCATGTCTGGAAAAATGCTGCAATGATCCCTCTATCGGGCCACAACACGAAGATCAAAACATGTTTGAGAGAACACCAATTCATGTATCTTTGCACCAAACTTCAAAAACACAAACAAAATCTAAACCAACCCCAATAAACCCTGCAACTTTAAACGTGGACGCAGATGCCGAAGGGGAGAAAACGTAGCCTTTATCACTGCTCACTGCTCAAACTAACGCTTGCAGCTTATT
This sequence comes from Pseudopleuronectes americanus, assembly GCA_038501795.1. NCBI lineage: Eukaryota > Metazoa > Chordata > Actinopteri > Pleuronectiformes > Pleuronectidae > Pseudopleuronectes > Pseudopleuronectes americanus. The sequence goes on from CM076737.1 coordinate 10,855,442, forward strand.
CCACTGAGATTCTTGGAAACTATTCTGTCACATGTTGAGATTCTATTTGGAGCCATCTGCTGTGGAAAACGGGACAGAATTTATTATTTATTACACAGCATAATAGCAGGGCCGGGTGTATTGCTGAGGTGGGAGAGTTCGTAGAAATCCTGTTTTTTGAGGGAGGAAATACAGCTTTGTACACAGACTAGCCCTTAACCCACAGATTTGGGGTCTTCAAGGGTCCGCATGGTGAAACGTCATTAAGAAATCCAATATTCCATGGGCTTGAAACTTATTTCTGACTTCTGAATAAGTACATGGTTCCTAGACCTTATTCTATTAATTTATACTATAGCATCTATTGTGTAAATTCTATAAAATTTCTACATTTTCATCACCTTTTACTCAAATTTCTCTTTTATCATTTTTTTATTTATGGATTCCTTCATTCACCTTAAAAAATCTATTTTATGTAATTTAATTTTCAGCAGTTTGGTTTAAAGGTGTGTTACAAATTAAGTTTGGCCTAATACCATAAATTATTATAGATATTAACACCACAGATTTGACTTCCAGAGAAAACATAGAAAGGAATATTCCTAAGAAGAGCACAGGAAATGATTTGCTTGCGATTCATCTCATCGCAGCAGAGGTAGTTCCATGAGTTCCAGGCAAGTCACACCTTGCATTGTGCGTCAATCATTTGACATGTGAGAAATGAGACTATTAACTGTAGTTGAATCCCAAACCACGTTTCTCCACTCATGCATTATCTTGGTATCACCCAGAGACTATGTTTCTTGAAGCACAGCTCATCCACAGACTCCTTCAAGTGAATGTCATGTGGCACCTTGCAAAGCAAATGACTTTTTGAATGTGTGAATGAACCCCGTGGGACTTGACTCTCGCCTGTGCTGCCACATGAGCAGCGCACATGTGCAGCAGCTTACGATAATGAATGCAATTCTCTGACTTCTCCATTTCCCCGTCTCTTCCTCCACGAGCCCTCACCCACGTTCACACTCCCTAACCCCACAAGCAGCTACAACGCCAAGCTGAAGGAAGTGCCAACATTTGCTGTGCTGCGACAGTTTCGGGTTGCGGAGCAGGTCACATGTCACAACAGTGGAAAATCATTGTGATTGGATCTCCAAGCCAACAGCTGGCATCGTATGGTTGAATGACAGAGGTGGAGGGAGGTTAACCCTTTGTAGGCAGCCGCAGAGAAACCCATCGCTCAGCATGAATATGTGCTGGTCTCGCCGAAGGACCGGAGACAAAAGATCATAAGTCTCTGCTCCACCCGAGCTATTTAAGGCTGCTATCACACATTAGACGCACACTAACTCCTCTACCCCAGAAGGGCTGAGGCGAGTGGACATAAGTCGACGGGACAACAGTGGTGGTCATCTCCGAAATGTACTCAAGTCTTTGTTTCCACGCTAAGGAAACCCTCTGGCAGTTTTCGCACATCTACGTGCCAACAACTCGATGCAAGTCGAGGATGGCAATTCTAGGGATCCCTCTGCTGTGGAGCTGCCTAATGCGAGGGGTGGTATTTTTAGCCTACCCCAGACTGCCCCTCCCCCCACTGCTAGCCATTGCTGAACTGGGTCACGCCATGTAAATGTGGAGGGTACAAGGCAGAGACACCCAGCCCTCCTTGTGCTGCATGGCTCGCTAGCCGAGGGCGTTTCTTCACCACGCAGACTGGGACCTCAACTGCTGTCAGGCTGCCAATTCAAAAGAACGCACAGTCAGAGGTGTCGGCGTCAACACACTTCTCTTCATCTCTGCTTACTTCATGCGTTAGGGACGTGAGATGGTCTCTAACACGAAAATAAACCATAATCTTGTCACTCTTTACTAGGAGTGAGATGTTTAATGGACATGTAGTCAATATGTATGTATTCTTATTTTTTTTTATATGCTTCCAGGACAGTTCGTTACTTTATATTTTATTTATAAATGGTCTTGTTTCAAGTGACACAGCAAGTTTCATGCTAATGAAGACAGTCATGTACTACAAGAAATGAGCTGTTCAATATCCTTCAACAAAAATGTTATATCTCATATGATACTCATAATAAAAACAGTAAATATAATGCTATGTTGCCTTTATATTCAGGTCAAATATTTGTAAACATTAACAAAAAAAATAGAAATGTAAATTTCTATTCTCTAGCTAAATACATCACACCTCATCCACAACTGATTAAAATATACAGAAGGAGGCAAATATACTTTATATTGATAGTTTACAATCTTTGCCTTGATTTGTGCTGCCATTAATGTTATTGTGACAACTGCCTCTCAATGATGGATTTAACACAAATTAACGTGTAGGAACTCGACGGGTCGTAGAATCTCGACAATCGAGTTGTCTGGAATGCTGCAGAAGTCACAGAATGAAGTGCTGCAGACTAGCCTGAAAGTGGGGCAGGAAACTGGCTCCTCGCAAAAAGAGCAAATATAAATTCAAGCATTTGATCCACAAACATTCCCAAACCTTTGCAGTACAGAGGCATTTTAAATAGCTCAATAATGAACAGCAGGTTGCTGCAGAGTACTTGTAATTATGTTCGCCAAGGGAAAGGGCCTGTACATAAAAAAATACTCAGGTAAAGGTTCCTTATTAATGTGATACTTAGCAAAAACGTTTACTTACAATCAGTAAAACACAGCCACAGCAATTTCAAAACCTCAGCCATGGATCATACATCAGGAAAATGATCCAGTGTTTCTTCACATAATTACAACTTCTAATCATGGTGAAGATGTCTGTGCAAATGTTAAGATCACATATGCTGTAATCAATTAATTCTAATTTGCTCAACAAGCTTTGCTGTGTCCTGGAAGGTTATATTCTTCTGAGGATATAATCAATTCTGACACCTTTTCCTATAATTGATCAATAGAAATCAAATGTATTATAGACACTCTAACGACTAAATATTGTGTCCCAGTCTTAGTATGCAGGACTGTATAGTAACCCTCAAACTGGGAAATTAATTAAGTTCTATCAGAATCACAATCTACCATAATAGTCCTCAATCTGCTACATAAATTATCTTTATCAATAATACAACTGCATGTCTAAGTAGAGGCTGTGAAAATATATTAATTTTTTCATTCAGAGATTAATAAAAAAACACGAAGGTTTTTTTTTATAAATCGTTATTTTGCCTTGAGCCGAGTCCTTCCTGTGCATAGGATGGAAAATATTCTAAAACGAGGCATCTTTCATCAGGCCACTTTGAAGATGAGAAGCTCTCTGCGGCCTTTGTTACGTCTGATTCCTTTCACTGCCACAGTCTGACCTTGTTTTCCTTACAGTTTGGGGACGCACCAGTGTTGTGCACTAAACTCATTTTACCCAGTCTGTAAAGGGGAATGTAATTAGTGATAGAAAAGCATATGCACAGAATGCTATAATTGACTAAGACAGGCAGGTGGGTGGAAGTAAATGTAGACTGGGAGCTCCTGCCTGGATGCGACACAGCATACATCCATCCAGCCTTTGTAAGTCGGCCAAAACTTGTAAGGCTTACGTTTCATGTTTCCTTCTAATGGCTGTGTCATAGTCAATATCAGGGTAGTATTTTACAACTAATTAACATTTACATTCACGTAGGCTGCCTTTATCTAGTACAAGCCAACCATCAGGGTATTAACTGTCATTGGATCTGGCTTCAGTGTGACGGAGCCTGCTTCAATGGCAACATCACTACACAGCAACAGAAAAACATGCAGGTAGGGCTGGGCAATGAAAGAATAATTGTTGCAATATAATGTTAATATCTTATCAATTTATGCTCAATATATATTTATATATATATATATATTGATAAGTTGCTTATGAATTCTTCCAGCACAGTAAGGAGGTATAAGACATAACCATGTTGCCCAGCCCCATCTGTAGATCAATTAATCTATAGATGATGAAAAATGTGTTCAGAATTCGACAAGAAATGTGTTTTTTTTATATTAAATGTCACACCAGTTAAGGTCATCAAGATCTACAAGGTAACTCACATGATGGATTTACAGGAAATATATTCAAGGAGAACTGGTTATTCAGTTATTTGGCTAAACCTGTATGGCATGGTGGCCACTGGTCTGTCTCCAACTGGCTGATAGTGGAAGGTTTCGAAATCTATCAGAAACCATCTACGATGACAGACGTGTGGAAAAGATGACACCAGTGTAGGACTCATGCCAAAAGAGATACTGTTCACCAGAACCAACAACAAGCAGTATGGCTGGATTTCATATACTCTATGGTGTTGTTCCTCATTTTTATTAGAGCTTATATATTTTTAGATACACGCAAACTTCTATGAAAGCTGAATTTTCTTTTCTGAAATGCCAAAGACCAAAATAAATGCCCGGCAGACGTCTTGGAGCACTGTCTTGATGACTAATTCATGATATTTTGCAGAGTGAGCGTCAGAGTTGTTTTAGTGTGCAGGATCAGTTTATCAAATTCGTTTTGCCAGTTTCTCCACATAATAATCAACAGGGTCTCCCTGCTAATATAACCTTAACCCAATGTTCTTTTAAATGGCAAATTAATTTCAGTCATACCAGAGTAATTCATTTTTTTTGTTCACATTTGAATGCATGAGAAACTTAATGGAACCTAAAACCTCTGGAATAACCTTGGCCTCGCAATCCACACAGAAAAAGAAAGATAAGCCCAACTCCATCGTGAGTAAATAATACCATAAATACATTGTACTTTACAGAGTAAAACTAGAGTATATTTAGCTTTCCATGCCAGTTTCCATGAAGCTCAAAGTCACCTTATGACCTACAATGGCTTACTCTTTAAACGATGGTTTATGCTAAAAAATGTAACCGAAAAACAGAGACTGGACTGAGGGGTAAGCATTAGCTGCTGTTATGAAATATATTTTTAAGCCCGTGTCTGTAATTGACTTGAGTGCAGAGCATGACAATGAAGTGAGTGGACGTATCAAGCAGCTGTAAGGGGGACTCGTGCGTGATGAGCTGGGTACAGACATGACAGGCGATAACTGCCTGGAAGAAATGTGTGCTCGGTGTACTGCTGTACTCACAGTGACAATCGCTCCACGGCCATAAACAGCACTCACTTTAAAGAGCACGCAATCATGTTACATCGATAGAAATCACACAAATCGACAGCGTGCCTGCCTATAGGAGCAAATCCTTGGTCGTGTTGGTCTACAAATGAAAGTAAAAGGACCAACACTATCCGGCAGAACTGCACGACCGAGGAGGTCAAGTGATCTGGCCTCTGAGATAAACAAAACCGAGTATAACTACCCCTGACTCATATCCTCTGGTCGGGGCCGAGCACTGCCGTCAGTAGCCCCGGCCGTTGTGAAAAAGCTCGGTACAGCGAGGAATAAGAAGATATTTTTGTCATTCTTGAGTGACAGCAACAGTCCCGAGTTCAAAGGGCTCAGACAGAGCAGCAGATTGCGTTACTTGACGGTTTCAGTGAATCATTAAACAAACTCTGAATCTCCTATATGCTGAGGTGGAAAGCTCTGATCAAATATTCTCTAGGTTTAGCAAGGAGGGAGAATTTCCAATGTAGTAGAGGCAAGAAAATCCACTGAAAACTATACTGAGCTCCACCAATAATGCAGTGGCTGTTAGCTTAGCTGTCATTTTTCATTATGTAACGCAGACAGGACTCGCACACCTCGCCTGGCTGAATCAGTGTTCTCACTTGAAGCAAATCTATTCTGGTTAATCTACAGGGCTGCTCGCTGAAGGATCACAAGTTGTAATACACCAAAGAGAGAGAGGGAGACAGTGCTGGAGCCGGTGCTGTTTAATTGGATAAGGAGTGATCCCTTCAAGTAGAGACACCAAAAGGTGCTCAGAGGGCTGCAGCCTGGGACCTTGCAGGTGATGTGAGCGAGTGCACATCACATTTCTCATCAGAAAACAAGCGTGCACGCTTAATATGTGCAGTTTGCATGACCTAGAAAGCTGAGCACACGGTTATATCACATGTGTGCGAGGTAAAGGGAGATTCCAAGTGTCAGGGTTCTTTTTTGGGTGGGGGGACTTCAACTCGTTGCCCGTGTGCACGTAAGGAAAGTGAATGTGGTATGTTTTAAATAGCACAGATTAAAGTGTTGGAATGAGATTTAAGCTTCTGTGAGTGGTTTGAGGTTAGAGATTAGGAGACAGGTGCCCTCCCTGGTTGAGGTGAGGGCCGGCGGGAAGGTGAGGCTTGTGGATCGGTGGATGTTCCAGCTAAAAAGTCTGGATGTCTCCTGGATAACTGTGTGGAGACAGACCGGTTCACCCACCCCCTCCTCCGAGCACCCGGGAGCTGGCCGCGTGAGGAGCCGCACTGCGCCGGCTGCAGCACCCGAACGCACCGCTCCGGGGCCGGTGCATGTTTTTTTTTACCCCACACCGAACTGCCATTATCTCCAGGGATAGAGCATGACAAGTCGGGAAAACGCCGCCCGGTGTAAACTGGGGTTTGTACGTTGCAATGAAACACGGGCAACTTTCTCGTAGCTCCACATGTCGGCGTTAATTCAGAGACTCACCGTCCGAATTCCCCCGGAGACGGTGTGGCGTGAGAGGGGCAACGTTTTAAAATACATCCAGGCTAACGCACACCGTTAGCCGACTTAGCCCCCTGAGCATTAGCTTACGCGGATGGTAAAGACTGGAAATAGACAAACGCTACTTCTAACAGATTTGGGGGCAAGTGGAAAATTCAACCAACTGAACTTAGCCCAGGGTGCCGCTGCTGGAGTCTCGGCGAGCAAACACGGAGCGGAGCAGGGGGGAATCTGGCGGCATCCTGCCCCCGGAGAGTGTCGGTGCGTGTGGGGAGAGAGAGAGAGCGAGACGCCCCAATGTCAGCGCCGGGGCTCCGGGATGTAACGTTAGCTTAGCGACGCTAGCTCGGAGCTAACTCTACCCGAGGCTGCTACCCACCGCTGGCCCTCGCCGAGCCACTGCACAGGAAAAACGAGGACTCCGCCGCGGCGTGGAGGAGGGGGGGGCGGTAAATGCAACGGGCCCCGGCGGCTTGCACTTCATCTTGCGGCGTTTCATCGCGTTATCACACCGGGGGGGCTGGTGGGAAGGAGGAAGGGGAAACACAAGCCGCGGAAGAGAGAGCGGAGGAATTAGAAGAATACTTACTCCGATCTGCGGAGCGCTCCCCGGGTCCCGTCCTCTCGTTCACTCACCCTCAGTCTCACCACAGACTGAACTCTCTCCCCTGCTCGGAGGTGAGGCCCCGCCCACTGCGCTGTCACACAGCACCACGACCTCTGCCGCGCAAGATGGTTCCCCCCCCCTCCTACTCCTCCTCCTCGTCCCTGTTGCCCGGGGAAACCTCCGACCACGTGACCGGAAAAGGAGCGAGAAGGAAAAGCCACACACACAGACAGACACACACACACACACACGCGCGTTCGTGCAACTGTTTACGCTTGGCCGTAGCTAATTGCTAACGGAGCTAACGGTGCCATTCAGAGGGATGGGTGGTTTCATCAAAGAGCAAATGCACACCGACAACACCTCTTTTATTCCACAAATACTTTAAATATATGTGTCTCAGGTCACCATTATTACAAAAACATGATGGTAGATGCATATAAATTAAAATGCAAATAGAAAAGTCAATGTAGGCTATGGATAATTGTTTTGCGGGCAAACCCGGAAGTACAAGGGGGTTTATCATCTCGCGCCGCTCGCCTTCCTCCTGTCACCACAGCGCCGGGGACATGTGATGCGCGTCAAAAAGAGGATGGGCACGGAGCCGCTGGTGTGGATTCCCATTGGATCAGCCGGCATATCAGTCGCCTATGGAAACGGTTACGTCATGAGCCGTACTCCCTCTTTTCTTTTTTTTTGTACCTCCTCGCTCCCGTGCACGCTCTATCATAACAGGATTGTTCAACCACCCACACCCACCCCAACCTCTCTCCCATATCCCCAAGCCATAGCATAAGATGCAGCCTGCAAGGAGAAGAGCAAGAAGCCCCCCCCCCTCCACTGCCGCATCGTCTCTTGCTGTCTGAACTCCACAGAGGCTCTTCCCTAATAATACCTGACGTCATTCTTTCCATGACGTAGTGCTACTTCTTTTTCTTCTTCTTCCTCGGATTCACTGCCTGTGCACGTCTGAAGTTCTGGTGAGAAATGAGTCGGTCTCACCGTCACTGGAGCCAAGAGTCAGTGAATTCAGATTTCTGCTTTTATAGAGAATCAACTGCGCATTCATAACGTGCACCACAGCCCAGAGTCTGCTGCAGCAGGAAAATCCCCTGTGATCACCTGGTGTGCAGCTTTCAAGAGATGTTCATGCACAGGAGAATAAAAAGTGACCTCAGTTTTATAATTTCAGATTCATAATTAGTTAACCGTGATGATTGGTTGTAGTCGTGATGGTGGATTTTGATTTTAATGGTAGATGGTGTTGGTTGATCATGATCATGATCGCTCAGATATGAAACATGCCTTCTTGCATATACTAACCTTATTTGCAACACCTCTATAATAAAAATTATAATTTTTTAATATTTTTTTCCGTATAAACACTAAACATTGATACAGCTCTCCATTTATGTTAGACACCGTCTTTTTACATGCGACGCACAACATATATTCCCTCACATGCAATTCTTTGTGAGGCTTCTACATTTTCTGTCCCCTGTTAAAAAAGGGTTTCTTTGAGTTTATGACCATGATGGACCCTAGGTTAAAGAAAAGATAAGTGGTGGTAGATGATAAACGGAAAACAAACCCAGCGGAGGTCAAACCCAGGTTATATCCTTTCTTCATATAAAGGGATTTATTATTAACAAAACATCCCTTAGTGCACAGGGGGGGTACTTCACCTCTACAGATTTGTAAATAAGGGAAAAGTTCAACATGTTTACGCCTGTGTGCAATTTTCAAAAAAGAAACGTTGGTTCAGAACTTCTGAGTCAGATCTACGTAGAGAGGGAGAAAGAAAGAGGAAGAGATGACGTGGAGGGGGAAAAGTTTATTTAGATCCAAGTTGACTTGTGCAATCATCATTTGTCCGAGTTGGTTTCAGACAAAAGCATAAAGAGGAACAATCAGTCAAGATGCGCAAAACGTCTAATACAATAGATCACCACAAAATGTACTCTACCAGTGAGTGTTTTTGACATCTGTTATTCCACTCAACATCCGACCAGTTTCTTCCAACATTCGACTATTTATAAAAATGGACGACTGATCTCCACTTTCTCCAGAAGTGAAGCCAGAATATCCTGGATGTGATATGACGTTTCACACCCTCTTTATATAATCAAATAGTTAATCAAAACCAAACTTACTTCAAAAATGAACACTGGGACAAACATCACATAAAATGACAGAAGCCATCTTTGAGAAAAGTTGATTTGACCTTCCATGAATGGTCCATGTCCCATCCAGTAACACGGAGGAGGCAGGGTTTATAACCTATACTGTAACCAGTCACCAGGTGGCCGTCAAGATGCTTGGCTTTAGGGAACAGTCATGGCGTCCATCTTTTCATAAAGTCTATGGTTTAAACTATCATTTCTTTGACTCACCTAGTAAATATCATGCTACAGTACTGTTATACATGTGGTATTTAAAGGGTATAAGTACATATAAAGCATCCAATGGACAGTCTGTCACACCAGGACCCCGCACCCGTCTTCTTTCCTCGTCAAACTGGAACCATGTCAATGTTTTTCTGGAACCTCCAACGGTAACACAGGCCTCAGCTGAGCTACCGCCGATAAACAGGTGGACCTTCTAACCGTGTGGTGCCGGGGTACAGGGCGAGACAGAATGTTTGTGCCAGTTCACTGTGGTGTTGGTGGTGTCTTGATTGGCAACCTGCAGTGCTTTGCGTTTGGCCGAACCCCCGAGCAGATGTCCCTAACATGACGTTGACCATGTCTCCCTCACTCTGTCCATCTTCGTCTGCCCATCAGTCTGTTTATCTTCCCTCCTTCTTTATCTCTTGCTTGTTAAGATACTGTGGAAACCAGGACGCACTCAAGAATCTAACAGGATAATGCAAATGTCACCTCAACTGGGCTCTTAGAAACCGACAATGATGGAACAATGCACAGATTGATGTGATATAGGAGGACAGTAGATTATATGGGTTGAATGGCAGGAAATCTGAGCTAAGCTTCCCAGTCGCTAGCTGTATATTTAACAGACACATATGCGATTGTGGTAGCATTCTCTCTGTAGAAAGAGTTTCCCAAATTGTTGAACAATTCTTTTAATGTACACAAAAATTCGAGATAAATACAAGAACGTTGATAACATGACAGGATTGCAGTGAAACGTTCAGAGATGACTCACTACTTCACCATAAGCCCATAAAAAGATTTAATCTGCACGCTGAACTCATCAACTTTCCATGACATTTTTCTTTCCAGGTTTGTGGCTCATGCGTTTTTTCTCCATATAAATATGATCGACAATAAACTGGAAATTTTCGCCTCGTGTCCCTGCTGACTGTTTATTCAGTAGAAACCACTTAACCTCGGCCTCAATCCATTTAAACACTTTGGGGCCGCAGAACTGAGCAAGATGGTGAAACCCCACACGGAGGGCTTTTTCAGAGGAACACACGACAATCTGGAAGCTATTTGGTCATTGGACTCTTATATGGGGACAGAAAATGAACTCGTAGAGAGAAATAGACTGCATTAATTAGCAAAATAAAGAATTATCTCTGCAGACGTACAAAATAAAATAAATCTTTGCAGACAAACACTGAGTCAGGAGTTTTGCTGAGACTTTTTTAAACTTGGAGGGGGGCAATGATTTTTCTCTTCCGTTGACTCAGTGTCTGCCATATGCTCCGGAGCATCTTGTGAACCGCAGTAAATGTCAAGTGTCATTAGCCCGTGGGCATGCTAATATGTTGTTTATGCTGTCTGGGTGAGCATTAGTGACGAGGCATATACCAACAACCCTCCCTAAAGGGGGAACGGTGCTCTCTGGGCAACATTTGCATTTATTAAAAACACATCCAGACTGACGCACCCTGTTCATTTAGGTGGAGGAAGAACACACATGGTCTCGGAAAGGAAAACAAAACAAAAAACAAAGTTAGGCTCAAAGTGTTGTCACATTTGGGAATAAAAAAGAACGCCGTGGCTGTGTGTGTTCCTCCCAACATAGAACCTTAAATTACTGGGGGAGAGAGACGCACACACCATGAGACAAGATAGCTTGACAAATAATTGCAGGTTCAGTCCAAGAGTGTCTAGCAACTGGCACCCTGTGTGTGTGTGTGTGTGTCTGCTTTTCCAACAAGAGAGGAACTAAGTTGCAGACTCTGCATCTTATCATGTTTTCAGATAGCACAATGCTGTGAGGCGATTAAGACGTTTGGACAAGAAACAATGCAAAATGGAAAAAAAGGACGACGGGGGGTGGAAAGAATAAATCATGAGCCGCAGAGAGAGATTAGCAGTAATTTCCTCAAACATTTTTCAAAATAAACATGTGACTGCGGTGGGAAGTGACTGGAGTGCGCTCCGAGATCATGCGTCGCTTCAGCCGAGGCGAGCGGGAAAATGAGCTGGATGAAGATGTCTCATTAGGGACGACTTGCACAACCAGGTCCCCATCAGCGAGGACACGCTGTATGAATATTGCTTCCTCTGGTCAACCGATCTTTCTACACCACTTTGTTTCTCGAGCAGATGTCGGATTTTCCACTGGCTCAGCACATTGGCAAAGGGTTGGACATGTGGGAAGGGGTGAGGGTAAGTGAGGAGGGCTTCCTCCTTTTGAAGCGGAAGAGGGAAAATTGTGTTGCACACTCCAGAGAGAGAGAGAGAGAGAGATCTGCTGATTGGGTTTGATGATGTGTGAGAATTTTCCGATTGCAAATTTAAGTCTTATTTCTCACTTTGGTGAATATCTTCCATTCATTCACATCAGCCAGTTTCGACCTCTCATCCAAACAGGACAGTGGCCATATCACTCAGACAAAGTTTATATTAGGGATGAGTCCTGCACATCGTAATGACAAACCCTCTTCGTCCAACGCGTCATTAGTCCGCCACAATCACTGTAATCACATTTTCCCTGAAATCCACAAGAGTCCAAACATTGGTTTATGTCTCGTGGAGGAGTCCCCAATTATACGATTAACATCCACACACTGCTGACTGAGGTGGAGACACAGACTCATGAATTACACCTACGGTGCAGGTAAACGTCTGAGAGATGATCTGAAGTGAGACCTTGTGAAGCAGTCACACACACATACACGCACACACACACACACACACACACACACATACACACAAAGGCCCTTTTGTGGGGAGAGAGGTGGCGGGTAGGTGCGTCGGTTTTAAAGGAGGGGTCTGTCATGACTGAGCTGCTTGCTCCAGGCTTGTGCATGTTTGTGTTTCCAGCTACCTCTGGAATTTACTGCAGGCACTGGCGAGGGCAGCCGCTGAGAGGTGAATGACCCACAGGACAAAGGCCAGAGTTGTTGGGAAAAAGTTATAGCACTGAATGATAAATGGCTCCTAAATCCAAAATGGAGGGCTTCCTGTTGTATTTTTTACAAGGCAACTCTAGACTTTTTTTGTACGTCTGGTCATGATACACAGGCGTCCCGATTTTTGTGAAGATCGGTGAAAGCTAACTGAGGGGCTTTTCCATAGATGGCGCTGTTGAGCCATTTTGCCACGCCCATTTCAAATAACTCCAAAATCCAAATACTTTCTAAAGTATAGAATTTCAAGCAAACTTTGGTGAGGATTTTAGCATGTCTAGGCCCTGAAAAGCCCCAAAAAGGTAATAAAAATCCTTTGAAATACAATAGGGCCTCCCAGCGGAGGTGCTCGGGCCCTAACTGGGGTTGTGGATGGAGAAAGAAGCGGAAGATGGAGAGAGAGAGGGCAAAAAGAGACATGGCGCTATTGTAAAAAAAAACGGAAAGAGTCAGCAAATAAGTGTGAAGTGGAAGTAGTGATGTTGTGTGTGTGTGTGGAGCATGTGTGTGTGTATGTGTGTATGTGCAGAGGGAAGGAGACAGTGGTCTTACTCAGCCCTGAGCCAGCAGCACTGCGATTATCTGGCCAAGTTTCCACTCGCAAACAATAATTCACCTCAAGTGCCCATTGAGGCCAAACTGTGTCAGGACAGCGACCCACCCGGCCCTACATGTGGGTGGCTGTGTACAACCTGTGTGTGTGAAGACGTAGAAGGGCCTTGGAAGGGTGTTGGTGTCAGGAAACACCACTACCCTCATGTTTTCCATGGTCTGTTTTCCATCGATATCTCCTGTATTTACATTTGGCCCTGGCCAGCGCTGGGGCTGGAGAGTGTATTTCATTCAGGCCAGTGAACATTTACGTGTCATAGAATGTAGGGCATATAAATAGACTTGATTCATTTACCCTCCGAGGCAGAGAAACCACCTGAGATTCAACATTTAGACTCGTGGAAAATGTTTCCATTACAAGCCAAACGAGAATGAAAGGTGGAAATAAAAACATGCAAAGGGGGAAAATACTGCAGAATCAAACGTATTCTAGAAAATTAAGTGCACAGGAAATGGCTATGCACCGTTATAAGGAACAAATTGTAACGGAGGCGCTTTGACGGGGAGGGCTAGTTAGCTTTCTGGCAGAGGTGACTTTGGGTAAATTAGTGGCGACAGGCAGTAATTAAGAATCGCTTTCACTGTGTTTAGTTGTTCAGTTAGGCGTGGGGCCCATCAGCCCTATAAATCTGCTGTTCTCTTGCCCCCAAAGTCTGTGACTGCCAACTGGGACCAGGCAAAACAATTAATGGCGATTTAATTACAGAGCCACATCAGATCCTTTTTTTTGTGTGTGTTTGATTGTGCAGAGAGCCAGAGAAGAGGCACATTGAAATTTCCTGCGTTTACTCAACGCCGGTGCAGAGCTCTTGCAACGTCCAAAGCGGAGTGGCATGGACCGGGCACAGATGGGGCATAGAGGAGTAGATCCAATGGGAACTCAGTGCCCTTTACACCCCACTTCGTCCCTTTCGCATGGGGGCTTTTCCCCTGGGAGGGAAAGAAGGCACGAGGAGGAGGAGGAGGAGGAGGAGGAGCGGCAGGGCTACAGACTAGGACCTATGCTTCTCTGTGGAAAAGAGCATGAGTGTGTACACACAATCTAGATGCACATATAACTTGCCCTTCAGTGCACAGTGGCATTGACCTCCCTCCCATAGAAAGAACTATGACATGTGTGTGTCAGTGGGCAGGAGGAGGTGAAACGTTTTCAAAGAGCGACTGTTCGGGACTTGAGAGACAGAGTGGAATTAAATCAACTGTGTATTCAACAGGTCACATCTGATGCTGAACTGCAAAATATAGAGATATAAACAAGTATCCAGTATTTTCTTAGTGCAGCTGCTTTTGTTTGACAACGATGATGAACAATTGAGAAGATCGGTTCCTTGAATGAAAAAGGATTTGTAGAAAAAGATATGTATATTTGTTCATAAGAAATTTGTTGTCTCTTGCAGAAACTCAGGTATTGTCCTGGTGCTTGTAGAGACAAGATCTCTCATAGATATCAGCACCCGAAATAGGGTTGATGTTATTCATTAAATTGAAAATATTTCCTGGAAAATTGGTAAAGAGCTAGTTGCAGTGCCTGGTTGAAACAACTCTAAAACTGTAAAAGTGAAGCCAGTGAGAGGAATAATTCTTCAGATATGCGTTCGACATACAGACGGACAGACAAAAACACGTCCCCACTGTTAAGGTGATTAGGAAATAAAATCCTGGCCCCTATTTCCAGATCTTGGCCCATGTCCCATCCTTCCAGCAAGTTTCATGGAAATCCATTGACTGGTTCTTGCGTAATTCTGCTGACAACCAAAAAAACTATGCAGACCGGGGCAACGTCCACAACGTCCCTGGCAGAGGAAATGACGCCAAGGAAAACACAAACACTATGAAACAGGTATTTTAAAGCTAGATGAACTGATTCTTAAAAACAAAAAAATGCAGGTTGCATGCAAACAGTGGAGGATCTGTCACATGTGATCAACAAGAGAAACAATCCATAAAAGAACCAATCATCCTGTTGGGATTAAAGGATTTTAAGAATTTCCACTGTCTTTTTTCATGTCGGTGCACAGAACCGGGCCAATATGACATGTTGCCGCGGAGGGGATGTAAATGTGGGTAAAATCATAGCCCCGCTTAGTTACCGAGCCGTGACCAACCCCGTGATTACATGTCATGTCCCCATCATCAGCACGGCCCCTTACCCTGATTTAGAGAGGGAGCGGGAGCAGGAGAGGGAGGGAGGCAGATCCAGCATGATCCTACCATAGCAGATGGATATGTCAGATATGCCTGCTTGGGCTTATGGAGATGCTTAGTGGTAAATGTAATGACCTATGTGGGTATGCGTGTCTGTGTGTGTGTCTGTGTGTGTGTGTGTGTGTGTGTGCATACCCCTCTATTCACTGTTCCAATTACCATGGGTCTGTCTGGGGACAACTCAGTCACTTTGCTGTGACAGGACGGCAGGACGGTGCCAGATATAACGTCAGTCTCCATTCCTGGGTGAGGGAGAGAGAGAAGTTTTGTCAGTGGGAGAGAAAAAAGTTTTGTTTCGTTGATTCAAATGACAAATCGCCGGCTGCCAAGATAACAGGGGCGTTGAGAAATGACTTTAAACTCTCGTTTAACGGAAAACGTTTCAAGGTTATAGCGCCGGGAGTGTTATCGGCTGCGTGACTCATTTGGAAACGTTATGCGCGACATTTTTAAGGCTTCAGCGCTGACAGTTTGAGGAAGAACGACTCCTCTTCAGGCCCCTCGTGAAAAAAAAGGAAGCAAAAGAAAATGTCCTTTCACACCCGTCAGCCGTCCTGAAGGAGGTGACCTGGTTCACTTCGATTCAGGAACTCTACTTAAGTTTATAAGGAACACACTTTGCCCTGCAAGTAAATTGGAGAACATATTTTCCATTTTCCGTTTCTTAATTACAAGCTTTCTATGATTTATTTAGGCGCAGATGACCTATTTGTGGTGATCTGGTGGATGTGAAGCCTCTCTCATCCGTCCTCTCTTCCGGGCATGTTTACCTTTGGCTACTTTTAGATTGCATAATTCGCCTCGCAAACACAAATCAGCGTGTTTAATCTTTCTCTGTAATCTTGTGAGGAATCTGCTCCCTCCTTGTCCTTCAGCCGTCCCTCTCCGCTGGAGTCGGAACCTTCAGCTGCTCTCCAACGGTTAAATGGAAACTTTCCTCTGTTAGTGTGTCACGTGAAGGGCAAGGACGCAGTTTTCCAACGCCCCGTCTGCAGAGAACCCCAATCACTCGTGGGATGTCATCGGGAGCCCGGGGAGAAAGGAGGGCATGTTTGTTGAAGCTCCTTTGGTGGGCTTCCTGTTTTGACCTGCAGCAGGGGAAGGCTGTGTGTGTGTGTGTGTGTGTGTGTGTAAGTGTGTGTGTATATTCTATCGACTGGATGTTAAGATGTACGACAAGTGTCCACTTCTACCTAACGCTAAAACATCCCAGACTTGTGTGCTTGACATCATTTAGAGGAGGAGTTTGTGAGGTAGTGACCAACGTGTGGAGCAAGGTCCCGCCAATGCATGTGCTCAACCAATCGAGAGTCAGTCTCGGCTGTCAATCACGGCGTATCAAATAACTTACTAGAAGGGCACTCATTAGACAGCATAACACTACCAAGGCCCAACAGTCTCCTTATGATTTTGTTTGGGGATCCACTGATATATATCCCTCAGATTATTTTCAGCATTCCTTGGAGAAATCAGTGAAAATGTTGAAAATTCCATTTAAATACTTTAAATGGAATCGGTCGGGTTATGAGCCGTCCCTCCACAAAAGTTCATGGAAATCGGTGGAGTTGTTTTTGCGTAATGCTGCGTCTCGGCAGCGCCACCTATGCAGCTCATTGATATAACGCCCGCAGCCTCAGCTCACTAATGAGTATCACAATGGAACACCGAATAACTTAAAAATGTCAGTGCGGAATGGCTCACGCCTGAGGTTGCGCTCTCCATCATCCTACCTCTGCTTGGTATTTGTTAAATGTCGGCCAGTGCAGCATATCCAGCCTTGTCTATGTAAAATTCCACTCAGATCTCCAGTATGTGAGAAACCATAGAAACAGACTAGCCTTTGTTTTCTCGGGCTCAGGAAATTGTCCTGTGAGCTGAATTGAGTAATACTGCAATGGCAGACGACTGGCCCACTCACACACACTCAGTGTCAAAGCAAGGAAAAATATATTTTTTTAAATGGGTGAAGAATAAAAGATGTGACAAAATAATGGGCTGAGGACTCAACTCTTCTTTCTGATCAACTCCTCCTTCGGGCAGAGAATCTTTGCCACGACTCACACGCCGGAATTACAACGTCCTGGAATACATGCAAATCTGTGATAAGTACTTTCTGTTGCAAGGTCTGTCATAGAGAGACGATCCCTGTTGTTGTAGTACAATAAATATACGCAGCTACAACGGCAGATTATCTCAACTCATCTGAGCATAAACACTGGAAACAAAAATCTGCCCACCAGCACCTAGAAACCTCGCTAATTAACATTTTACATCTCGTTTGTTTGGTCTGTGCAGAAACTATTTCTTGGACGGGACCAGTTGCCAGGCAACCAGCCGAGATGTACTCAGCTACTGGTACCAGCTGAGAAATAGTCGGCCGCACAACTGGTGTGAGCTGAGGAGTGGACTTTAACTCCATGCACAGAACAGGGTATATCGAACTGGTTGCATCATGCTGACACTATAATAGACAATAGGAATTCATGTATAATCAAGATAAATGTCTTTGTCTTATAGGTTTTCATTTATATTTTATATAGTTCATGTATTCTATTAATTAAATACAAATGTATTGTAATGTGTGAGGGCACCTGTGGATTTTTACTAATATCTATCTATTCTACCGTGTCATTCACATCTATTGTATTGTATAATAACTACCTTATCTCAACTATCTACCTTTCTATCTTCTACATCAATAACTTCTTTTTATACTTTTGATTTTCTTGGGAAAGATATTGTTTGTGCGGCTGTGGTTCAGGGGACAAAGCGGGTCGTCCACTAACCGGAAGGTCGTTGTCTCGATGCTTAAGTGTCCTTGGGCAAAATACTGAACCCTAAATAGACCCTGACGCCTGTGTCCCGGCAATGTTGAATGGTGTGAAAATGCTGAGTATAGAAGCGCTGCATGGATGTGTGAGGGTGAATGGGTGAATGTGGGTCGTACTGTGAATCGGGCTGAGAGGTCGATAGGATGAGGAAAAGAGCTACAGGTAAGACTACACAAAAATCTAGTAGACACAAGTTCATAGACAAAAAAAGTATGGACCCAAGCCAAATTCAAAGGAGCAGGAAATACTTTATAAATAGACTGTGACTACCTAGAGTACATCACACTTCTAGAAGTGTGTGAATATCTGTGTAACGTTTGGACAAATTTAAAAATAGTCCAGATCTGATAAATAAATCATCCTTGAGACGAAGTGGGCAATATATAAAAAAATGGATTTCACTATTCCCTGAAATATCTGCATGTCGTCAAGTCAGCAGTGAGAATAAGTTTCTGGAGAAATTGAATTTAGCCTCATATGAGTGACCAAACATCAGGAGACCTAGTTGTGGTCATCTGCATGTAGCCTAGTTAAGGGCTACCCTAGTTTCAGCTCCCGCAGCCCAGTTACAAGATCACACTCTTCGTGAGAACACAGGCCCAATAAGTAATGGCCACTCAGAGCTAATGCTGCAGCTTCCCTCGCCCTGAAATCAAGAGGGAAGATTGGACAGAGTTGTGACACGGAGCCAAGAACCAGGATGGGATACTTTCAGGCATCTATCAGACAACCCTCTTCCTGAGCGACTTACAGGGCCAGGCAAGCCTTGACAAGACACATGTCACTGGCTGTGAATGGGATGTTATGGGATGTCACTTATAAGAAATCGGTATGAGTCTGGCCTCGTGTTCCTCCACAAGCTATAAACCATCCAAAAGCTTGGAGCTCAAGCCAAATTAAACAACTAGAGAATCTTTGAAAAGTACTCAGGAAGGCCTTGGTGTATAATTTGACAAAAACTATCAAGACTTCTCCCCGTTTTATGTGCAACATATTCTGCAAAGTATGTCAAAGCATTTTGAAGCTACCCTCTTCAATAACAGCACATCCAGACGTTTTCAAGGTCCAGTTGGCAAACATAAGCCAAGACTGCTGATGTGCTCCAGGCTGGAACGAAAATATGGGTTCTTTCCAGTTTACTTCCCAATGTCAAACAAGTGCCTCTCCACTGTCAAACGCAGGGGAGCGATGACTAAAAACATTCCCCAGAGCAGATGCGTCGAGGAGCTCCTTGCTATAAAAGGGAAAAAGAACGGACAGAGAGCCATCATTAACGCCGTTATCTGGACCTGGGATGTGTTGGATGTGCTGGGAGGAGGCGCCGGGCCAGTTTCGGAAGACGCTAACTGCAACCACTGGGGAGGGAGTGTTTGTTTAAGATATAAACTGTGGAGCGCCGATGTGAAATGGAAACGATCAACTGATGGGAACACCGAGCAAGATAAAATAAATGCGAGGTCTTGTTTTGGGGAGTCTCCCATCATCATCTTCATCATCTTTATGATTATTGCTCCCCACCGCCTCCTCCTCCTCCAGAGCTCATCCCGGCTCCTCACTCATGTAGGTCACAGCCGGGAGCCTTGATGAAGGAGCCCCCGGGTGGTGGAGGTACCTGGCAAGACGGCGGTGCTGGTTGAAAGGGAGAGCAGCGGGACCGTCGGTTCCGGAGCCATGTGGCATTGTACCTGCTCATCCATTATGTATGAGGGGCCAGTAATAATGGATGAGCGTGGTGAGTAACCTGAGGATGCGGTGGGACATGGAGCCTTGCTTTGGCCCTCACCTCCTTTTCCTTCTCCTCCTCCTCCTCCTCCTCCTCCTCCCGTGCCTCATAAAGCACAGAACATGATGTTCAGGCGGACACCGCTGCAATGACAACAAACATGGGTGCACTCAAATAAATCCATATTAGCACTCCAGCTAAGAAGATGGCCAGAGATAAACTCATGAAAACGAGTCGGGGTCTTCATTATATATCGTTGTTTTCAGACAAATGTTTTTTATTGAATTGTTTATGCATAAGATAAAAGTTGGACAATTGTATTTAATCTAAGTCTCCTGGTAATTATTATTTAAAACACAAAACACTTCCGATCTTCAATCTTCAAAGAAAACAATGAAGCAAATTAAAGGTGTACAAGTTAACATTGAGTTAAGTTGACAGTTTAAAAGTGATGTCATCAGGGTTATCATTGGACTTAAAAGTTCAAACTTAGTTTAACAGAAAAAATGCAATTGAAATGATAATTCTCTCAAATATATTTATTGGTTATTACTACTGGTGTTTTACCTGCACCAAGGAGATTATGTTTTCGCCACTCTATTTCTATATTGATTTAATTTCTTTAAATTAAGCAAAAACTCCTAAACAGATTTCCCACTATTACTAAGTAATCTGGAGTACCCCCTCTGTAGGCAGTATTCAATTCTGCCAGTGCTCTGCGCATAATTTGAGAACTGGAAGGGATGAATCAGCCAGTGATCCACCAGCTCAGTGTTAACTGTCCATGATGAGATCTTTGAGTCAGCTGGCCCCCTACAAAGGGAGCACTGTACCCAAACAGCTGCGGCTGCCTACACCAGCCTCAGAGTTTACCGCGGTGACTCGAAATTCGATCCCCGCCTCGGCCCATCCCACCGTACAGTAGCAATCAATGACCAGCACTTTTGACAGGCGACACTGCTGTCTGCTGAGTACAGGGTGACAGATGGGGAACAGGGATGACTCTGTGTGTGCGTGTGTGTGCGTGTGTGTGCGTGTGTGTGTGTAGGAGGGAGAATGGCGGGGGGACTAGTGAGCTAGTGAGGCTCATCCTCAGTCAAACTGACAATGGCATGCTTAGTCAGACACCTGATGGACTGTGACAAAGAGTGTGTGTGTGTGTGTGTGTGTGTGAGGATCATTTTAGGTAAAGACCCTATGGAGTGAGGACATTTGGGCTTGTTCTCATAATATGACATGTTTTAAGGGTGGCTGTTTTAAGATAGGGTTAGGCTTGTGCTAGTTAAGGGTTAAGGTAAGGGGCTAGAGTATGCCTTATGCCAATAAGTGTCCTAACTAAGATAGAAGTACAACAACTCAGGGTGTTTCAGAGGGCAACTTGAGTCACGGTTTTGCCGAGGGTGGGGTTTCCCAAAACACCAAAGCTTACACCGCCCACTGCCCCATCCCCTTTTTACTGGTTTTCACTTTTCCGCCTCAGCCACTTCCCCAACATGTTCAACGACTTGCCCCCATTTGTTTAATTAGCTCTCCTTCTCTTCTAAGCGGCTGCCGATTGATTTCTGAAGGAACAAACGAGCAGAGGCGATGTCACTGGTGAGTGGGCCGAGAACTGAAGAACCTTTAGGTGTTAAAGTAAAAAAAAAGGATTTCCGACATACTTTGAGTGATTGCATTTCAAAGCTTCTGGCTGTGGGTGTGCAGGCACAAATCTGCCAGAAAGAAAAAAAATAAAATTGATCATGTACTGGCAACATAATACCGTATGAATCACGAGTCAGTCAGACACTGCGAGTGTGACGATCAGGGAAGCTGAGCGAGAGGTGGCGGATACATTTACAGCTCGGTGGATGAAAAGCAAACTGTAACAATGGGAGAGTAATTCACAAAAAAGCCTGTGATGCTCGGCAGGGGGAAGCTGTGGAGGAGGAACGTGACATCTCAGGCGTGGAGCCGACACTCATCTAAACTGGAGGATTTACAACCCCGATGTTTCAGCTCATCGTAGCGAGTCGAGCTCATCCCAGGGTTCGTAAGCCTCCATGTAGAGACTTCAGTGGCACAAACTCAAGTCGAAAACATAATGGTGTATCCAAATTTAACAATAGACTGCTGACTAGTTCCAAATATACAATTTGTATCCGGCACGCTGAAAGCTAGAGGTGCTCTTATACCATTTTTCCCTTCCTGATGCAGATTCAGATCCATTAACGGCCAAAATCTGAAACCAACGCATTTAAAAAGTGAGTGAAACAAATATACTTTAAATGCAAAAGATCACTGCATAGATTTGCATACTTGTCCATGCCTCACCTGTAATCTTCCTAGGTATCAGAGGCATTCCCGACCCTGCTATTGGAACAGCAGCACGGCATTTATCAAAAGAAGCACTTGGGCTGAAACTGAAACACTAGGTAGTCGTTAGCGTTGGCAGCCAAAGTATTAATATCCAACGCCGGCAGGAAAAAAGACTGACCCTCATTTCCAACTCCTACGGCTCCACCTCTCAATATAATTGCCGTCAAAACAGAAATTATCTCGAGGAACCACAGCTTATAGCAGTCGTCAGATTGCAGTTGCTGCCGCTCATGATAAACCTGTGATCTGTCATAGGACTATAATAAAGTGTCCCCTGCTTTCTTCTCTTTAAACATGCATGAGCGCTTAATGGACATATGTGGTTCTCATGCACATGGGATTGCTCTGAAAGTCACGGGGAAGGTCAACAAACTATACGAATAAGAAACAACACTGTTATTTCATCTTCCCCCACGGTATATAAAAAAAAGACCTTGTTCAGTTTCTGCCGCAGCGCTGATAATGCGAGGCAATCAAACCTCACTTCCATCCGACACCTCCCATCATACATTCCGCCTCGTATCGGGGAAATGATTTCTGTAAATCCATTTTCTCAAATCTGCTGCTGACAAATTGTGTAGCAACCCGACGGATACAGCCGGGGGAGGAACCTCATCATTTCTCTTTCGGCTGAACCACAAACAAAACAAAAAAATACTGTTATATATCGTATAGAAATACAAGAAATCCATCAAGTACAACTTCTATTGATGTGATTTGTCATTTTAGAAGCTTTAGAGTTATTTGGCTGTCGCTGCATCTGCGCTTCATTCGATGCTTGGCTTGATTGAGACGTCTCTCATTGACCAGTCTCTAGTCCCCAGTTCAGAGGATGAGTCGTTTCATTGATTATTAGGAACGACGTCCTGGATTCATTAGAGTCGATGTCGTTGATATTGTTTTTTTCAATTAACATTTAATCCATGTGGTAATTTTGCTGTTGCACTTAACTACTCTCTGAAACTGGCAGCACGAGTGAGATCTAGAGAGCTGATCTACTCCATCAAACCACATGGTCAAATTATAATATCCTTAACGATAAAATGTTTAATTAATTTGTCTGGGTGTATAAACATATCTTGATTTATTTTGGATAGATATTCAAATTCACTGTTTTACATGACTTAGAACCAATCAATCAAAGAATGAATAAATTAATCAATGTATCTCGCTATCAATAAATCAATCACAATGATCAACAGTCAACAATGTGGGCTAATGTTTGAGTTACTATTAAATGTCTGCTTGTAAACTTACTAATGACTTCTTATGCAGTAAGCAGCCATAACCTACTTACCTTCGAAAGTAACTTTTGAAAGAAGTAACTAGTAACTGTAACTGCTGGCTAATGAGTATTGAACTAATGAAATGAAGTCAGGATAAATGCTGAGGAGAGTATGTTGTTTTACTACAACTGCTGCTTCCTTATTCAGACTTTCTAGTGAGGCTTTGTAATATCAGTGTGTATTGATGATAATCATTCATCAGTAACATCATTCATCAGATGTTGATATTTATTAAATTAGATTACATCCCTCTGGCTGTAAAACACTTGTTTGGCCCTGAAAGGATGAAATATTTTGCTCGGACACCTGAAGTCTGATTAAACAGGAAGATGAAACCTTCTTCCATCAATCTGATTGGATGTGACAGTGGCAAGGTCCCCCCTGATTGGATGTTTAACAACTGACAGTGACTGATGAGTCATCATCAGGCAGAATAGCGGCGGCGGCTGGCACCTTCGGGTCGATTCCTCCTCTGATAAAAACAGCAGCTGAATAGTGGGTAGACAGGGATGGGAATAATAAGGAAGGGGGGCAAATGTATATATAAATTTAAAATCTTTATTTAAATGCATGAACGGGAAACGATAGCGGGTCTCGTGGTTGTTATAGATTGGACCTCCTAACACACTAGACTACTCAGGTGCACAGATACAGACGCCACCTCTGCTGCTGCTCAACCCTCCAGGTCATTTCAATTCAGTGGTAAGCGACGGCTTAACGTCCCCGCTTAACTCAGCCGGTCCAAACCCCCCCCTCCCCCACACTCATGGATTTGACACAGAAAGCAGCAGAGGCACAATATGAATATGAAAAAATAAAATAAAAGTTTCTTATGTAATTGCATCAGCATGAATCATCATATTTAAAATTTCTATCTAGTGGATGAACTCTGCTGCACCAAATTTCTGAAAAATTATTATTATTATTTGAATAACCATGTAAGAGCTTTGTGAGTGTTTTGTAAGTGTGTGTTTGTGAGTGTGTTGTGTCCTGCAGGCCAGAGGAACAATTTGCAGGACACAACAATAATTCCTAATTCTGTGAGAATTATTTGATGCGTTCTGTGCAATCTTTCACGTTCCTCACACGAGTGAAAGTTTTCGACAAACAGATTGCCTGTGAATTCTCTCTCTCAAGAAGTCACAAGTTCTCCGTCTTCAGACCGGGCTGCAGCAGGGCTCCTGGTATCGAACACACAATGAACACGGCGAGGCACGACACACTGATCCGCTCGCATCAGACACATCTCGAGAAACGTTTTCACTGTCACCAAATCCCGTTAATTTTCAATATCTAATGTCCTGATGGGGCGCGGCTGCGTCTGGTAATCCACAGTGATGTGATTGGTGAATATCTCAATATAGTGACCTATTTTCTAATAAGTTAACATGGCTGGCATGCCGGCATGGCTTAAGTGATCATATAAACCCGTAACTGGATGGTCTCTTGTGTCGCAAAAATGTAATTTGTGCTGCTGTTTTGGTGCACGAGACTGTACAGAAGCAGACTGTGTGTATGTGTGTGTGTGTTTGTACTCTGTTTTGTGATGTTTTCCAGCATAAACACTGATCTTGTCGGGACCAGTGGACCGTGCAGGGACCAGAGCCAGGTCCCAGTGAGGCAAAACGTAATTTCTGAGCCCCTGGTTAACATTAGGATTATCCCGCTTGCTGTCTTGTCTTTCTTCGCAGTGCATCTGTCCACATATACAGTTACGATTAAGACAAACACAGCACATGGCTCCGGGGAGGAGAGGAGTTTGTCCTTTTACTGTATGCAGGGTCGCCATGGCAACACAACAGGGAGCCGGGTGAGCCCGTGGAGAAAATATGACCCCTGCGATAGAATCAAAGGTAGCATCACTCGCTCACATCTCCGTCTGTCTACCTCCTTCTTACACACACACACACACACACACACACACACACACACACACACACACACACGCACACAACAAAATCTCATAGGGATGTTGAAACAGTCAGAGTTGCTACATGAAGGGGAATATATCTGGACGGACACAGGACAACCCTGGAAAGTAACAGGATAGGGGGGAGTTGCACGTACCCTTGAGCACAAAACACTTTATAAATAACTGAGAGACACATGCCAGTGGCTCATTGACATTATCATTCCGACACACATGTCCACACACACACACACACACACAGACAGACACACACACATGCTCAAAATCGTCTCGGACATCCATTCATTAAGAAAGAATCATCAGACTCAGATCCCAGTCTCTGAACAATAACTTCACACTTCACACTGCAGCGTGAGAGGGACACGGTGTCTTAGTCACTCTGTACAGCAGCGAGGCCAAGGCCACAACTGCAGAGACAGAGAGAGAGAGAGAGAGAGAGAGAGAGACACTGTACGAAGGGAGTGAGAACGAGAGTGAGAGAAATGGCAGAGAACGAAGCAGACGTCGGCCGGCACAGCTCAAGCACTGTGACTGGAAGAATGTCGGATAATAGAGGAGGGGGGGTGGGGGTTGGTGGTGGTAAGAATGTAAACCTGTACGGATGACGACTGGGACGGTGCATCCGTTTGTTGCGGTGTAATCAAAAAAGGAATGCCCCCCTGCGAGAGGCGAATAAACACCAGGTTCAGTTCCCATTCTGATTTGAGTGAATTTAATGTGAGCCGACCACAACCCACAACAAGGAGCGACGTGCGTCCCTGCGCTGCGGTGAAATAAGAGATGAGAACTGGCAAGGACGGGGCAGAAGGAGGAGGGATATGGTGCACCCCGGTAATGATGTTATAATGTAGGTGACAGGAAACAGACAAGTTTCTTCCACTTCCAGAGATGTGGAGGAAACGGAATGCAGAGTGTCGCTAACATTAAAAAGACAGACAGAGAGATAGATAGATAGATAGATGGATAGATAGATAGATAGATAGATAGATAGATAGATAGATAGATAGATAGATAGATAGATAGATAGATAGATAGATAGATAGATAGATAGATAGATAGATAGATAGATAGATAGATAGATAGATAGATAGATAGATAGATAGATAGATAGATAGATAGATAGATAGATAGATAGATAGATAGATAGATAGATAGATAGATAGATAGATAGATAGATAGATAGATAGATAGATAGATAGATAGATGGATAGATACATACATACATAGATAGTTACATAGATAGATAGATAGATAGATAGATAGATAGATAGATAGATAGATAGATAGATAGATAGACAGACAGACAGACAGACAGACAGACAGACAGACAGACAGACAGACAGACAGACAGACAGACAGACAGACAGACAGACAGACAGACAGACAGACAGACAGACAGACAGACAGACAGACAGACAGACAGATAGATAGATAGATAGATAGATAGATAGATAGATAGATAGATAGATAGATAGATAGATAGATAGATAGATAGATAGCCTTGTCTCACATTCTTCTGGGGTAAAGTTTAACATTTCTGACTGAAATCATCTGAGGGAAAATGCAGGTGACTGGCAAACATGACTGATGGTGTGTGTGTATGTGTGTGTATGTGTGTGTCTGTCTGTCTGTTTGTGTGTGTGTGTGTGTGTGAGTGTGTACAGTAGATCTCTAGGGGGTCTGTCCTAAACTGACCCCAGTTAAGAGATAACATCATTATTCTGCAGCGCTGCAACCTCCACCGGCCGACCTGCCGTTTCCAAGGCAATGAGCCGAGCCTCTCGCGTTCCACCTCAGACGCATAACAAGAAGTGGGTGGGTGTGTGTGTGTGTGTGTTGCTTGTTTGTTGTCTTGACCATTGCACGTTTCCATACAGTACTTGTGAATGGTAGTATCTGTCTGCAGTTTGAATTAGAGCAAGCCTTTGAATGCACAAGCACGTGTCTGCATCAGGTCAGTCGTTCATGGTGAACAAACGACGATGCCCGGTGAATCCACGCTTTTCCAAACCTTTGTAAGTTCTCTGTAATGAGGGCAAATACTTATTTACGACATTTGTGAGTCTGACCCTCTAATGGAGGACTGAACAGAAATCTTTATCAGCGGAGGTCGAGAGAGCCTTAGGGCAAATACACACACACACACGCGCGCACACACACGCACACACACAATGTGGCAGCTCAAATACAAAGCACAGATATATGTAATACATTTGTGTAACTACCCCTGTCCTCCCTCCCTCCCTGTCAGCTGCTGATACAGGAATTCAGGGAACATTTTACAAGGCGCTGAGCTGACACTGAGCCTTTTCCCCTCAAAAACATTTTTAACCAGGTTTCAAATTAGTGAGAAGCCAGCCACATATATATATATACCTGTGTGTGTGTGTGTGTGTGTGTGTGTGTGTGTGTGTGTGTGTGTGTGTGTCTGTGTGTGTGTGTGAGGGTCTGGAAGCTCCTGCGAGGTCCCCAGGTAACGAGAACCAGGGTAATGAACATTATACACTTGCTTTAGAATCTTTATGATGGATTTAATTGGACAGAACAAGCAGGAGAAATGTGTGTGTCTGTTTGTGTTTGTGTGTTTGTGTGCAGGCTGCCTTTACAGCTGTGTGGCTGCTTATTGATCAGTAATTAACTGAGGTTAAATTGCTAGAAATGGCCTGTGGAGCCTGGCGAGCCGCGCTTATGTTCAGTTGGGGAGAGAAAGCAACTACGGTGCAAATTAAATGCGTGTAAACGTTTTTTCATATCTAATAAATAGGTGAGTTAATCGAGTTAAATTGAAGTTCATACCGATTTGTGGGTTGCTGAATCACAAATGAGATTATGCAAATATGCAAATGAACTCGGAATAGAATTAGAAGCTTGTGTTGAGTGTCTATTAACAGTGTGGCCAAGGGGCTGTGGGTATATGAGGAAGCACAAGACCCTTGAATAAACTCCCAAAATTAGATATTTAGTTTATTAATTCATTTTTTTAACCTTTTATTTCTTCAGGCCAAGGTCGATTATTCCGAGGTTTGGCTTTCGAATGGGTCTTTATGCCAACGTCACATTTTTGAAGTGGAAGTAGAAGAACAGCCTCCTCTTCTAATAAGTCTTATTTAAAGTTTACATGTCAATTTATTGAATATATTTGTCTATATAGGATATGATGCATGAGGGGACCTACAGCTAAGATCCTGCAACACTTCACACAACACCAGTCAAAGAAAATGAATGAACGAAATGTGCACCACAGGGACTCTATCCAGACACACATCAATCATCCATTGTCAGATGCTGAGGAAAAGATTAGGACCCTAGTGTCTGTTGCAGGAGTTCTTCAAACTGTCTGATCCTGAAATACGTGCTGAAGTGAATATAGCATAAGCTTAACTTAACAGACAAATATGCATCATCCAAACAGCACGAGTGTGGTGAAAGAGAGGCGACGGAGCGAAGAGATAGAAAAGACAATGCAGGGTTTGTTTCGTCTCTCGGTGACAGCGGAGGCACA
Source organism: Pseudopleuronectes americanus (assembly GCA_038501795.1). Lineage (NCBI taxonomy): Eukaryota > Metazoa > Chordata > Actinopteri > Pleuronectiformes > Pleuronectidae > Pseudopleuronectes > Pseudopleuronectes americanus. The sequence continues at coordinate 10,884,385 of CM076737.1, forward strand.
ATGCAGGTCGGTTCTCATTGAGCAATGGAACAAAACATGATGCAAGGCCGAGCAGTGTGTGCGAGAGTGTGTGTTTGTGTGCAGGGCGATGTGAACACACAGCAGAGCAAACAGAAAAATACATGATTCAGAAACTATACAGCAAATAAGAATAGAAGGCAGCGGAGGAGCTAGGAAAGACAGGAGATGAAACGGGAGCAGCATCAAAACTCCAGCTCCGTTTGCTAGGTGACGTCAAGGTGGGAGCAGGCAAGACTTGCAATACAAGAAAGTAAACAGTGTTGGAGAGGAACAAGGCGGAGTAACTGTGACGGATGTGGACATGACCAACAGGTGCAGGCCTACTGTAGTTTGGCTGTTGAGGCTCAAGGGGAGAAGCAGGACGGATGCCTGAGGCCCAGCTGGCTCTTTAGACAGTACATGCAAAGGACAACATTATATATATATATATATATATATATATCTCAAATGCTATGATAGTTATTAAATATAGGTCAATTCCCCCTCCACCACTTAAATGTCTAGAAAATGTCCCAGTGAGATTAGAGCAGGAAAAGCTCCAGAGAGTCTATAGTCAGTGGGTTGATGAGGTGTCATCACACAATGGACCCAAAACTGGAAGGATACAAATATCTCAGAAGGTTCTTTAAACTTAGAAGACGCAGGCAAAGAGGTCAATAAGGGCCGACTTACTTGGTGATGAGCTGGAAATGAAAAACACTGTGTTTGCATGTTGAAGCTTTTCATTTGTTTGCCTTTGGAGATAAAGCTCTCTTCCCTTTTTGTGTACCAGTATTTCTAAACTAAAGGCAAAGAAAACTATATTTAAGGACATCAAGTATAAGAAAAACAGTAATTAGTTTGCCCTTGGAGATAGAGCGCTTTCCTATTGTGTGCATGCAGGTCTTTCAGAGCTGTCAAAACAAACCGCTCATGCTGAATGTTCGCTATTTTCCGTCCACATCACCTTGTAGCATTGTGAATATCGCCCCATACAAACAATATAGTGTATGTTTGTTTAAGATCTGTGTCATCACATTGGAAGTACATGTAAGTCCGTGTATCAACCCCCTCTGTGTACATCCTCTCTATGAACGCCGCTTGATGAGAAGATGATGACTGGTCCGCAAACAAGCAGGCAGCAGGTAGGAAAAAGACACATAACCAAGGTTGGGCGACAGCCAGGCACGCTGGGATCGGCAAACAGATGTCCTTCCAGAGCGGTCAGGGCGATGAGGACGCTGCTGAGCGAGTAAGAAATGTGCGAAAGAAAGTGAGAAAAAGCAGCAAGGAAGTGATTAAAAAACACACACATAGGGAGGTTGTGATGATAATGTGTCAAGCGCCGGAGAAGAAAGGACGTTCACGTACGGGTCAACTTGGCTCATCTCACTTTGAGGGGGATTGAAGTTTAAGAGCGTCAGAAAAAGCTACTTTTCACCTTGATACATAACCACCATATACCAAAAATATGTATCCTGCGTTCTGTTCTTTTTATGAAATCATGCACATTGTTGATCTTAATAAAAGCCCCAAGTGTCAATGTAGTTCTTGCAGTTTTGCCGTCGAAGGGAAAGGCAAACTTGACGCTCAGCAATTTCTGCAAGGACAAGGTTTATATAAATATCGAGGAAAGTGGATAAGGAAAAATGAACTGCAGAGGATCTTGGATTCAGCTTGGGTGGCAGACTTGTGAAGACGCAGCCCGCGGCAATGTCCTGTGGGCCTCCCACGCAACTAGCCGTGGAGGAGTGAGACAGACTGATTGAAATTGGCCTCAAAGCGCCGCTCTGCCTTTTCTGACATGCGGAGGGTCGACCCTCTCTGATTACTTCATGAGGTGAAGAGGACACGCTGCTATTTAACGGACTGGTGGATGTGTGCGCCTGGATCTGTGGGATGCAGAGTGTGTTTGTGTGATAGGAAGGAAAGCGTGACACACAAACATGCAGAAAACAAAGCAGGGTGAGGATACAAAGGGTTTGGTAAGAACACGTTAAAGCAGCGGCTGAAAGACTTTTGCTGACTACTCATATGGAAATTTCTCAACTGTGACTTGTGTCGGAGAAGCTTCTGTGCCCTTGTCCCTTAAAAAAGACACTCAGCTGCTTTTCGTGCAGGCCAGTGATTCACCCTTTACTCACAGGAAGGCTTTAGCAACGATAAAACGTCAGGAAGTCGTGTCACATGGAATCACAGTGTTGCAATGGAAGATCTTGTGTGGTTAGCGGCCGTGCATTACTTCAGAATACAACAGAAAAAAAAACGTTCATGACCACAAATACACAGCCTCTTGGGACTTTTCCCAGCTGAAAACCATCTGAACATTTTAACTAGATGCTCGTCTGACCCGAGAACCTCATTAACTGTGTTTATTATCATCTAGAGGAGGTTTACCAGTCGGTGCATGAGAAGCACTTTTTTTCTCGGCCTTGCTTACTCCGTTCCTCTGTCTCTCCAATTGTTCGTGATCTCATTTCATCCGTCCAGTTTATTTCACTTTCTATCAAATACAGAACATTAACACCTTTTATTGGGCCCCGGGAGTTCATGGAGGGCTCCTAATAAACGTATGGTTTAAATTAGCGCACCGGTGTGTGTGCAAATGTGAGTGTGTGAAGGAGAGGGGGAGACGGTGCAGACAGAGATGGAACAGCTGATTATATCACAGGGTCTACTTCCTCTCCACGGGCTTTCTGCTTCCTGTTGTGTTGCCATGGTGCTGCATACAAAAGAGGACAAGCTACCCTTCTCCAGGAAGCCATAAATAATTGATTGGCAAGTGGCTTAATCAGCCCTGAGGCTGCCTGGCAATTCCACAGCTAATTCCACAGCTGGCTATAAATAACTCATTACGCTAATTATGGTATGTGAGCACCGAGCTAGCCTGCAAGCGCAAACACACTCAAGCATGACTACTGTGGGTTCTAGCCCGGTGTCCGTATGGCAATGTTCAGGTTACAGAAACCGCAGCAGCAGCAGCAGCAGCAGCAGCAGCAGTTATTCCTCCTGCAGGATGGAGGGATGAGAGGAGCGATTCTCACTCAAACCTGGAGACTGAATGAGAATAAAATCTTTCTTGCTCACGGCGGCCCCAGTTGAAGATTATGTTTAGATTATGCCTGTGACAAATTATCGTTGGCTAAAGATAAACTGCTCAGATGCCGGACAGTGAATTTGATTCCCCGTGACATCGACCTATCAGAGCTCTCTAACCACGGCCGGTGCATCTCCTGCTGCGACTCTGACACGTCTCCAACCGGCTCCTCGGTTTTGATGGAGCCCTGTCGTCTTGATGGCCGGCGGTGACAGGTGGACTCAAACCATAGCAAAGTAGGAGAAGCACTTAGGAGACCTGGGAGAGGTCTGTCTGCTCCGGGCAAAGCAATAATGACCTTACTGTCTCTGTCCATGTCAATAGCACTCCAGTCTATTTCAATCACATCCCTGACTTCCTGGTAATGACAGGAAGTGCTGGTAATGCACAGGAAGGAGTCCTTTTTGGAAGACACTGCCAACCTGAGAGGCTGAAGACTGGAGGAGAGACGGGGCACAAATTGGCTGACGTCAGCCGTTTGGTTAAGGTTGATGGAGTGACTCCAAAGGCAACACACAAACAAACAAACAAACAAACAGACACACACAACCTTTTAGCACAGTTCGTTCCTGGGGCAATGTGGTCGTATGCTTGGAGACCTTGTGTTATATACTGCTGCCACTAATGCAGCCATATTCCACAGAATCCACAAGGTCACATACCCTCCGCTAATCATCCTTCACTTCCTTTGAAAGTATTTAAGGATCTTATAATTAGAGATGGGAATTTATTATGTACTCCAATTTAGCTAATTTGTTCATAAAAAGTATTCAGTAAAATATTTTACCCTAATGATTGTCCAACGTGAAAAGCATCATGATAGTATTATAAAACATCTGATAACAACCCATCACTGTGAACCACATGTGCAACCTGTGAAACAAGGGATGAGGGTGCATCATCTGGGAAGAGGAAAAAAAGCATCATCAAAGTCAAAAGACGGTGGGAGGAAAGTAAATATCAATTAAGAAAAGGAAGAAACGTTTATTGGAACGAAACAAATAAATGAAAAGTTCCATTAAAACTTACTTTTCTGTTCTTTTCAGTGGGAAAACTGTTCCAGAAGATCTCCACACAGGGAATCATAACTATTTTCTGCTAATGGCTAAGACTCTTGCTTCCTGTTGCTTCACTTCCTTAAACTTTGCATCTCACTACAGATTTCCTAATCCTGGTGATGTGCACCTTTCAGCCGATTCTGCTTCTACCGCAACTCAGCACCGTGAAATTAGTCGCACAATATGAAGGCACTGCGCCATATCAGACAGGTGTGAAGTGAAGATGGCATAATGCCTCTTTATCTCCTAACACTAAACTACTCGTGTGGTCATTGTGCCCACTCATGGGGAGGAGGTGTTGGGGGGTGTAACACCAGAGAGGCAGTGACGTGAGGCCGGCTCCACGCCAAGCACTCAGTGCCCACTCAGGTTATCTGAAGTGGGTTAAAACAGTTTGAATGGGAGGACTGGTCTAATTGTCCGGGCTGGATAAACGGAGTAGGATGCCCCAAAAAATAGGAACAGTGTTGTTTGCCTATAAAGATGGAGGTTTGGTCTGATGGTGGCACCAGTGGAAACCTGTGGTACCTAAATCCAACCAGTATATTGATCTTTGTGGGGAACTGCATGCTCATCTTGGTTTAACTCTATAATGGCAGACTCTGGGTCTGAGCAGGTGGTCGACAAAAGGTCACCAAAGTCATTAAGGTTCATCCTCTGGGGATCAAGGCAGCACTTAAACAACTAGATAGACAACATGTGGAGGACGTGTTTCACTCTCAACCAAAAACAGGCTGATAAACTGACTAAACCAACACTTGATGTGATAATTGAATGATCCATCGCAGCAGGACAGCCCATCGATTTATAAAAAGAATAAAAAACTGAACAGGCGACTGTCGGTGGCCTCAATATTCTCTGAAACATCCATCATGAGGCCCGGCTTCAAAATGTTTGAGCTCCGTCTTTGTCAGCTCTTATAAATGACCCCCAGGTGTATTCGGATGAGACGAATAAATCAGGTTTGACACGACGCATCGGAGGATCCGCGGCCGCTCTGTTAATCGACACCACTCCATGCACAGTGTGTGCGGTGCGTACAAAATAATTACGCAACCGTACTCGATGACCTTATTTCTTGGCGACCCCGAGGGTAAACAAGTCCTCCTGCAAGTTTTGAATAAACATTATTTTTTAATAGATTCTAGTTGCTGAATGGCCTAACCACGGGGGACGCATTGTACATGACTGCCTCTCAACAGCCGAACCAGAAGCTGGGATGCCTTCGACTCTTCTGACCATAAAAGTCAATTCATTAAGGCTTTAAAAAAAAAGGAAGATGAAGAAGAAGAAGAAGCCATTTGATGTTTATCAAAATGAGGACAAAAGAGCTTGGGGTTAAGGGAGCTGTAGCAATGGGGGTGGTCGAAAATAACCAGCAAAGACGGGAGGGTGACACGAGCAGAGTTATTTCCCTTTCGTTATGTCATTGCCAAATATGGTCATGCAGCTACAAATAGGTATTTTGCAGTGCATTAGAAACATACTGTATTTGCAGAGTTATTTACAACCCCGGCAAATTGCTGCCAGAATGCGGAGGCTTCAAATTACCCATCCTGCACTGTGGCTCCCAAAAAACACAAGGGCTGACCATGTCTCCATCTGGCACCGCCGCTTCCCTCCCAGGGTGCACGGCGGCGGCGCAGGGGAGGAGGGGATGTGTCGGTATGAGGTGGTGGGTGGAGGTAAGCCTCAGTGTTTACTGGTATTTGGTAGTCAAGAGGATGTGCATCAAATACAGGAGCCGCACACCCAGAGTGCGTTAACCCCCCTGACCTCTCTCCCTAGTGACAGTTGTGTTCCTTCAGGACTCACGACAGGCTATGTGTGCATTTGTGTGCTTTTGTGCAAGTGTGTGTGGGTTAGTGAATATGTGTGACGTAACATAAGCCCTCGCTTTGCCCAGATTCTGCACAGCTGGGCTTCTCAGTATTCCAGATTACACTACGTCACCGCTCCGCTCTCTCTGCCACCCCCTTCAGCCCGGCACACGCTCCAGTACACTCACATCCACTCTCGACACATGCACCCTGACACAACGCAACTTCAGTGATGTCACTGAGTACGCTCGTCTCCTCGCCTCTCTCTCCATCTGCCTCCCGATCTCGCGCCCTCTATCATGCATACAGATTTGTTTTCCCTTCCCCCTGTCAGTTAGGATCTGAATATTTACCCAAACTCCCCTCATCCCTTTAGTTCTTCTCAGATCTTTTTTTTTATTTTTTATTGTGATGTTCCTCCCTCTCTCTCTCTCTCTCTCTCTCTCTCTCTCTCTCTCTCTCTCTCTCTCTCTCTCGCTCTCTCGCTCTCTCACCCACACAGCGATGCCAGCAAACCACTGTCCAGATGTCGAGCCTACTTGCACCAAAACAGATCCTGGGAAGGAAGAAATACTTAAAATCCAATTAAACTCGTTGTTTCTGGAAAAGAGAGCCCTGAAAACACAAGTTTTAAAACCAAAGCTTCTTTTTTTCCCCTCAGATTTCTGTATAAATTATGTCACTTTTCGGTGATATTCAGCTTTTTACATCATGATCCCATATTGAGGTTTTGCACCTTGAAGACTCGTGTGCTGAAGGCAGGAAACATCTTCTTCTTTTTTAAAGCATAAAAGTTTTTCGTCAATATCTGTCTTTTTATCTTTTTAAACAATTTTCCATCTGGACTCCTTCCAGTTGAATTTTTGCAATTTAAATAGTTTCCCCATTAAAAAAAAAGTTAAGATCAGACACAGTATTTATTTGAACTTGTTCCCATTAAAAACGTAACCTCAGAAGATTCAGACAATGGAAACTGATTCAATTCGAACTTGTATTTTCCAACATTTAAAACCCCCTCTTACCATTTCCATCTCAACGGCTACACATCTTTCAGTTTGACAAGAAAGATAAAAATCACGTTTAATTATTTACTTTCATCCGTCAGAGATGGACGTGGACAGAAATCTGTAAAAACTGACTTCAATGTTGCTCAAAGGTGAATTACTGCCTGAGAATAATAAATAATGATTCATTTTGAAGCTTAATGAAGAACGTGATTGATACTTTATAACTCGTGATATATTTTGATTGTAGTACATATACAATAATACAAAATAAAGAAATAAAGAAAACTGGTTTGCACATCGATCACCATGGCAACAGTCTTATCTTGGAGACAAGCGGGTCACTACAGTGGCATGTCAGTGTGGTGAGTGGCTCTACAGAGATTTATCAATAGACATATATCTGTTCTTTGATTGGACAAAACTTCACGTTCTTCATACACAGAAATAACACCGTGAATTGACTATTAACATTTCATTTCTTTGATGCTTTCCTCAATTGTTTCCTCGTCTCGCTTTCGTCACAGTGACGTCCGTGCATCAGAGAGAACACGGGGCTGCACACATCTATCTCCCACGAGATTAGACCAATTTTGCAAAGGATCGTATCAATTTAACCCTTCGAGCCGTCTCCTCTGCACGTAGCATCACAAGCCTTCAGTTTGCTCGCAAGGTCATTGTCTTCTCACTGTACCCTGTTGTGACAGAACACATCCAATGTAGGAGGAGGAGGAGGAGGGAGGAGGAGAAGTGGAAATATGACAAGGGGAGGTGAGAAAAGTGGAGGAATAGACAGGGAGGTGATGGATGAGAGAGAAAAAAAGCAATGGTGAGAAGGAACCTGTGAGAAACAAAAAGGAACTGACAGAAACACACACACACACACACACGCACGCAAACACAGTGGAGACTTGTCGGATGAGCCGTGCATCATGCCAGGGAATGGGATGATAGTGGACTGCAGGGGGTTTGATAGCAGCATTTGGCTGGTCTGATCCCTGTGTGTGCAAGTGTGTGTGTGTCTGTGTGTGTGTGTGTGTGTGTGTGAGAGAGAGAGAGAGAGAGAGAGAGAGAGAGAGAGAGAGAGAGAGAGAGAGAGAGAGAGAGAGAGAGAGAGAGCGCACATTCAGTATGGAATACTACAGCACACACAAACACACACACACACACACACACATAAATCCTACACCGTCAGACCCCATCACCATCAGGATTATACTCCTATCTCTCTTTCTCTCTCTCTCTCTCTCTCTGACACACACACACAGACACACACACACACACACACAGTGGCAGAGATTACAGTGCCACCGTAACTCTACTCGTTTCTGTTGGTTTTCGAGGCATCACGAGAATCATGCGTATCAAACAATGATGTCATCTCAATTGTACAACGACACACACACCGAACGCACAGACACGCACTCAGAGACACACACAGGACACACACAGGAGCCAGAATGAGCATGCACTTTTTTTCTACAACCAGCAATATAAATGTAAACATTTTAAATTTACTTAAATATTTTTTTAATTAAATTAGAATTTTAGGTATTTTACTGAAATATCATTTCAAGTAAAGGAAAACAGTTTTTTAAAACTGAAATGCATTTGTGTGGACGTCCCCTTAATGAACGGGGGGGGGGTCTTCTGTGTGCTGAGGAGGACAGAACCAGAACCACAGTAAATCAAACCGCAGTCTGTCAGGGTGGCGTTTTATTACACAACTCTCTTTTGGTACAAACATGTACCCGCAAGTGTGGCCGCCGCTTCTGAGATTTACTCACCAGGCGGAAAAAAAAATCTACCCACGTTTGGCTCCGGCCTCGTGTTAATCTCGGATCCCGGCCACACCTAACTTGTTAAACGTGGTGAAAACACTGAGCCGCTGTTTTCCCTTCTGAGCGCCACGTGCGTGCTGCTTGCATCCTGTATTCTTATCTGAAGAGAGGCCTTATGTTTGGCTTCCTAAACAGCAGCATGTATACAGAGGTCCAGGTTAAGTACCCGGAGTCAACAGGAGGCGGCCAGACAAACAAACAGAACGCTGGTGCCACTGAAAGAAATGCTTGATTGAATCGTTACACGTCTGGCCTGCACAAACACACGTGCTGTCTTCTCAGCTGCGGCATGCGTCACATTCACACGGCTCTGGCGTGTTTACCTGGATGATGTTTACTGCTACGCTGGAACAGGTGGAAGGTTGTGGGACATTTAGAGTTATGACATATTTGTTTTTTCTATTGCTGTTTTCGAAACTGGGTGGAAGGACGCGGTATATTGGCATAAAAAAAGAAACCGCTATCTTTATGAGCAGATTCGAAAGTTATATTTTTACGTGTTTGTTAGTTGGATTTAGGATTGCACAATAACTATTTCCTTGAAACTTATTTTACTTTTTTTAACACAATGAGATAGGGGCAATAATATTAAATTTTCACCAATTTCCTAGAAAACAATCCACGGATCAAGATGAATAAAATCAGGCACATTTCGGGAACTGATATCTATGAACGTGTGTAATTCTGTGCAGCTTGATTGAATCTTTAGGGCACTGATGGGCCTCGGGTCAGAAATGTGCTCTAGTGCCATTCAAGCATTAATTGTAATAACACAACTGAAGATACGTCCCTACCACTCGCTGGTGGCCAACAAACATCTGCTAACTATCACTGTGCGGTGAGACAAGGGATAATCTCCATCTTCTCCTCTGTTCTAAAAAAAACAACTTACAGCAGCTAAAAGCTCGGCTGCTTACACATTGTTCATTGGAAGGAAACTCGGTGAAGGGTGAATTCTCTCACTTCCAGTCTGCAGCGTGTCTCAGCTGCATGCGCAGTGACAGATTGTGCCGTACATACAACAGATGTGGCTTCCCTCTTGCATGTGCACACACAGATGTGCACATTGCATTTAACCACAGCATTATACAGTTGTGTGCGTTGGAATGACAATGTTCACAGTCAGTGCACAATCCTTGAATAGGCTTTGACTTTATTACTTCAATGCACTGAGGAACAAAAAGCACTCGAACAGGGGCACTTGGGCGGAGAGAGACAATTTATAAGGCTCCCAGTGAACTGTGGCTGAATTGCTGCTTCTACATACATTTTCCTTAAAACTCGAAATGAGCATGTTGTCACACAAAGGAACTCCCATCATCCTCTCTTCTTTCACCGTGCTCACAGCGTCCCCCGGGGTCCAGTGGCTAACATTAGCCTACACACACACTCGCCATCTCTCCATAAATACTGAGAGAGGGAAAACGATATCACAACAACAAGCTGTGGCCGCAGCGACTGCAGGGACGCTTACATCATTACCTGTCGCGGTGCCACGGCTCATCATGCGGCACTCGTAAGGGGGGGGGGCCACAAGTGTTAACGGTTCTCGCTTGTCGGGGACGTACGGGGGGGGTGGCAAGCCCGTCATGCCCTGACACAGGCGAACGGCTAAACTGTAAGTGCTGAGTGAGTGGAATGCCAGGGTCCGGTGAGCCCCCCCGGGGCAATTAGGGAAGGAAATGGAGATTCTACCAGGAACAGGGAAATTGCTGGGAGTTCCACAGCTCATTTTCAGCCAGAGAGGTAGTTCATGGCCAAGTTCATGTGCATAGTCAAGCCGAAGAGAAGGGGCAAACTCGCCCACCCCCCACACAAGAACACAACATATTCCCACATAAATCAGCAGCAGTGCATCCACACACTCACTCACACACAGACCAATACTCATGCACCCTAATCCCGTCCCCTGGGAGAAAGCCAGCCACACCAATTATCCCAGTCTATGTGAATCATCCTCGCGGAGAGCAGCTTTTTTCAAAAACTTTTTTTTTAGTGTGCAGAGCGGTCGGGCCGCCGCTTTGATCCAGACTGAAATATTTCAACAACTGTGGAATTGGACCGCCGCAGAATGACGTCCAGACTTTCTGGAAGCCAATAAACTTCAGTGATTCTTTTTACTTAAATGTGTCAACAACTTTCGGAGACGAATTGTCATGAAACATTCATGGTGCCCGGAGGAGGAATCTTGATGAGACGCTTCATCGCTAACAGCAGTTCAAAGTTTTCATCTTTTCAAGTTTGAGACTGTGAGACTTTTTTCATTTTTAAAGACATTCATGGAATCTGAGATGATGAATCCTAAAGACTTTGTGGTTTTGAGTAAAATGTCTTATGAACTATTTGATAGACAGTCATGAAATAGTTTAAAATGCTAATTAGCTAATATTAGCATGTGTTGGTGAACAGGGTAAAAATAATGAAAAACTGCTGCTGGGTACGAAATCAATTACAGCCCACTCTATAGTCCACTGTATAGGGAGATTGCCATTTTGTATAGTGCTGTGTGAATGTTTGGTCTGAATATCCGTACCCTATATGGTAGAATGATTGCATCCCACAATGCATAGCGGTAAGCGAGCCCCCTATACCATCATTCATCCATTCATCATGTAAATCAATAAAAAGCCTTCACACTGAACACAAAGGAAGTCGGCTTCAAACAGAAAAGCCTTGAATGAAAAGAAACGGATCATTTTACAAATGAATCTGGGAAAATACACTTGTTATAAAATGTTTCCGACAGATGTTGCTGTGGTTCATTTTAATTCTACAACAAAATGACCTCGGTGGTGGCTGAAAGGTTTCAGTTCACCCTAGTAAACCCAAGTCTATTAAAATTAGATAAAATAATAAATGAGGTTAGGGGCAACAAGTTGTAATAAACACTCGTGCATTATTACAACAAGAAAACACTTGTACCACTGCACTGCTGAACTGAAACATGTGGTTCATAAATAACCTCTGGACGGGTCCATTAGATATGTCCTCCACAGACTGTTGATGTTTGACTCAAGTGGCTTTGATGTTCCCTGTTATTAGCCACCAAGTCAAACGGGGAGGCTTTGATCAGACGTTCGCTGATCTAAAACGAATCTGCTGCAAAAACTTAAATGAGGGTTTTGGAAAGTTAAATGAGTTCATGGTGTTTCGGTCACACATTAAGACTCAGCTCCTCTCCCGCCACACACACACACACACACAGGAGGCCTCGTCATCCCGCTATGAGTCAACAGCAAGTGGAGCACGGGGATATTATGCACATGGTTAACTAGGTCAGCCGAGGACATACTGTAGCTGTCTAGTCAATTCAACGTAGAAATTAATTCCATACTGATTGGGGTTAACCTTTTACAGACTCAAAATACACCCACTTGCCGCAGCAGAAGAAATCTTTTGCTTATTGTCGATTTTTTAATGCTTGGTGAGTTATGAAGATTAGAGATTGAGCTTTTAACGGCTTATCTGCATCGTGTATTAGCACAACAAGGTTATTTAGCTCTTAGGCTTAGGCCGGACTCACATCCCATCCCCCCACGACGTTCATCAGGGTTCAAAAGGGCTCGTACGGCCACGTCTCTCCAATAAACCAACTCCAGATAGACGTCTCGGCCGATAACCGGGGGGTTTGGGATGGAGCAGACGAGGTCGAGTGTCTGCAGTCGTTTGAGTGACTTGACTCCTTCTCTTCTCAGGTTAAAGAAAATATTTTCCTCCTCCACACGGCCCAGTAAAACTTAAGAGGACAGTAAACAGTAATTTAAACATATTAAATATGAGATATTTTTAATGGTGGCTTAAAAACATCTAGAAATATTCCGCAGCAAGGGCAGAGGAAAAAACTCTCTGGGGGAAAAAGTGAACCCAGTGGCCCGACTGGAGGGGAACATACTTTGCCCTGAGCTGCAGCCGCTGCCGTGCCACCTTTGGCCCGTGTTGTGCTTATAAAGCCTGAAAGACCAAACAGGCTGGAACAGCATCGTGCTTAGTCGACAGTTTCCTTCTCCCTCGTCGGAGGGTTGATGGTGCAATGAGGAAAGGTAAGGCCCTGCTAATTGCAAGGGAAGGAAACGATTGAGTGAGTGGCTGCGTTTGAGAATAAATTATTCTACCATTGTAAAGCAATAAAAGGTGAAGCAGTATTGATTAGGAGACGGATCTGATAAGGGGTTGTAGAAGTGAAAGAGGATGTGCCTCTCAGAGTTCACAGAACCAGACGAGTCATCCAATGTAAAGGACAATGTTCTCTGTTATATGATAGGACAACACTATGGTTTTGGATTCGGTCAGAATTTATAGCACCGAGTGACCATAGAGGATCTGTGTTGTCACGGTTACAGCAATAAGAACGTTCAGGGAACAGTCCTGGTTTGAATAAACTGATGTTGACATTTGGCAAGAGACGATAAATAACCGTTGGTCTCCTGTGATAAAGTCCATAGTTTTGTTGATTTAAAAATTCCTGAGCTGACGCCTCTATCGAGAAAGACAACGTTGCCCTTTTCAAAAATACAACTGCTTTCTGGGCCGATTTGGTGTTGTTCGGTTATGTTTCAGCACTGAACAGCCTCCATGCACGGTTTGGATTTACAATTACACCTTTGTCCAGGTTAGGGGACCTTTTGTCATCGCGGTTACAATAATGACCAATCGCGAGGGAACAACTGGGGTCTCGGGGAACAAAGAGCGGTGTTTTTAATGTCCATTGTGTTGTCTTGACCCGTCCGTCCACTCTGACCTCCTCTGCAGACGTTGTCACCCTGACAATGTCACCTGACTCTTTTCTTTTGCTCTCAGTCGACACGTCAACAATTATCATGGCTGAAACAACTGATGCTCTCAATCCCCTGAGAAGGAGTTTTCTCCTGTAGACAATACTCAACATCCTTGCAGATGAGCTCGGAATCAATGTTTGAGATGCTGCAGCGACATAAATGATTTTCACAGAGCGGCTCCGATGCTCGCTGGCCTCTACGCTTTTCTATTTTTAGGACCGAGCTCGAAACATCAAACAAGTTTTGGCCTGTTTTCGTGATCAACCGCGGTGGCCACGCACGGCAGCCGAGTGTGACACTCCATCCAGCACCCTGCAGCCTCCGAGGCGGTAGACATAGCAAGGACACAGCAGGTAATCAATTATGCCCTCTCTGGAATCCTCTCTGTCAGTCAGAGCGCAAATTATGGAACGACCACTGGGAGACGGTTATTTTGCCAACTACAGTTTCGACAGGTTTGCAGTCGGACATTGAAATCAATCATCATGGTCGAGCAAGGAGGGGCAGTTAATTCCAGTTGTGACACAAATATTAAGGCCTGTTGAATGACTCACAGCGAGCGACAAATTGTGCACCGGGGTTTGCAGCTTCAGAAATTCTTAACAGATTCTGCCCTAAACGCTCAGCTGCAATATTTTCCCTGGTTACGCTCAAGGTCTCGATCTTTTCTGACAAAGCCCCACTTGCCTGTTCTCTCGGTTCGAAATAAATAAATAAATAAATAACAACAACTGGAAATAGCTTTTTATTCAGACGGACATCTGGGCTCAGAGGCTTTATATCCAGATTTATTTCGCTTCTCTCTCTCTTGCACTCCCTGCTGTTCCTCCACCCTCCCCCTCACGTATTCTTACTCTGTTTCATCACTCTTATTGCTAATATCACACATTTAGTCACATCTTTACCTGCCTCACAGCAACATCTTGTACAAGAGTGTGATCGAGCCGTGTAAGGATGGCACGACACATTAATAGTATATGTATGTTCTCTCCGACCCGCACACACACACTCCTGTCTTTTCAGGTCAGCTCAGCGGAGAGCACTCTGCGATAATGAGCTGCTCCACTTTCACGACAGATGGAAAATGTGCAGCACGCCGAGCTCCACACCTCCCTTCCCTCCACCGCTCCGCCTCCTCCGGCCGGCATACCTGTCGGGCCCGGCTGCCGGCCGCGGTGGAACAGCGACGTATCGAATGATCGGGATGAGCCGAGCGAGAGGAGGAGCCGCCGGGAGTTGAGGCAGTGGAAAAACCTCCTCACGCTCCTCATCAATTTTGCAACCCTACCTGGTGAAAGCTAACACCGGCCAACATATTCCATCATGTCACTGGAAGAGCGGATCGGGTGCCCCGGCCTGACATGCCAACATTGTTACCCGTACAAATGGTGACGCCAGGCTCCGTTCATTATTCATGGCTTACTTTGAAGGAGGAGGAGACGTTTGAAGGGCTCGGGAAAAAGCAGATGATGTTCAAGGGTCCAATTATCAACAAGTAGGTCATGTTTGTTCTGGAAAGGGGGCTGAGGAGCCGGAGTCGTGATCAGCAGCTCCTCCTGGTGCAAGAAGCCAGTAAGGTGCAGAAGGGTCAGCTCTTCAGATGCAACCTAGAGATGGTGTTTACAGGTAATAAAGGCTCAAAGCATTCAGTACAGTGAGGTAACGCAGTCAAGCCCCGGTGGGAGTTGTCTCTCCCATTCAAAAAGAGAAGAGTATGAGTAGGTTTTAATGCACAGCGTGTTGTTAGCCCCTGCAATGAAGCCAAATGAACCAGGCTGAGATAAACACACAGAAGCAGCTTCATCCAGAAATGAGACAACATGACCTTTCACTCCAGGAGAAGTCAAATTACTTAGTGAAAAAGTACCAATGCCAATTCTTAATAACACAAACGCACTAGTCACATGGGTCTAAAACAAGCAATCCTCCATAAATCCTCTGGTCATGAGGGTTCGAGAGTTCAGTATTATATTCATCTGTTTCAGAGAGTGGTTTATTCAACTGTATGATCATTTTGGTGTTTCTTCTCTAGCCATCTTTGATATAAATGATATAAGATTTTCATTTTCACTGCAAAAGGTTCCAAATACGACTTCCCTTGTTTATTAATATTTCCCACCGTCCCTGATAAATCCACATCCATCGAATCGTGAGCATGCCAGCGTGTGTGTGTGTGTGTGTGTCTGTGCGTGTATGTAACATGGTCTGGCTGAGGTCAGGGTTAGTGCACATTTAATCTGCTCTCTGTTTCCAGGCCACTCCAAGGACTTTGACACATCGCTCCTGTGCATCTATTATTCACAAGTGGTCTGAGACCTGTGCGTGCACGCGTGTGAGTGTGTGTGTGTGTGTGTGTGTGTGTGTGGGTGGGGGGGGGGCGGTTTTTTGCGCAGCATCTGTGCGTGTTCTGCGAAATTGTCCTTCAATGGCAAAGCACGGCTCAGAATTCCTCCCGAATTTGTATTTGCAGCTATAATATCAACCCCCGTTGCATAATCGCACCACACTCTACAAACTTACACACACACACACACACACACACACACACACACACACGGGCACACAGCTCCCACTCCAGTTGCACAACCCTTGAATTTTAGGGATAGAGCGTCCTGGTTTCATAAGCAGTCTGTTGCCTACTGGCAGCTGTGCTCTCAGATGAGGTCATCACTTGGGGCAGGCCACGAGCACAGACAGAGCACAGACAGTCGGACGCGTCTGTAAAAAGAACGAGTGCGAATGAGCCCGGCCTGTGATGACCACCGAGCTCTGGTGCTCCTGCCCAGGGAAGGTCGGGCAGACGTTTGTTTCTGTGTTGAACCTTGTTACCGAGCCGGTTGTGCAGCGATGCAGCGGAGTAAACAGCAGAGGAGTTGAGTGATGCTTGTGTGTCAGTGCCTGTGTGTGTGTGTGTGTGTGTGTGTGTGTAGGCTGGTATTACTATCGGCTCAGTGCTGAGGTGGGGTGAATGTCCTCTGTGTTATCTCTGGAGCGCAGCTTGTTTACCCTAATGGACACAACTCCAACTCCACTCCAGACAATTGCAGAGAGGACATTTGCCTATTGACGCCGCTCTGAGGCCCCGAAAACACACTGAGGGATATGAATACACATGAGAACAATGCTCACGCTCCCCGTGCGAGTACAGTGAACATATTTCTGTGGATGCTGAATAAACTAATAATCACCAGGGCACTGACAACCTCTCATGAATTCCCCCTGATCTGCATTGTTTGCTTGCACAGAGATAATTTCCTGCCTTTCTGAGAACTACTTTGTGCCGGTGATGAACCACTTATTTCGACATCTGTACCAGGGAAAAAAATGTCATCACTTTCCGTGAACGCAAACGACTTCATTCAATGTCAATATTCGACATGTTGCAAAGGAACGACTCCTGCTAATGCCGCCGCAGAGTGGAGCACTCAAATAATTTCACCCAGACGCCAAAGCTTCTTTAAATCCCTCCAAACATGAATTTTCTGACCAATAGAAAAGTAGTTAATACGAGACGCCGCCTCCGTCCAATAGCAGTGCACCTCGGTTGTTTACCCGAATCCTCCCGCCGATGTTTATTCAGCCAATGCGAGGGGGGCAGCTGCCCGAGGTGCACAAGGACGAGCGTCTGCCGTGCGGGTGTGTGGTGGTGCTGGGCTGCATGAAGCTGTGTGCCCGTGGCATGTGTGTGACCATTACATCATGGTTAGTCCCTGCTAACCGGTCTGCACCGCACAGGATCACGTGACCTCCTGTCCACGTCTCCGGAGCACCGCCATGCTGATCGGATGAGGACTTTTGCGGTGAGATGACTTCTGGGCGTCCCGCTGTGTGTGTGTGCGTGTGTGTGTGTATGTGTCTTAATCCCTCTGTGCAGTCGGTTGTGTGTTGGAGGAAGTGACAACACAGCTCGAAGGATACGTGAAAATGCGCACACGGATTTGTCTGTAGTGTGTCTTCACGTATGAGTTGTGTGTTTATCTTTCCTCGTGTAGTGGATGGTTTTTGCCCGTCACCTCTTTAACCTCTAGTCTCCCCCCCCCCACCCCCCACCCTCCTCCGCTCCGCACCCCCGCCAAAGCTGCTTTCAGCTCTCTGCTCTGACATCATCGCAGTCGTCATCAGTGGGCATGGGCCAGACCATTAGGTAAGTAACAGGGGGGAGATTACACACAAATCAGAGCCCCCTTTAGTCTGGCGTTGGCACAGGAGAGACTCTGGATATCCACCTTAGGATGGAAAGAACTGTAATTCACATTCTTGGGGATCTTTGTTTCAAACTCTTTGTGTAAACAGCTGATGCTTGAACAAACACAACGTTCACCAGCATCCCCTGCGTGCAGAAGGAAAAGCTCCCAAAAGAAAACCTCTGCATCAGCAGATTAAAAGTGCCCATTCTCCCTCTGGTTGTAAGTGGACCCGAGGGGTCGTGACCTGTTGGATCTGTGCTGACATGAGTTAGAGTCGGACTCGGAGGAGAAGTGATAAAACAAAAGAGACAAAAAGAGAAGGAATGAGAATGGAAGTGAAACTGTAAACCTCAGAGTGAGGGCACGTTAACGCCTCGGCCCCCGTCAGCTCCCTGGCCCCGGGTCCATGACACTGTGGCACGGGGCCAGAAAAGGACGGTGGAAGTTTCCACCTGTTCTGTAAACACGTCCTTTGTTACTTATAGGACGGAGGTGTCACGGTGACCTCTTGGAATGTTTGACGTCAACTGATGCCACATAACACAGGCATCACTGGACTCATATTTATAGGGCGACAATTTTACAAAGGCCTCCTTTGCCCTGATTTAACACCACAATGTTTTTCTGTATTATCCCTGTTAAATTTATATAATGAAATTTTCCCTTGTAATCTGATAACAGGTGCATGGTCAATAAAAAAAGAAAAGTGTTGAAACAAAAAGAAAAATATAAGGAAACTTTCATTTCAATCAAAATAGAATACCAACCGTTTTTTCTCCTCTACTGAAGGAAATTACATTAAGAAATTAATCTATTTATTCATTTGTCTGTTCATTTATTCATTCCTCTGTAACCTATTATAGCAAGCTGGGTGTGTTAATAAGGTGATAGTATATGAATCTTTCTAATTAGGTTTATCGCTCGGTGTATTTTGGTGTTGTTCTCAAATTAAATAAAGAAGAAAATACTGATTCCATCTACTGTTCACACGATGCAAATATGATGTAAAATAAGGGCCTTACACAACTCATCCTGATAACACCCCCACGCACACAGACACACACACACACACACACACACACACACACACACACACACACCACTGACAAGATAGCGACGTCTCCCTCCTTCCATCTTGATAGGAACTGATAAACAAGAGGCTCCAAGTTTCCACTGGACAGGCACATTCTCGCCCCAGTGACCGAGCGTATCGTAAATATCCACGTTCCTCCACAAACACGCTGGAGGAGATTATTATTCGGGATAGCACAGGCTTCGTATGGATTGCCAGAACTATGTGTACGCTGGAGAGCCGCAGCACCTGGAAACCATTTTGATTACAAGGAAATGAAACCCCACTGAATGAAAGCACGACACAAACTTTCTGCAAACACATTCGAGCAGACATTTATATATATTTACACACTCAGAGTGCAACACAACTTCACTGTTCACCCCTGGAGTCCGGTGAACCTTTGACACTGTAGCCCAAACAGTAACACCTGCTCCGTCAGAAGACCATGGAAACACATCCACCAGCACAGCCGGCTAAAACCCCCCCCGGCCTCCAGTTGTTAGGATGACTTACTGAAGGACTTTCCAGGTTGCAGTGTGCCTGACATAATGTTGCATTGACAGCTCATGTGGACGGATGATTCAAATTCCTGCCAGGACACCCTTGGCATGATATCATTACAGCTGGGAAGCCCCACGCTGGAAACCCCGAAAAAACGTCCCCAGAACTTCCCCCCCAACTTCCCCCCCCAGCAGCAGCGGGGGCAGCAGCGTGACATTAGCTCCCATTCCACAGGCCGAGCTGGCACTGGCCGTGGCCCGGGGAGATAAAAATATCCTGCCGGGACGCCACGTTGGTCCTCATGACATATGTCTCCATGGAAACCCGAGATGACAGGTTGTAGGAGGTCAGAGGTTGGATCTCGGGAGAATCATGTGACCTTGGGGAGACAGGGAGGTGCAGGAGCTGGAAGGGGCAGGAGAGGGAAAGAGAGAGAGAGAGAGAGTGGGTGCTCGCGTAGCAACGGCGAGGAAAATCCCTTCGATGAGAGAAGGAGCAGGAGAGAGAGAGAGAGGGCGAGAGAGAGCCGTCCCTCTTTCCATGTCTGCCCGCCGCTATCACTCACTCGGAAATATAAACATGCCCTTTGCAATTGAACTAAAGTCATTATGTCATTAAGCCGGAAGGGCTTTTCAGCTGGACATATTCAGTTATGTACAATCCAAAATAGAGGCCATTCTCTCCTTCCATCACAAGGTCCCTCACTCCTTTATTCCCACATGTACTTTCTATTATAGATATGAGGAAGGTTTGTATTTATCCCTGAGGCCGTAAGAGAAAGATATAAAAATAAATCTTTTGTTGACCCATGACATCAACTCTTTCTCTCCATGTCTTGAGTCATGCTAGAAACCATTGGTGCCACCCTGAGCTCCCACAATGTGGTTTATGACCAAATGCCTGAGAATCCAACAACATTCCCATCAGCCTCAGCTTTACTACATGTTTATTTAGACTATTATAACTAACTAATATTGATGCTATCAATGAAATTCCTCTTTAACATTGGTTCTGTTTATTTTTTTCCAAATGAATTACTCTCAAAATACAAGAAAAGAATAAGACTGACCATATTGGAGTGAGACACTGATATTAATTGTATCACAGTAGAAAGAAATGGAGAATATTTAGAAGTTGCTCGATTAATTACACAATATCATAATTTTTTTCTTTGGCTCTTTATTAGTCGGGGGAAAACCTGAGAGAACTCATCATCCTCTCCCCTTGTGATGGAAAAGCCTAAAATAGAAAAGGGGGGGCGAAAGAGAGGGAGCAAGGTGAAGGAGGGTGGGAGTGGGGGGTTTGTGGGGGGGAATTCCAGTACATGAAAAGGTTAGTTGCAGGCGTGAGTTGACCCTTGACTACAAATGTCAGTCTTTTGGTTTCAGAGCTTCCCTCGTCCCACCCCCACCACGTACACACTCCGACATACCTCTATCGCCCAAATGAAGGATATTCTGGGCATGTGTGGGTGACCCCTTTAAACCGTTGTGTAAAAATAAAGGAATCACATGTTCGAGTTGTGTAATGTGTTCACCTTCGCTTAAAGCCCAGACTCTTGATCCACACGGCTTCAGCCACATACAGACACATTCATTTCTGAGGATGTAAAGCCCTAATGACTACTTTCATGTTTCTCCAAACTTTATCTTTAATTACATTGATTCCCATAGATTTATGGAAGTATCTCTCTGTGTAGTTATTGAAATTCCTGAAATCCAGCACAAGTTCCACTTCAGTCCTCTTCACTCTCCGTGCAGCAGATTCCGAGGTCACGCAGGAGTTGGTGTGAAGCTCAAACTGGGTCAAACTGGGGCGCAAATGTACTCCCCAGTTAAAAAAAAACTGATGCGTGTTTCATGTGGCCCGACAGCGGGGAGACCTTGTAGCCGTGCTTCAAAGTGACCAGCGACCAGAGGTGTGAATGACTGTGGAGGTCGTAGGTCCTTTAACAGTGGGGATCGGTTTCTGCATGAAAACATACACGACACGTAGAAACTCTCACGCACATATCTCTGCCTTCGCCGCTATTATCATCGAAATAAATTCCTTTGCTCTGCGGGCTAAAAAGAAACTTGACAATTACTGTCTCCACACATATGCAAATACGAGTTGCTATAAATATCTACACACTGGCTCAATAACAACACATGACAAAACACCCACACACAAAAACCAACACAGCATCAACAAAACACACTTACACCATCAATCACCCTTCAACGACAGCACCATTGATCGACACTACACCAAATCAACACACAATATCAAACAACCATACAAACTAACACACATCACAAAACAACGAACAATCAACACAAACATCGCACTCATAAATCCACAAGCCATCCAACCAAAAACCATCAAAAAAAACGTAACAAACTAGAAACTCAGCAAAACAAATACATAACACAACAACAACAGATCAGCAAAACAAAACAAAAACAAAACATCAAAGAAACCAACAGCACAAAACCAAAACCCTCAACACAACGATGCACAAAAAAAACCAGAACAACACAACACAAAACAACACAAACACAAAACAAACACAAAAACACACAAACACAAACACAAAACACAAAACACAAACAACACAAACACAACCAACAACAACAACAAACAACAAACAACACAACACAACAACAAACAAAACAACAACAACACAAAACACAAAACACAACAAACAAAAAACACAACACACAACAAACACAAAACAAACAACAAAACAACAACAAAACACAACACAAACACACAACAACCACAAACAACAACAAAAACAACACACAAAACACAAACAAACAAACAAACAAAACAACAACAACACAAAAATCACACAAACACACAACACAAAAACAACAACACAACACAAACAAAAACAACAAAACACAACAACAAAACAACAACAACAACAACAAACAAACAACACACAACAACAACAAAAAACAACACAACAAACAAACAACACACAACAACAAAACACAAACAAAACAAAACAACAAACAACAAAACACACAAACAAAACAACAAAACAACACAACAAACACAAAACAAACAAACACAAACAACAATACAACAAACAACACAATCACAAACACAAAACAAAAAAACAACACAAAACACAAACAACAACACAACAACAACAAAACACAACAACAACCAACAAACACAAAACACAACACAACAACAACAACACAACAAAACAACAACACAAAACAAACAACACACCAAACACAACAACAAAAACACACACAACACACAAACCACAAACACAAAACAACACAACAAACAAAACACAACACCAACAAACCACAACAACACATCAAAACACAAAACAACAAAACACAAAAAACACACAATCAAACAAAACAAAAACAACACACAACCAACAAAAACAAACACACCACAAACAAACAAAACAAAAACACACAAACAACAAAAACACACAAACAAACACACACAAACAACACACCACACAACA
>CM076737.1:10907423-10929923 GCA_038501795.1 Pseudopleuronectes americanus
CGAGAAAAGTCAAACTTAAAAGTCAAAATTCATGTTAAACAAATTACCATTGGTGGAGCACATGTATCGGCAGGTCCCTGATGACCTCTGGCTCCTCCCCCAATCACTACTTCAAACTCTGGGTACCAATTGACATTATTGGCGCAAGATGGCAGCGCCCGTATCCAGGGTATTTCTGGATACGTGGAGGTGCCTCGACCAACTTGAAATCTTTTATTTACGTGATTTGAAACGTGCCATTTATCTGTACGTTAAATACGACAAATAAGCTTAATTATTTTTGCTAATCGGCTCACCTCTGGTCAGACTATTTCAATACATAAACCAGAATTTTCTCTTTTATATATAAATATATATATATATATATATATAAAGCTATATCTGGAGTCTGTTTGTCCTAATTGAGTTTATCTTAATGGGTTTTGTGGGATCTTTACCAAGCTCATTCTTTTGGATGTAATGAGAAAAGAATCAAATGAGGGCATAAACATAAACACAAACACACACACACACACACACACACACACACACACACACACACACACACATACACACAAACACACACACACACATACACACAAACACAAACACACAGTGGTGAGACACAGCAAGAGAGGCGCACTCTTTCTTTCTCCCTGGCATTTCCTCTTCCTCCCTCCATCCAAACAAGCCTGTCGGGGCTGCAATTATGGGAAGGAAACCATGTATTTATAGCCGGCCGAGGATCAACCGCAGAGCGACTAGTTGTGTGGCACGGGAGGCGGTTATATTTACCGTGCTGTGATGTCAACACGTGGCTGGTACGTTTCCATGGTTTCCCCTCCGAGACAGGGCGGGCACTTCCTTATCAGTGCGGCACAGAGAGACAGATGAGGTGGTGAGAGAGAGAGACACAGACGGAGAGATCGACAGGCGGACTGAAAGGGCACGAGAAGAAGGAAGATAGTGTATTTTTAGTTTGGTTTTAACAAAGGGAAACAAATAGGATTTAAGGAGTCTCAGTTCGAACTGTACGCCCTTCAATGACCTTGAAGAGACCGTACCTGAGCAAGCTTCCCATCACCTGCAGGAGAATTATTATGCAGCAAACTCCTCACTGCGTTTTCTATCCCTCCATACCCCGTGCCAGGTCCTCTCCTCCCTCCCTCTCTCCCACTCACTCCTACTCCTTCGCTCCCCTGTCTTCTAAGGTTATCTGAGATGCTATCTGCTGTCTGATAAAGGTTAAAAGAAGCTTCTAGCTGGCAGCACCTTCAGTCTCCAGCTTGCTCGGCATCTCGCGGCTTCCACTGCGTTAATCCCCCGGGCGTCATCGCTGCCCTGCGGACGGCCGGAGTCTCTGGAAATATGAAGATCGGCACGCGACTTGTCATCCGGCTTGTCGTCCGTGTTTGCACCGTTATTCGGAGGATTCGGAAAAACCCAAAAGTCTTGGCTCAGGATTTACACGAAATTATGCGGAAAACAAATTTCCCCTGGTGACAGGTCTTGGGAAAACTGACAAACTTGACTTGTGAGGCCGGCTACTGCTGCGGCTGCATCTCTTCCCTATTCTCAAAAAGCCAAAAAACACACACACACACCGTCCCTGCAGAGTAAATAGGGATGATGGGAGTGGACAGTGTTGGTACACACACACTCTACCCAGGCCTCGAACACCACAAAGCTGCCTGCAGTAATGAACACAGGCCATTAGCCGCCTTTAGCCCGATTCCGCAAACAAAACCGTTTTAATATTTGCCCTGCATGAAATGACTGTGTGCAAGTCACCCTGTGTGTTCTAATAGGCCTACAGTAGGTGTCAGGGCTCATGTCATGCCGGCACATTATGTATCCTATAACGCTGCGGTGACAGATCCCCGACACCGCGAGCCGAGCCGGTGTTATCTACAATAGCACAGGGGGTTGTTTGGATTTAGCTGGAATGGGCAATAAACCGGGGCGAGGGAAGCCGAGAGAGAGAGAGAGCAAGGCAGAGAGAGCTTTGGAAAGATGGAGGGAGGAATTTAGAAAATGTCGCGATTAGCTAAAGCTCCTTAAACCAACTGGTTTCATTAGCAAGATGCTACCGAGGATGAGGGGCGTCACGGGTGAAGACGCCCCGAGATGCTACAGCAGTGAACAGACGGGGGGGTTTAGGAATCATAGGGGCACCATGACCAGAAGAAAAAGTTAAATATAAATATGTCCTGCTAAGTAAAAACTGTTTTTAAGAAGTCTGTTAAAACTTGGACAATATATCATCAGATTTGTGGAAGGATTTCGACCAGAAGGTGACGCGTGAATCTAAATACGTCACAGTCGAGTGACGGCGGGAACCCTTTTTTCCCCGCCCCTCGCTTTTCCGGCGCTGCACTCCGGTTCTATCTATAATCTCCTGCTCGATCCCGGTGACATGTCTCTCACACTGAAGTACATCGCCCAGGCTACTCAGGGTGCTCTCAGAGAGGAGACGAGAGGAGGCGTGTGGGCAGAGCTGAATACTGCCCCGAATCTACAAAGTACTTCGGCGCAACGGTGCAGATGTATTTGTAGTTTCTGTCATTGGAGCAGCAGAAAAAAATGGGGAAATAACTGTAAATGAAGAAGATGAGGCTGAAACACAAAGACAGAATAAATCCGAACAGAAGGACGGAGAGAGTAGTGAGCGAATGGACGTTGGAAAGCAGCCACAGTGTGTAACTCACGTCTATTTCCCAACAGCAGGCAAATGAATCACATATTCAAAAGAGGAAGCAAAAAAAAGAGAAAAGTCATCTCAAAATAGTTACCTCCATTATGTATGCATGTGCGGCTTTTTCCCCCTCTGTGAGACAAAGGGCGCACATCAAGGGCGCTTTATTATCCAGCATGTGAGTCCCATGTGCTGCCGCACGGAAATAGATCACACGTCTATTCGCCAGTGGAGTTTGTGCCTCATCAAAGCGAAATAAAAAACAAGCACTGATCCAAAAATAATGCACCGTGTTCCGTGGAGAGCTGGTAATAAGGACATGAGGGAGGAAATGTGAATGAAGCCCGGTTGAGTGGCAGGGCCCTGGAGGGGCTATTTTGGGGTGGGGGGGGGAGAAGTTTCTGAATAAGCCAGTTATGTATTCACAGGGATGATTCAGTTGTTGTGTGACCTTTGGGTCGACAACGTGTGCACACAAGGAGGCAGAGAAATGCAAGGCAACAAATATATGCAAAAAAAATTACAAGTTTAGCCCTCGGGAGTCTGCAATCATGGCGTGTGATGAAATGTGCATTGGGTTGCAAAATTATCATATACTACATAATAATTGCCTGGTCATGTCGGCAATGTTGTGGTGAGGAGAAAGTAACATCGGCAAGGTTGACTAGCCCAAAATAGCCGAGGAGGATATAAATGCTTCCAAAAAGTGAAGCCAAAATCACCTAGAGCTTCCCCTGGTGGCAGGCTGTGGTATAGGTGTTAAATTTTTCCTCAAAGACGGTTTCTGTAATTTGAGGTAGTTCTTGTCACACTGATACTTTTTCAAGAGCTAACTTTCCCATTGGGGGTTTACCACACACACACCAGAAGGGAGGAGACCCAAGGGTGGATCCAGAACTCGCTAGAGGGATCATATATATTCGATCTGGCCTGGGACCCCCTCAGGATCCCCCAGGGAAAGGTGTTAACCACGACAGGGGAGAGGAAGGCCTGGAATACCGTTGGTTAGCTACCTCCTCGAACTGAAGTTGCATGAGTGGAAAACAACAGACGGGTGGGATAGTTATTTGACGTTTATAAAAATGTGATTGTTGAGTCCATCCCCAGATCCGCTACATACCCAGACTCTACATCAAGTAGAGTGGAGGTAAATCAGCACATGTATATATTTAACAAGACACCATCTCTAGTTACAAAGGCAGGTACGAAACCTGGCAGTCTCCGATCTCTCCGACGGCACCGAGCTGAACTGGTTATGTAAGGAGGTTTTTAAAGTCGGTGGATAATTGAGCTGATGAGGCTGACATTTGGAGCCTGGAGACGAGGGTGTGGTGCGGCGGTGGGGAGGGATGTGTAGTGGAAAGAGATGTAATTACTCTGTGTGTTACGGAGGAGGAAAAGGAGCCAGGGCCCGGGAGCTGGAATCCCAGTTTAGCACCGGGATCATCCCACACCTACTGGAGCTCCTCGAGTAGGAACAGAGAACTGTGAGGCACGCAGTAACAGAGATTCACACAGTTTAACAGCAGTTCCTTCAAATTAGCTTGAAACCATCACATTCAAATGGATAACATTTAATTTAAATTTTTTCTTAATTCAGGCTCCTTAAATTAGCTTGTATTTGGTTTTCTGTTATTCATAGTTATAACATCCACCATGACAAAACTACTGCTCTGATTTCCTCGAAACTTAGTTGAAGTTACATTTTGGTTCACTTCAGGATCAGGGGACATATTCCAAGAATTAGTTTTCTCTTTCTTTATCATTACAAGTATTTTTTTTTGACATTTTTTACCAGTTTCCACGAGAATAAAACGTGGATCTAGATCAAAAAAAGTAGTGTTATGTATTTATGAGTGCGCTGAGTGCCATTCTAGCTTGTGAGAAAGTTTATGGTTAAACTCCAAACTCTAAAATGTCAAGTTTCAATGACCTTTCTGTCATAAAGGTTGTAAAACATCATCTCAGGGCTCATTAGCCAATTCTACACAAATCAGCCGTTGAATCAGAATCTGAATTTTTTTACTCTCTAATATCAGTACCAATATTGCCCCCCTCCCCCACTTAAATAAAACTGATTTCATTATCTCCTCTTAGTAAATGATAATGTTAAACGGTCACTCATAAACTGTGCACACTGAGGAGCAGTAAATTCTTGCATCATCAGCAAACCGCCAGGCCTAATGAGCACGTTCATAACGAGGGACCGGAGCAGTTACTCATTTACCGATGCACCCCCCCTCCCCGTGACCGCACTGTATCATCGACGGTCCTGAGCTGATTCAGCAGCGGCGCTCTGGCAATCGCAAGCGTTGAAAATCATACCGCGACGACGACAACAACAGCAACACACAAACGTGGGCGCACAAGAACGGGCCACGTTGACCCCGAGCGTGACGGGTGCCCTGAGCAGCACGACTCCGATGAGGATTAAATGAAATTATAGCAGAGAAAGACTGTCAATTTACACACACACACACACACACAGACACACACACACACACGCATACACACACACACACACACGCACACACACAGACATAATGAAAAGACAGCTCTGCAGGGGAGACCACTGTGTCCAGGTGTCCTTTATGGTGGTGAGGATGACCTATCATAGCCCCACCATACGACGAATGCCTCACCCCCGATACACAGGCAGCTGTATAAATATATGCAATATGCTAATTGATATCAATGTGCACACAAAAATCCCATTTGCACACATTCTATATGCATTGATCAATTATGTGTGCCGTGTGGAATGTGCATAGCAACATTATTGTGCACGGCAACTGGGGCATGTGAATATGCTTGTGCAGCTTTGTTTGCATAACCCACCCCCACACACACACAGACACACACACACACACACACACACACACACACACATACATTTATTTTTCCTGCAAGCCTTCAAATTGATGTAATCCATTTGATGCTCTGTGAAGTGTGAACTCAAACAGGCCTGCTCCGGGACAAACACACACATTCCCTCTCGCACACGCGTGCCACACTCTGAGTCGAGTCATTAGTCGTGGTGTTATGCAGGAGGAGATCTATTGTGAGGCTTCAACAGTGAGCAACGTGCAGGTAGACTTCAAACTGAGAGAGCGAGGAAGAGCACAACACAACAAAGATGGAGACTGCAATACAACAATCAGACCGAGCTGAGTCAACACCAACACTTTTAGAGTTTTATTACTGCCAAAGATTCTGCTTTTAAACCCAGTGAGCGCAACTAATCTACTGTGAGGGGGAGCAACTTGGATTAGATGTGAACAGAAGTCACATTTAGCTGTTCAGAGAAAAAGAGAGACACTTTCTGACTCAACAATACTGTTATTAAATAAAGGGTATTTTACTTCGATAAATATGCATTTACTTATTTTTGTTTGTTTCTTTTGTTAATGTTTTAAACATCTCTCCTCTTATTACAGAAATATTTTGTGTAACTTGTCTTCTTCTCTTCTTTATTTCCTCAACAACCACTTAGGGTTAATTATATATAAATGTGAGTCTACATACAGTGCTTTGGCAATACTGCATCCCATGCTAATAAGCCGACAGTGGAGAGTTCCACATCTAACACACATCTACTCAACAACAAAAACACAATGAGATCCACTCAATCCGGTAGAGAAGATTCCAAAATTTGACTTTTTTAAAACAAAATAATCAGAAAATCTATTCTAACCCTTCTAAACTAAAACCATAAAATGTCAAGAATCAAAAAATGGATGAAACTACATCTTGTGCACCATCATGTAAATCTGGGACGACAAATTGTTCAGTATCAGTTAAACTGACTGTTGCTTTTACCACAGAGTAAAAGTGGCTGTGGACACAGGGCCCTCCACCTTTACAATCAGACAGTGCAAGACTATTATTTCACTTGCTGAACACGACTGACCTGCAGCTGGAGTGAAGAAGTGTTGGATGTTAATGAGGACTGGAAGAGAAGAACAGAGAAACCTATACGGCACAGGAGGGACCTAATATTCCACAGTTTGCCAGCAGGAATTTTGTTACGTGCATTTTAAATGGAATCTTGTCTTCTTGTTTGACCGTTTTCTAAATTGAATTAAATCAAATTGAACTGCCTTGTTATATATCAGCATATCAGATATTTACACCGCTGACTAATTCACTTAATTTGCTGTGCATGTGTGTGGGTGAGTGCACGTGTGTGTGTGTGTGTGAGAGAGAAAGAGAGACAGGGAGATTATCCTTGAAGGGAGAGTGTGATGTGATTATAATCAAATGTGAAAACCACATTAAGTCACAAACTCGCCCACATTCTTTTGCAGAGTTGCGCTAGCGTCACGAGAGGATGCCGCACAAACACACACGTGCACACATGCATGCACAAACTTACAAACGGACTCAGACACCGAGTCCACTCTGCCTTCCCCTGCTACACTTCAGAGGTACAGGGACCTTTTTCACTGAGAGAACGACTGAACTAAAACATAAAACACTTTCCTCCTACACGGTTACTGATGCCCTGATTTCAGCCTCAGGTCATACATGTGGCTGCTTCCTCTTAATTCGCTCCCATCAATGTTCCAGTCGGAATCAAACTGGGCAGTTTGGCCTCGTTTAGTTTCTCTGCTGGTTTCTGCAAGTGTAACTGTCGGATAGAGTCAGTGAGCTGGGAGTGGACGGTTGTACACACTCACACAGTTAGAGATGGAAACAAAAGAGTTTGCGTGACGCGTTGTCTGGTGTCGTGTGACACTTTGAGTGCAGCTGCAAGAAAATCCTGCTAAACACAGTCAGCATTCACATGGAAATACCAACACACACTTTTGCACAGTATGTGTCAAAGTCCTGATTGTGATTACAAAGAAATAAGTAATTGTAGTGGAATATAGGGAAGACCTTAAGAGTAGAGCTATAGTGGTTGAAATATCGAGCCTTTCATTAAATTTACCTTATTGAACTATAAGTATTAGTGATAACATTTTCCGATATGAAAACTTTTATTTTGCTGACTAACAATGCAGGAAAATATATGTATTTATGTAAAAAAGTTATTATTTTCTACTTATTTGGTTGTATTTGTGTTTTGTATTTACTAGAGAAGCCGAAATGAGTTCACGTCCAGACCTTAGAACTCTGCTTCCAGTTTTCAGTTGATTGATTTGTTTGATGTTAAGTTTTATATGTTGTAAACAAAGTGATATAAAGTTTCCGGGAGCTGAGCCTGTTACTGGATCCCGAGGACAGTTCATCACTTCATATTAACCGGTGCCGCGGCTGAAGTGCGACCTCTGAGAAGGTCATCGTTGGGTTGCGCCCCACTTCAGGAAGAAGAAAAGGGTTACCATGGCAACAGCAAGTTACAGTTCATCGTTTTTTTTTACAGCCCGGAGAAATCACTTGATCTTCTTCATCCAGGAAAAAACCTCCCCGTCGACACTGCACATCTGCATTCTCACAATAGCCAAGGCAGATGCAGACGTGGGGGGGGAGGGGTTTGGGGGGGGGAGGGGGGGGGTGGGTGGGGGGATGTGAGAATTGAGCACCGTCAGAACCGATTTTGATCATCTCCTCCGGCCGCCCCACCGACTCGGCTCTCATCTCCCAACTGCTTCGAATCTCCAGCGCGCGTCCGACCCCCGGCTCGTGGTACAGGCTCCTTTTTAAAATGTAATCTGTTACGGATTACTGAGCACCCGCTCGAGATTTGACCCAGCAATATAATCCTTTGTGTTGATCTAACATAATCTGATTTCTCTCAATTACTTTGTCTCCAAAAAACATGGAATATGAGGCTAAATGAACAATGTACTCGCGTTGTCGACTTGTTCGAATTTGACAAATGTCTGCAAACGGTGCACAATGACGCACAATGACTCACAATAAAACACTGTTTTAATCTGCCAGTCAAACGTGTCGGTGTGATCCAATATTTTTTTATTACAGTTTTAACACTAACATATTAAAGTGACCAATTTAATAAACTCAGATTATTGTAATCCCGGTACATGCTACGCGTTGTTCATTTTACCTTCAAACACACACACACACATACACAGACACACACTCACACCGCAGCCACCCACCATCTCTCCCCTGCAGTGATGGTTTTATCATCCCTCCTGAGCACAAGGAGATGTCTTGAATTGGTTCACCGCTGCGGCTCCTATCTGACAGCCTGATGATCTGAATCGCTGCTCTTTATCTCCACAGGTTCGAGGCTGAATCACAGGAAGACACAGTTCCACTTCCAACGTTATCACAGCTCCACGACAGTCAAGGACACTGACAATGTTGGCAGAGAGATATAAATATATATATATATACGAGGGAGTGAATGTCATTATGGGCGAATGAATGATGGTTGGTTTCACTCTCAATATGTTTACAACAGATCTTTAGAATACAAATATGGGTTTGCTGCACTGCAACAAGTCTGTATCTGGGCTTTTCACATCACAAATGCTTTTGTGGTGAAGCATCAAGCCAATTCTATATCATCATAATCCCAATGCATCACTTAGAGTCGGTGATCTCTTTTAAATCCCTCGTTTACCTGGATTTTAATCCTATTTAATTGACTTTAGATTTTTTTTTATTTTATAATATTGTCTTTCAATATTTGTGATTGCTTTATTTGTAGCTGTGCCCATGGTTTTATTTGCTGCCCTTGTAAAGCACTTAAACTTAGATTTGGGAAAAACACTCTATTATTATTATTAACCTCTTTTAAAGAACATAAAAATGAATTATGACAGTTGTGCTACCGTCACAGAGACAACCACTGACTGTAAAACTGACTTATTTGACCAACCAGGACACATTTGGTTTGATATTTGTCATAAATAAGCTTTTTATTTAATGGTGTTCTCTCTGGTTGAATCAATGTGTGCTGCAGATGCTGCTGTGACACAGATCGGGGTCAAAGCTCACACACTCCGACAGACAGAGACGCTGACACACTCCGACACCTGATCGTCTATTTCCAAAGCCTCCGGGCGTCTGCACGCTGCGCTGAGAAATTTCAGCAATCTTAAAAGTTCACACTGCACAACATGGATCTAATAAACTCTGATGTGTTGTGGACTGCACTGTTATGACACCGGCTGAGTGTTTGGCTGCGAGTGAGTGAAACGTCATCGGTGTGCGTCATCCCCCTGCGCTACTGAATGAGGATTAAAACTTACTGAAGTACTACTTCTAAGTATAATTTAAGGTACTTGTATTTGGGCTCAATGCTTTTTTGCTCCTTTACACCTCAACTATATTATACTTCAATGTAAAATATGTACTTTTTACTTTATTTAGCTGATTTAAATATTATGCAATTCATAATGTATCAGAATACTTAGAAAGATCACATGAGCAAAACACAAAAAAAGAAAATAGTAACATATATAACTAATAATGTAGTATAATTGAACATTATAATAAGCTCCACTTGACTTATTAATAAGTTAGTAATTATCTAGTGTTTTTCTGTTTCTCTTCTTTTTGGTTGTATGACTTTTGATATTTAAATTAATTTTCCTCAGGATCCGTCTGTGTTCATTAACGTGATGAAGAATTTTACATCATTGTTATCAATCAATATTTCTTCCGCCCCACACATACACAATGAGGTCAAATGTCAAGTTGTATATTTAGATGGTTTCCTACAGTTCAGGAACAAAAAGACTGTGGGACACACATCTGAATTCATTCACCAGCCTGAGGGGGGTGGGAGGGGGGGAGGGGGGGGGAGAAGAATATCAGCATCGGTATTTATAGCCCTTTCTCGACACTAGGAATAATATTTTCTCACACGTAAACACACACACACACACACACACACACAATGTGACTGCGATGTGCCTCCTCTGGCTCGAGGCAGATCTCCCAGCGGTGAGTGAGGATGAGCTGACCCACGACACGAAGGCATGTTTTAAACATCTTTAAAAAAACAAATGATGTTTCCCTTCAAGTTTCTCACGTGCACGGCGCCTCTCACGTGCACGGACCAGCTCCAGGCGTCTATAAGGAGAACAGAAATTACGTCAGCAGCCATGAGGCGGATGAATCCAGCTGGACTTCACGAGAATGACTAATGCAGCGCCTCTTTGGAGCATCATCAGTGTTGGGCTGTAATGACAGTGATGACCTTCCCCGGGTCTTGCAATCTATCGATCCCCATCTTCAAACCACATTCAGGCCAGATAGGAGTCTATAACAGAGCCCTGGTAATGCAATATGGGATGCATGTCCCTCATTTGTCATGGCAACCAGACTTAGATGAGTTAAATATAGAGGCTTCCGGTTTAGCGGAGGAGGGTTTTAAAAGGTCTATTCTTAGATGTTAGAGCTGGTTTATGCACAGCAGCGCGCAGACTGCCCTCTGTATCAGAGGCAGATGATGACATTTCGGCAAATCAAATTTTGAGTTTTTCTCTTTTAAATGCAAAAGTACACAGAAATATCATAATGCATCCATCTAAAAACACAGTGTCCATGTCCAGTTTCTTATTAGAGGAAAACATGTGAAATTAGAATGGCGGTGGAGGAAGTTACTAGATATGACTGTCAAACCAGAAACCTGGAAAGAGGTTCCTGCAGATGATTTCCTGTGTGACGGACTGACACGATACTAACGACCAATTACAGTGAAACTAGTAGAAATAGCAAGATCAACCTTCGACACCCGGTGACAGGTGCTACACACCTACACACACACACACACTCACGCAAGCACTGGGGCTCAGGTGTTTTTTTCTGGGACTTACACACTTGCAATGTGCCATGTGCCTGGCTGTCTCCCCTGCCAACCGCACACAACACACACACACACACACACTCATCCACCCACAAACTAAGCGAAAAAAAGCACACACTCATGCAGCCTGCAGGCAGGTTTAGAGCCCACACAAACCCATACGCACGCATGCAAACCTTACACACAGTGACACTGTCCCCTGGCCTTGGATTCCAAAGGAAGCAGAACAAGCGTGTGTGTGTGTGTGTGTGTTTTTTGTGTGTGTCGACAGATGATATGCTTAAAACTGACACCACCCACACTCTCCCAGTGACAGCAGGTTTCATCACAGGGCCCGGACCTTTGTGAACTCAGATGCTGCGTGGTGGATGGGGAACAAAACAATTTGTCATGGTTACCTTTTCACACATGCAGCCGCGGCACAAGTTCTGCAATGGAAAAAATGATTTGTTTCCATGCCGTGCATAATTTATCCACTGCAGCATTTTAAAAAACAGAGGTTGTGATGCAGCTCGGATAGAATTGGAGAAACGGGTGAAACTACACTGCAAAGGATGTCATTTTGTTAATGTGAGTGAAAATCCTTTGATGATTGATCCTAACTTTTAATTTAACTCCATTATCAAACTTTCTAAACCTCTACTAAGGAGGGTTATAGTCCCTGCCTGTTTGTTTGTGTCTGTCTGTGGTGTTGGTTGAGGGATGGGAAATAAGCCAAGATAGAAAAAGTTAAATTTTAGCACAGATCCAGCAAAGAGTTTCCCTTTTCTTTAACATTGTGAGATAATTAAACCAGTTGAGCAATAATTCTACAATCTTAATGAAACAAATACTTAATATAGGCTTATTAAATTTCAGTGGGCTGTTTGGCCTTGTGGGGAATTTTACTAGTTTTGGTTTACGACTTAAATTTCTTCTTATTCCCCCACCCGCACAAGCAACATGACCTTATAAATTAACCAAAAAAAATCACAAATGCAGATTTAAACCCAGTCGAGCCGACAACATCAATAAAAGTGAGAATACAACTTTTTCCATGCAGGGTCAGGATGTGAATCTGTTCCTGCTGCGACCTTTGCCGTGGATTAAACCATTTGGAGAACCCAAGCAGCATTACGAGTGCCCCCCCCGCCCCCCTGCACTATTGGATGAAACTGCATTTCATAACCAACGCGTGGTGAGATTGCGAATTTAACCTCACAGCAGCGACGTGAGTCAGCGACCCCCTTTTCTACACCGGCAGGAGAGAAAGAGAGCGACTGTTCTTTCTCTTGCTCTCTCACACACATCCATCACCACGTTACATAATGAGACCATCTCTTCACTCTCTAGTTTTGACTCAATTAAATGACTGGGTTCCTCTCCGAGCTGCGTCTGAACGAGGGTGATAGGAAACGCTTCCCCTCTCATACGCGGTGCCGTGCCAGCTCTTGACATGTCGCCTGCATTGTTCTGCAACAGAGGCCGGGTGTCACGTTAGTTAAGGCGGTAGAGAGCCGCTGCTAGTTGGAGATCTGACGGGCTGGTAATTAGTTTTTCCTCTGCACGGCGGAGGCAGGTGGGGGGGAGAGTCGGAGAGTCAACAATACCAGCTGTCAGAGTGCCAGGTACCTCGGCTCCAGCTCCGTCCTCCAGCTTCTATTCACCGCCTCTCCCGTGGAGACACTCTCCTGTCCCATTCTCTCTCTCCTCATCCTCGAGACGGATGATAAGGTGATGAGCAAATTTCACAACTTCAGTCGGTGGTGTATATATATATAGAGACGTCCCGGTGGACCAGCGGACTAACACACAAACCGTGTAGCTGTGGCGGCACAGAGCAATCTCAGCCAGGACAGAGCGTGGTTTTGTCAAAAGAGAAATAGAGCGATAAAAGTGCTAGAAATGTAAGTAAGGTGTCACATGCTATTTCCAAACGACCCACAGGACCATGTCACAGTCCTGTCAGAGATTTCTGTCGACAGCAAGTCGCTTGTTATTCGACCGCTTTGTGGTTTTTTATTCTCGGGAAGAAATGGGAAGGAGCCCGGAGGAAAGAGTGTAAAGCTGCTGCTGCTGCAAAGATATAAATACACAAAAGTTGTGTAGGGATTCAGAGATCATTACCCAATGATATTACGGTGAATTACTCAAGAGTTGAGTAAATATCTTACCTTTATGTCTTATATTTCTTATTCGGTAAGATTGGGGTTATTTTACACTTTCCACATACTCTCCACAAATCCCATTAAAAGACCAAAACCAATAATGTGCTAGTAAACCACAGAACTTTCCAACTTTTCACCCTCAAATTACATTAGCTATGCATTGTCATAAAAATATTAACTTTATCAGGATTCAGCTGCCCAGAAAACATCTGTTCATTGTTGATTTGTTGTCTTTTCATACAATTTATCACCAGAACTAAATTGTCAAGACATCTTTGGATCAGACGCACATGAACCCCTGTGGGTCAAGTTGACACAACCACTCTTCTCATCCCCCTCAGTGCTGTGAATTCTCCACTTAATCCCTAGAAGGCATAGAATGGCCTATGATGAATTCACAATTTCACACAATCACACCCAGCGTTCGTCTAATCCTTCCTATTTGACAGCTAAAAGCGCCTGAGTGAGACAATGACACACAAATGGGGATGGAGGGATGATGGGGGTTGGGTGGGAGAGAGAGAGAGACGTAGAAAAAGGTTGATCTATTTCCGGACGGGTAATCTGTCTAGAACACACGACCGTCAGCGAACGCCACATGTGTCTTTACATGTCACCGTGACACCGTGGAGGCGCACTCAGCGGTGGGGACGAGCTCCAGAGAGAAATAGATCCGAGAAATCAATGGATGCAGGAGCTTTGCTTGGCGTGGAGTCACTTCACAGACCTGCAGCACACATCACAGGGGCAGCTCCAGTGTGTGTGTGTGTGTGTGTGTGTACAGTGTGTGGGCCCGTGTTTGTCGTGTAAAGACAAAGGCAAAGGATACTACGGCCAGAGTTATTGTGTATACTATAGGCTTTACTGTACTGTGCTGTCCACCATGCTTGTTTTCGTCTTCACAGAGGAATCCGGGGCACTGACATTAAGGGAGAGGTGAGGGGCGGGCAGTGGGTGGTCCGAAGGTCGACGTGCGTGACGGATGAACCGTGACCCCGTTGGTATTCTCACATCAAGAACATCATCACTGGGACCTGGAGAGAGTAAATGCTAAGAATAAAAAAGTGGAGCGTCTCCCCTGGCGGACGGTCTGTGTGGAAACTAGAGCAAGTGAACACAGACACAGTGAGATTTAACACAGGGCGAGTGTGACAGGGTTACGATGGCCGGCCCTCGCCAGCACGAGTCTCCGCCGATATTTGGATTTAGATCATGAAAGCGAGGGCGACTGCAGAAAGTAGGTCGACAAAGTCATTGAAGTCTTTGCTACAAACACAAAAGTAAAAAGCCTTGACAATAACTCCGGGGACTGAAAGAGCCCGGGATGAGAAGCAGGGGAGGCTGCGGGTTCGGGTTGAATAGACTCATCTGTGCAGGCTGATCTCAGACATTTTTCAAAGCAAGGATTCACAAAAAAAAACGGAGTGAGTAAACCTATGGAGCCTTTAAGCAGCTTTCAAATATCTGGCAGAAAAAGGCAGGGAACGTTAACAATAGGTGTTTTTCAAAAGGTGTTTTTATTAAACGATTTGTAGCGTCACATCAAGAATCCGTCCTGGACTAACCTGCTTGTCCTGAACGGAGGGAATCAAAGCTTTGTTCAGCTTCAAGTTCTTCAAGGATTATTGGTTTGCATCGTCAATCAAGCAAACATATCAAATTGCTGCTGGCTCGATCCTTTAAATTGACAAATGTCACCTTTTATTGGTTTTATTAGCGAACAAATCTCTATTATACGGACAAAAACAAGATATATATTGCACCAGAATCATCAAAAAATGAGGTTGTGCATGGTGGGGGTTAAAATAAAGTCCCTTCTTAAGATTAGATAAAGAATCCAGACATTTTCTAGTGATATGAAGACCGCAGCAGGATATTATCCGGGTCAGACACCTTCAAAATAAGAGCGTAATGTCCTGAGCATTCAGGCGAGGGGGGGGGCACCATGACTCGTAACCCTTATCTCCAAAAGCTCTTGAATTTTGTTGTCTTCTCAAGTTTTTATCGTCTTCAGCATCAATGGCTTTTCTTTTTCCTCCTGATATATTTGTATTCTTGCAGTTTTGCGTCAGTCAAAAGAATAACAGATTATTGGTTTCACACAGAACAAGAACAGCGGCCTCCTGCATAACTGTTTGTTTTCTCTCTCTGTTCTGCGTCATTCATTTCGTCCCACTTCTCTGTGGGATCTCTCGAAGCACAACAAGAGAAATCATCACACTCATCCCAAAACTCTAATCCTCCTCCTTTTCCCTCAGTGCTCCTCCAGGGACCCGACTGGCTGCTTCCCCAAAAACCACGAAAAGCAAAAAAAATGAAAACACAGTGAACCCGATCCAAACCAATTCTCCCCAAACGCCACAGATGTCAGTGCGTGCTGCTCATTTGCATATGGTAATGAGGAAGATGATTAAAAAGGGAAATAAATGAGTAAGTGCCTGTTGCCTCTCTGCATGTTTGTGTCAGAGCTGAAACTATTCTCTTTTGTGTCTGATAACAAGCGTGGATCTCCCCGGGGAGTTGGGCCCTCCGGACTTACACGTGCAATCTCAACAGATTAATGTTATATTGTGCGAGTGTGTGCGTTTCTGGTGAATCTCCTGAGCGGGATGTTTTTTCCCCCGGGAGCATTTGGTTCCCCGCGGACAGCAGGGAATATGCAATGAAGCCCACGTCGGATCACATGGTTTAGACGGCGTTAAATTGATTGGGGAGCCGGCTGTTTTAGCTGCGTTTGGTTTTTTAAAAGCCACCGAGACCGACTTCCATTGATTTGGCCCGGTTCGGTGTCACAGCTGCAAGATAGAGAGAAAAGCACATGTTTAGAAATGATGCTTTCTCATTGGAGGCGTGGACTGAGTTTTTAGATTTACATTCCTAAGAGAGGCCTGAAGAGAGATGAAGCATTTTGTTGCATTTAAAAAAAAAGGACCCTTTGAATATGGGACAGCAAATCAAGCTCGTGGCACTTCATGACGACCCTGGCATTCACAGAGCGACTGAAAGCTCCAAATGAAGACAGAGCGACACATCATTCAGCAGCTCTCTGCAGGGCACGCTGCCTCTCTGCCTCCATGGAAAGATGCTACCTTGGTCCCTGCTGCCTCCATCACTCCATTATGCACTGGCTTTTTTCAATGCAGCTCTTTGTAAAGCGTCAGCCCTGATGCAACCTATTCATCCTCCTTTGCTTTCAATGGAATGCAGTTCATTTTTCATGTTTGTTTTTCACAATCTGTCAAGGTGAATCTGGGGTGAGGACGAAGACGAAGTTGACTTCTGTCTCCTTGAAGGGCGCGAATGTGTCTCCCCTGGGAAGTCACTTCTCAAAGTGGGGCTGTCCTCAACATTGGAAATTCATAAGTGGATATGCTGAAGGACATGACATGTTATACAAACATGACATATAAGAGGATGCACTGCTCTGAATCAACATCCATTGACAGAGTCGTCTGTTGTCCATTTTATCGGTGCTTTCATATCGATGCGTTGGTGTGTTTGCACAGTAGATTGTTCTCACTCACAAACCATTGGTTGATACTGTCGTGTAAATATGATACAAACTACCACTGACACTTGTTTGTTTTGTGTAGATTAAAAAACCAGTGGTGAAAATGTGCTAGTTTACAATCCCCGGGACTTACAAATTATATCTATATATAAATCCTCTCCTCTCTACTGTCTCCTCATTCGTTCTCAGGTGAGACAATTGCTCGTGTGATGAATCCCTCCTGAACGACGGATCAGATTGACTCGAGGACCGTTCGCTGGCACCGCGACTCTGACGCAAGTGCAAAATTGCAGGCAAAAAATAAAAATAGAAATTTCCCCCTTTACAATCGGCCATTAAAATAAGTGCACTGTTTCCACGGCAACAGCACCACTCGTGGCCACTGACTGACAGCCGCTCGCGCCCGACAGTGTGTCGCAGTTTCACTTAAGAAGCGTTATTTTCTGCCTCTGTCCCACTTTCCAGTTAACACAGATCAATCCGTGATTAAACGCTGCCATTGTTTTCTGTCATCGGGCACACGGTGAATCAGACAGCCACACACACACACACACACACACACACACACACGTGAGAACCTCGCACTGCAGTGTGTTGTGCTCTGTGTGCATTGAGGTGTATTGACGCTTCTATCAATAGCAGAGCGCACCATGCCTGCTCCTCCCAGCACTCACTCAGTCGGCTGTGGGAGACTCTGCCTCACAACAAACACTCTTTTCTGGCAGATTGATTCGGTTTTTATTTCGGTTGAGATTCCCTCAACGGCACCGAACTACAAAAAAAACCACGGATTGGCTTTGGTGTTTCTGTCACCACGGAGACCAGGGAGAGGCTTTGGTGATAAATGTGAGGAGTCAGTGACGGGGACGAGTCGTGGCTGGAATAACCCGAGAGGGAGAAGTTTTATCGCTGACAGACAGCTGACCGGCCCTCTGCTCATGTTTATTCATTTCGCCATCGCGGCCCGAGAGGTCAACAGAGGTGTGTTTACAGAAATTCCCCAATTCCCATAATGGTACGAAGGCTAAAATATGCTATCACAACACAAGGACGCTGCCAAGTTCAAGCCTTTTGAGGTCTCTTCATCTAATTGCTAACTTACCAGAATTAGCATAAAGTCATACCCGCTACATTTCCGCCAAGGCCTCTTGAAAAGCTTTGTTTACAGAGCCGGAACGTTTAGACACTCACGTGACCTTTGGCCGACCTCGACGTTCGCCTGTAACCAACTGCTGATGCGACCTTTGAGTTTTGAAGTTGCAAGGGGCAGATCTGAAGCAGCTCACCTGGCTGGCTACACCCCACACCAACGGCACAGTGGCCGCTGGTTGTTGGGGAAGCGCGGGATCACCGTGAGGCGCTCGCGTGTTTAGCCTCACACTTGCGATATGCAGTCGACTTTCAAATTAACGCACACACAAAACGCGGCCGACCCCTCGGGTACGTCTCGTCGACACATCCGGCTAAACGTCGGCAAATGAGCGGTGACCCTCACATTGCACGACACAAAGCAGCGTCTCTGATATCGACACCGACATCACACCTGCCCTCTTGTCGCACCTTCTTTTCTTCAAATGTCATATGTGAAGTGCCCGCGTCCCGGGGACAATGAGGGGTATAGGGTTTCCTGGCAAGACTTAGCAGCACCCAAACTTAGAACTGACTCCCTAAGGATGTTGGTATGCGTGTGTGAGCGTTTGTGTGTTGTGTTGTGTTGTGTGTGTGTGTTTGTCTGTTGATAGGAGATAGATGTACACCAAACAGTAAAATTAGCTTCTTACCAGCCGCCTTTGACAGCATGTTCTAGTAATATCCTTCATGTGTTGTGGAGGTAGAATACCTACACTACACTACACACACACTACACACACAGAGAGACACTTTCCCTTATGTAGGATTTACTTCCAGGCGTCCTTTACATTGGCATGATTGTCGAACAACACATCCACTAGGGGGCAACGCAGAGTTTGTGAAATTGTAATAACTCCCTTCTTATGATCTAACTTGAACTACTTGCTACACTGCCCCCCCCTAGACTTTGGGTGGTACTGCATTTTGTCCGTAAGCTTTCAGAGGGAGAGGGCTCCACCTGTCCAACTTATTTGTGTCTCCCGAAGACAAAAATATATCGTAACTACGAGTATTGAATGATCAATACTTTTCATTATTTTATGACCAAAACTATTAATTGAGAAAACTCCTGACATAATTTATGTATTATTAATTAAGTCATTTATTGGCAATTGCTGCGAGCATAAAACAAAGCAGCAAACTCGCCTATTAGCCGCGATAAAGGATCCCTGGGTATTTTCAGCCCACCTTCTCTCGTCTCACATGCAATCATTCTGTTAATCTTTCAAATCCCTCCACTCTGTCAGTGTCACTCCTGGTAAACACAGCGATGAAGAGCTTACAAGTCAAACCCTGTAAAACGCCCGAAACTCTGATGGGCTTTGATTTATGTGTTGGGGGCCGAGGGAATGACGGAGCTGATGCGATCTCATCTCACCGGAGCTGCTGCATGTCTACACTGCCACTAATGACCTGTGGAGGGAAATGACACGATCCAGTCATCGTTACGCATCGCTATCAATCACGTCCACCTTTAGCTCCAGAAGATATTGGTGCTGATGAAACGGAGCAGGAGTAGGGAGAGTGTCACAGTGGGAACAACAGAGGACGGTTTTGAGTCCCTGTTTGTCTGCTCTGCTAAAGGTTATCCTGTATCTGTGACACCATGATGATCCCAATTTAAGTCACTGTAACAGTCCTCATTCTGTCTAACTGTGCATTCTTATGTTTATCCTAAGCTAGATTTAATAACTTGACAATTCAAAGTTCGCTTTTACTTTTTAATCATTTCTGCATTTCCCTAGGCTCCAGTGGCAAAGAGAGGAAACCTTCTTTCGACCGGTGAAGCCTCATGTTGACATTCAACTTTAAGTCAACATGGAGGATTGATTACAGCAAACTAACCTGACTTAGGCTAGCTTGGTTTTAATGAAAAGCCGCGAACTCATTGATGAGATATTAACTCTGCTTCCACAGTTTTGACTCTCGTTCAAAAGCAACATCTTCTTTGACAGGTTCAATCTAAAGAGGGCAGTGGGAAATGATTTTTGTTCTTAAAAAATAAAGGAAAGCGAATCATGGCTATTTTGAAAAATAATACGCCTTAATTCAGAGTTCACGATAACGTTTTCCTGGAACATGATTGAAATAATGGCTGCGGGGGTGGTGCAGTGGGAGTTTGGGCGTTCCTGTGTGCACTCCCACTCGAGTGAGGAAGCTTAGAGCAGAGGTGCAGGGACACACGAGCGGTGCGAACAGGTTAATGCGGAGCAAAGCACTTTATTGACAACGGGAGCGAGCTGACACTTAATTACCTGAAGCCTCACCCACACCGAGGGGAAAAACAAACGGAGCCACGCCGAGGCACAACAGACACACACACAGTGGGACAGACTCACACAGGTCACCGCCAACACTACGCCACGTCGCCGTTAATACAATCCATCTAATCCTGCCACTGCTCCCCGCTGACACTTCCCTCCCAGCACAAAGGATTAAGAAATCGCAGCAGCTTTGCTCAAACTAATTGCAAAGTAATTTTTGCAAATTTCACGAGCTCGTCAGACAAATTAATTATGCTGCTTTGTTTCCCCCGGGGTGAAACACGCAGAGAAAAATTACCCCAAAAATTAGGCTGTGTTTAAGGACGATCTCGGTTTAAACTGGGAAGATTTATTCCGCAGCACATATTTTACAGTTTTTCCACGGGCCTGCAGGTAAAGTGGCACTTGAGTGACAAGGGCTACTTTTCAAAGCGATGTGGAATTCCATGAGAAGATGTTAAAACCATATCAGATTAAATATAGCACACTTACAGCCGCCACAATTGAAAAGCAGCAGCACAGAGGCAGATGAGAGCCACAGGGTCTCAGGTGAGTGCTGCTGGAGGTTTTCTGCTTTTTTTAAAAAGGCTGCACAAAGTGAAACTTATTAAATAAACTTTAAACTTTCAGTGAGTGACTGTGAGTGAGTGACAGTTATT
This sequence comes from Pseudopleuronectes americanus, assembly GCA_038501795.1. Taxonomy (NCBI): domain Eukaryota; kingdom Metazoa; phylum Chordata; class Actinopteri; order Pleuronectiformes; family Pleuronectidae; genus Pseudopleuronectes; species Pseudopleuronectes americanus. Next base: position 10,928,541 of record CM076737.1, read on the forward strand.
CTGTGTATGTTTTAGCCACAAGCCACTAACCACATGTTACTGTGTGTTATTGTGTTTGACTGTGTATATACATAGCCAATGGATCTTGACCAAGGTCAATAATATTGCAGGCCCCCGAATCCAGTTCTGCTTAGGGGCCCCACAAAGGCTAGGACCGGCTCTGATGGTAGTAAAGGACTGCATCGATTGGAGAGGCACGTCTAGATACATCAATCTATTATCCACAATCTATTATCCACAATCCATTATCCACAATCTACATCACGTAATGTTAGAAAAAAATGGAGACTACGACCAAAATAGAAATTGCCTCATTTACTGTACAGAGGGCATGACTCCCCCCGAGGGGATTTTCCATTTTTCAGCAGTTTTGCTTTTCAAATCCAGGCCATCGACACTGTGCAAGGTGGAAAATGTGCAGATGTGTTTATGTGAATGAACAACTGTACTCCAACATCTGTTAAGAGCCCCGCCCACCTAGTGATGGACACCACATCTGCAGGCCGTGCTGCAGGGCCCTGTCACGGGGCCGGTATTGATTACACCGGGATGTTAATGGTCACTGTTCAATATCCGTGTTTACAACAACGAGAGGCGCTTTGGAGGACACACACACACACAAACACAAACACACATACAAACACACACACACACATATAACTGTTTTGGTGGGAGTGTGTCAGATACAGTAAAGGAGGGGATGAAATGAGACCAGGGGAAGGACGAGTGGATGAAGACAAAATGGGGGCGGAGGGAGGGATTGATTTTTGCCCTTCGTCTTCATCGTCTCATCCTTCACGTCCCCTGTTGTCTCCTTCTGAGACCTTGATAAGTCCCCCGTCTGTCTGAAAAAAGACAAACAGCCGAAAGAAGTTATTTGTGCCCAAAAAAAACCATGAGAGCTATTTGATGAATCGTCCTTGGGGGAGGGGGGAGAGGGGGGACAAAGAGCAGGGGATGGGCGAAGAGTGCGACAGGGGCTAAAAATAACCCAGTGTGTAGGCTATGTGTATGTGTTGGTGATGCCGGAGTCTAATCAGAGACAATCCTTCTTTTCTAACTGCAACACACACACACACACACACAAACACAGATATATGTGAATACCCTTATTAAGAACACACCACTACATGGCTCTACTTTGGTCGCTGCCCATGCGTCTCCTCCACGGGGCATTTCACTGCGCTATCTGGAACCAGAAGAGACAAGCCCCCATGTTCTGACTGGAGGCTTGAGGCTCCCAGCTCAGACACAGAATTAACCGACTCTCTCGCTCTCTCTTCTCTCTTTAGCCGCCCCTCGCCAACCTCGTCCACTTCCCTCCATCAGCCGCGCTAAACAGAAATGCAATTCGCCACACTCAGAGTTCAAATAAGAAAACTC
>CM076737.1:10932423-10943423 GCA_038501795.1 Pseudopleuronectes americanus
GGAAGTGGACCACATCACCGCTCCAATATTATTTCACACAACTTAGTATTTGAAAGGTTTTGCAGAGTGAGAAACACGGTGCTGCCTCCAATGTGGTGGGTTGAAACTTGGCGACACGCTGAATAAATGAAAACAATATTTATCTATCCACACGTACGGCACCGTTATTTAATCCTGACATACTTGCGTTAATTTGTTCAGTTTTGTGTCCTTTAAGTGTTAGAAACGTGGCTCACATGTTGTGGACCTTTATCTATGATCTCACTTGGACACACTCGACATTTTACTACTTCCAGAAAGATCCGGAGCAACACAAAACTGTGTACCTGTAAACTAAAGGAACTGTCGTGGTAAAAACATAATCTATATATGCAGGAAAGAACTGTCCTTTGACGTGAACTATTCGGCTGCAGATTCATACAAACAAAAACTACTGCGTGGATGTGGTGAGTCCGGGGGGACAGATAATCTCGGGTGACACATTCGAGGTGTGAACAAGTTCTCAAACTGTTCAGCAGCGAGCCAAACTCCAGGCTGCTGCAGGAACGGTCTCCTGAAGGACATTTTAACCACCGGCTCCCTGACAGACCGTGGCAGCTCCTTTTCTATTCCTGGAAGGAGTGCAATTACTCTGATGGACGAATGAGGGGAAAAAATGGAAGGGAAGAAAGGACTGTTTGTTCTGCTTGGAAATGGAAGATGGAGTGGTGAAAAAAGAAAGAAAAAAGGGTTTCGTCGGTTGGCTGATACAAAGTATTAGTACTGAGGGACCAGAAAAGGCTTCACTGACTGTATAGACGCGGCAGAAATAGATTCTTCCACCGTTTGGGGACGGAAAATTAAGTCAGTGAGTCCATTTCTTTGTGAGACGGAGGCTTGAATTTGTCAAAGGACTCACACACTCAAACAAACCTGCTGCAAAAATTCAATTAAACCCACGCCCCCGGCCTCCGACAGGGAAGCATGTGGCTGGTCGGAAGGCTTAGGTTGTTTATGAGCAGCTATTTGGCCCTGAGATCCACATCATTTGCATGATTATGAACAGTAGATACGGTTGTCAAGGGAAACTGACTGGTGGGACGCGAGAGGGATGGAGAGCGCCGCGACGAACAGTGTATCCCAGCAGGTGGAGGAGGTGGGTGCGCTCGTTTCATCTCGTCTCAATGAATAGGTGTATTAAAGACCTGTGACCCTCTTTTAATAACATGTTTGCACCTCAAGAAACGGAAGCTGATTAAAGCGGCAAGATAGAGAAGGTGAAAGGTTTAAGAGTCGAGTAAATTAATCTGCATGTTTTTTACTTCAAGTGACTCACAATAAGCATTAAACAATGAACAATAGAAATTGTCTTAACCTAATATGACCAAATTGCACAGGAAACACAATGACACAGACAACATGCCACAGTCCTTAAGACCGACACCACACTTAATGACTTTGCTCTACAAGATGTTCTTTTTCTTAATTGGCCAAAACAGCCAATTTCAGCTTGAATACTCTGGACTTTCACATATGAAAGAAGCATCAGGAGATTGTTTAAAAGAAGACATATGCTCATATTCAGGTTAATAATTTCAATTTAGGTTATTTCTTTAAAGAGTTTAAATGCTCTTATGTTCAGAAAAACGTTTCCACTGTCCATTGCTGCAGCTCTGCTCTTCAGCCTCTGTCTGAAACACTTGATTTCAGCTCCTGTCCCGTTTCAGGTTTTTAATTTGACAGATGTTTAAAAATCATAATATTTCTCTTTTAGCAAAACAGCTATTACTTGCTTACATATTCATTTAATAGATATGATTATTTTTAAACTACACAAAATGTGTAAAGTTTATCTGTAAAGTCTTTTCTCGAGCTAAGTCAATGTCACCTCCACTGGACTTTGAACCGCTGTTAGTTGAACATTAATTACCGGTCAAACCAGAGCAACCAGCAGAGAACAAGAGGGCAGACATGGACTTCTCCCATGTCCAATGCTTTACATCGAGTTGTTGTGTTGGTAATTGAAGGCCGAGTGCAGTGTGAAGGCCTACACAAATCATTTAGCCTGCGGGTCTTCTATACACAATATCAGCTAAATGTGTTTGCTGTGCAGATCAGCACCTCAGGCATGTGGCGCATTAAACCACGAGCAAGTAATCCACTGCTGGTATTGTCTCTCTCTCTGCAGACGATAATGTTAATGAGCTCAAACCGGAATATCTCATTAATTGTTGGATGAAACTTGGTTCCCAGAGGATGTACCCTCCTGAATTTAATAAACTATTTGATGCTAAAAACAAACAACGTCTAATCTCAACAAGCGCAACATCTCTGAGGTGGATTGGCACCAGATCCTGAACAGATGTTCATCGCCCCCAGAGGATGAATCATGGAAATTGGTTGTGCTGACAAATAGACAGATGCAAAGACAACATCCTTAGTGGAGTCCATGAACACAACCAGAAGTCTGACAAAAGCTCCAAAAAGAAATCGCCAGAACAAAACACAGGCTCCAGACGAGGCCAGAATCATGACCCTCGTTTTACAGGGAACATTAATAACCATTTAATAAGATGTTCTTGTTGAAATGAGTTTAATAACGTACATGTCTTTGTGTACGGCTGCCTGCAGACATACAGAGGAGCCTGCGTGTGTGTGTATGTATATAAATTAATGTTATAGTGAGCTGTATGTCTTTGTCCCTGAGCCGTTTCTGTGTCATGTTCTGTTTCTATCACTGCCGCTGACAATCCTTCAATATTCTCCTTTCTGCCCGAGCGGACATGTTTGTTTAGATACATACTGTAACCGCGGTATTCGTGTCGACGCGGCCGCCGAGGCCTCTGGTGACTGACTGTGATACAGATCCACGGTGACAAGATGACACGTTTCTTCTGGGAGAGCTCACAGGACTAAACAAAAGTCTCGGGATAAAAACACAACGGACTATCTCAAGACGGCGAGGCCATGTGAGTCATCCTTCATCCCACAGAATTTAGCAAAAATCAATCTTCCCTCTTTTTGTCCCCAGCACTTTCGAGGGAAGAGTAGGCCCGATCGATTGCAGGGCGTTCGTTCTGGAGGCTTAGTTTTTTTTCATTTTCATTTGTTTGGACAGTTCGGACGCTCGTTGTCGCTCGTCTTATGAGCCGCTGTGTGTGTGTTCATGTCACGTGTTGTTTACTGTCCACACACACGAGGCCGAATTGGCTGTTGCATCGACGTTTTTCCATGTGCCGAATGCATGTGCACACCCTGACAGTGTGTGTGCTTTGAAACCAAAGTAAGCCGCATAGAGGACTCCCAGCTGACAGAGTGATGTGTGTGTGTGTGTGTGTGTGTGTGTGTGTGTGTGTGTGTGTGACACTGTGTCTTCATGATTGCACCTCTCTCTGTGTGTGAACACTGGGTGACAAATAGCTGACGGCCAGCGTGTCCAGCAGCAGGTGATGGGTGGAGGTGGTGGTGGTGGTGGTGGTGGTGGTGGGGGGGGGGACAGGCTCATATTGTCCTTGGCTCTCTCATGGTATCGATCTCCCTCCATCTTATTCAGCTCCTGCCAAAACTCACAGCTCTGCATTGACTCGAGCTTATTACACTTCATCTTCGCCCCGGCCACACAACACAACACAACCAACAGCCCAGAGCCCAGGGGCCGCGGCAGCCAATCTCTGACACAAGCGTTAATTATAGAATAAGACACCAAGTCAAACCTGAGTTCAACATCAAGCAGGAGTGAGAGACAATGACAGATTAACGTATATTTAACAGATTTTGTTCCCTTAGTGTATTTCAATGGGATAAATAGTGGATGTAATTTTCCATTCCGTGTTTAAATGTTGTCAAATTCATTTATAGGCTCATAACCTTGCAGGTATATATCATCTATCATAACTTTATGGACACTCACAGCATCATCGGGGTGTCATTGGTTTGACTGCAGGGGGCTCCAGTGGGTGTATAACTCTCACAGTTACCGCACTGTGACTATCGAGCTCGATAGAATAGTAATTTGAAACACGCCAGGAGATCAGTGAGGCTCAATACCTCGCACGTAGGATATTGCAGCCGTAAAGAAAAGGCGGTTGTCTTCATTTGATTGGAAATGGTCTCAGAAGGTATTTCCACTTTATTGGATGTCATATATGAAGTGGAGGTTGGAGGAGCTCGGGGGGTCAAAGGAGCCGCATGTAACTCAAACGGTAACCAAGACGCCGGCCTACAGGAAACACCTGAGCCCTGGGAGAAGCTGAGGTTGGGTTATTGATGTTGGCGGCTGCTCAGATGGCGGCTGCACCGTGTACGTGCCTCCACTGGCTTGAGTTGACGAGCTGCTCAGGTGCTAACTCAAACGTCTGTTGTTTCCACTCTGCTGCCCCCAGCGATGTCCAACCATGACCCAGCTGCCCCGGCTTCCCCGGCCGCTGGGGTGACAGAAGCTGACGCCACACGGTTAACGACAAGCCGAGAAATCGGACTTTGCCAATGTACGAAATGGTCTATGGTTTGATAAAAACATCCATCTGAGAAATTGTGTGAATCCCATTTCCCCGTGTTTTTATTTTTCAGGCCAAGAAGAAGCACTGGGGGGAAATGAAAAGAGGCCAGAGCTCTGCTTGGGCTCGGTAAAACAGCACACACAAAAACATGTATTTACTTCTGAAGGGGATGTTGGAGCAGAATGTTTTTCCATTTCTGGACCAATCAGATGCTCTCTCTCTCTCTCTCTCTTTCGCTGGATTCATCAGGTTTGTCTGCCCACGTCCTTGACACATTTAGAGGACCGTCCCCTACATGCCAGCAAATCCCACCTGTGGACACCGGGTCACACATCCACTCGTCTTTACCTGCCCGGTTCCCTGACACTGCTGGGTCAATGGTCACTCTCATCCTGAAGCGAAGTGTGTAGGGGGGGGGACAAGGACAGAAATAGATGTAGCACAAACATCCCTCAGTTCCTCGGCCTGGACTGTTTTGACTAATGAGCCAGTATGGCAGAGGGGGTCAACTCCCAGAGGACGCTCAGGGTAACGTCACTGCCCCCCCTTCTCATTGCCCTATTTTTTGCCGTATGCCTGAGTGTGTGTAACGGATGGTTGGAGTGGGTCTCAGGTCTGGAAACAGAACACACTGGCACATCGTTATTGTGCGATTGGAGAGGATTTGTTGACCTGTAGTTTTAAAAATCACTTTCCCTCGTAATGCACCCCCCCCTGTCTTCATCACAATCTCTGAGGGGCCTCTGGACGTGACCTTTAACCCCCCCCTCACTACTCCACCAGAGCAGCTCAGTGGCTGTAACTGATCACACCGGAGTGTTTTCCAGTTGTGAATGAGTGTTGTTGTGCGAGTGTTTCTTGAAAAGCATGTTCACGCCAAGTCTCCTATGGACACTAACACAGGGGAGAGCGCTCCCTGGGGGCTGGATGCAGTATAGGTCATAATGTCCTCCAGGTTTACGGAAGTACACAAACACACAAAATATTTTTTTATCAAAGATGGTTTCTATTCCCTAAATAGAAACCATTGAGTAGAAAACTTTGACAGTCTGCTCCGACCCACTTTGCCAATGCCAGTGAAGGACGATCTAAAATCCAGTCTACACCTTTGGAAAAGAGAATGACCCAGAATATATTTAGAATAAAAAACATTATTATGAGGAGGTATGTGCACAAGAAAGAGTTGTGTATGTGTGTGTGTGTAGGTGAGATGCTGCTGTTACACAAGGGGTTGTGCACATGAGTGCGTGGCGTGTCAGGAGGTTAACGTGACCACCTCAGTGCCTCTTGGCTCTTTCCCTGTCACTTCACACTGAAGGTCACAGAAACAGAACATGACCTCCCCTCACCCCTGACTCCCCCTTTCTTTCCCTCCCCTCGATGTTCTCACCGCCTTTAAAGAGATTCCTTCACAAGAGAATAAAAGGTTGCAACAACAGAATGAAAGGGTGTTGTGGATATAATTCCACTTTGGGCACTTCAGTTGTAGAATGTAGGGACATATAGGGTTTCCATTGTGGACTGAAAATCTAATAAAGTAATAAACAAAAGTAAATGGGGGAACTAAAGGGAAAACTAACTGTTTATGTTCAGAGTTGTTATATCAACTTACTTTCAAACAGATCTTTCTGTCAAATTGTTAAGACGTAAGATCATATAAATACTAATAAATATGTCATCCCTTGTGAACTGGGGCAAAATATTGCATATCGAAGGCAATATGAGAAATAAAGGCTTCATAAAATAAAAGGGAGATTTGTAGTCTGGTCCTATACAAAAATTCAGACACCCACACTCCCCTCCCTCTAGTATATTCTGTTAAAATGATCCCGTCTGCTCTAATCCACAAGATGGCTGCTCTGTCAACCTTTCTGCTGCCCCCTACTGTACAGGGAAATGATTTATAACCCTCTTTTAAACATTTCACTCCCTCCTTTGGGACAAGATCCTTGGAAATAACACCAATCGGTAAAAGTACAATATTTCATTTCTTTTTCATGTTCAATACTACCACTCTTGTACAATAATACCAAACATTTGTAATATTACATTTACTTCATCATATTATTTTAATATCAATCCCATTTTGCTATTATGGGATATTGTATTATTTACTGTCTTGAGTAAGTTTCTTATTTTAATCTCATCACTATTGTTATTTATATTAGGCACTGGTTCTGCATTACTCTGCATACACTTAGAATACAGTAAAGCCTGTATTCTAAGCCTATCGACGCCCATTTACAAGACGAGCACGTGCTTTTAACGCTTATCATTCCCTGTAGAGATAACACACCTAAACCCCCCCCCCACCCCATCCCCAAACCTCTGTGAAGATGCACTCTTAATTCCCTCCACACATACACACACACAAACACATAGTGTAGTCTGACATTTATCCTTGATGTGTTTTCACACTTTAAGTAGGGCTCACACACTCACACACACACACACACACACCAGTTTCTTTTTAACAGCTTCAATTAGAACGGAAGCTGTGTCCAGAATGCCGTCGGAGCCAAATCCCGGCTCTTGGCCGCCGGCCCCGTCTCTTCATGTGGAGCCAAGTGCCCAAATTTCCTCCCAGCATGCAGAGAGTATATCTCTGCTGAAGTGGGGACAGACAATGGGTGAGAAAAAAAACACAGACTCCCTCTGGAAAGACATCAATAACACATGTAACAATCCCTTTGGAGAGAGGCGTCCGTTTCATCAGCCTCTCGCCAGAGAGGTCAGAGGTCAGCTTGTTCTGAGGCCCATGTTGGTGATTCAGTGTCACCAGCGCTCAGGAGGGATGTTTGGACAATTCGCATGAGATGGTTTAGTTGAGCCAGGAGCGTTTTTTAAGAACACATCCTGAGTCGCCCCAGCGTAATCCTGACACTAGAAAAAAACCTGAGTCGACACCATCGAAACTGGAATGGCCCTCAGGGGAGCTCGCATCTCTGCAAAGGACCAACAGGCCCCTGATAAACCCTCATTTAACTCACTAAACCCAGGTTTTTACCCTGAGGGCCCCAAATTGCACATACTCCTAAATCCCAGTCCCCAAATAACAGAGATCAGTATATATGAACAGATATTTAATAATGCTTTCTGCACGTTTCCTTTTCCTACATGATCTATACGCCTAACTCTTTTTATTTTAATAATAAATGATGTCTTTGTTGGACTTAAGATTAAATATGACATACTGAAACTTATCCTAGGCTTCCAGTAGACAAACATGTTCCCAGTAGGCAGCAGAGTGGTTTTCTATACTCCAGTTTCTTCCCACAGTCCAAACACATACAGATTGGGGTTAAAGGCAAGTAAGTGACTTTACATTGTCCGTAGGTGTGAATGGTTGTTTCTATATGTTGCCCCATGTGATTCACTGGAAACCTGTTCAGGATGTACCCCGCCTCTGGCCTATTGTCAAGTGAGACTGGCCCCAGCTACCCCCCCATACGGGTAAGTGGAATGAGTAAATGGAAATAAAAAACAAGTCCTGAAATTCCAAAATTGTCTCTCAATGGAGCTCCAGCTGTGCTACTCACTAAACAATGACAGGAAACAAACACTTAGCACTTTATCAATTGCTCTGCCATGTAGATATATTATTTATGACTTCATATTATTTCCCAGGTCTTTTTTAATGCGTTTTGTTTATCGTCACAATACAAACCCTTACCTATTTGTTCTGGTTAAGTCAGTTGTAAAAGGGTCTATAGCTTCCTAATGATGTCACTGAAGGATACCTGAAAATAACTGGTTTTTTGTTAATGACAGGAAAACAGGAGGTGTGTGCAACTTTACCTGGAGCTTCATTAGCTGTGTTGTGATTATTCATTTCTAGACAGGTTACTTTGGGGAGTTTCAGAAACAGGAGCCTTTTTATTGATTTATTGGAAATGATACATACGTTGAATTGCATTTTTACTCACAGCAAGCAAGACTCTGTGGCAGCAATTAAAGGGAATAAATTGGAAGGGACCCAATTGAAAAATGAACCAGTTTCCTCGATAAATACCAAATAACATTGTTCTAACCAAAACCTTGTTGCTAAATAATCCTGCAACGCTTTAGAGTAACTCAATCTGTCATTTCAAACGACCAGATAGAAACAGAAGTGAGCTGAACACGACGCTGCACCAATCACAAGGGCATCGATCCTGTGGCCGCTCACTGGGGATCCATTAATCATCCGGCAGCTGTCCTGTCCAAGTCTCTCCCCCCTCCCCTAACACACACACAGCCCACCCTTGGGTGTAATTGCCGACCATCTAATGCAGCACTTGGACCACAGGGTGAGCAGTTATAGGCCGACCGCTTCTGGTGGAAAACTCATGAGTCACACACACCAACAGCAGCAATTTCTCAGAGCTATCGGCTTCTGGATCAAACAGCCGAGATTCAAAGAGTCGAGATAAGAGGTCGGTGGAGAGTTCTCTCCCTTAAAAAGACATGGGACATAGCATACTGCTCGAAGAACCACCTTAAAAGGACTTCCAACATCTTTGAGCTACATGCAGTGAACGGCAGAACTTGTATGACGGATGAGCTTGAACTACGGAGAACTAACTTGAGTCACTAAATCCAGACCACCCACTAATCTTCATAGAACATTCCTGACAAACTAATTGTGTCAGGATGTAAGTGTCTTTCCCTTTGGCTTCATTTCTCTCTGACCTGCAGGATTTCATGGTGGTCCCTTGTTTCTTTGACACTACTGCCATCGTGTGGCCGCTTTGGGTACTGGCCCTGACCTGTCTTAACGTCAAACCAGAGCAGGGAGGAAACTGGCTATTTTAAGATTTTTTAATCATGTCAAATTGGAAAACCCTCTGAGGATTTGCTCTTATAATAAAACTTTCCGTTAATTGTGCAGCAGCGTCACTGAAGGCTTGGAAGCACATTGATTGTTTAATTATTGAATTAATTGGAAGTGTGTGTTTATGGCTTTATTGCCACCAGCAGTTTGTGATGAACAGCAGCTACTGGTAAATTAAACATACCCAGTTTATAACTTTGTAAATAGACTTTGCCTTAATCTTTCTTCTACTTAATTGTTTTCCTGCATATGTCATTCGACAGTTACCAGCTGAACAGACCTTGTTTAGATCTTTTGGTATGTTCCATGAAAAGATGCCAATTTAAAAGTAACGAATGGCCTGAGGGTGGACTTAAAATGCGTCTATAATTGTTTAACTGAATCAGCCGCAGGGGGTTAATAAACCTCAGTCAGAAAAGAGGAATTCAGAGAGAAAAACCATTTATACCTGTTGAAATTAAATTTAAAACGTGAAAGGAAATGGCCAAATATAATTGTTTTAGTATGTTTATGATCATTTGACTCACCACATTGATCTTCACCGGCCCAAGTTTGCGACTTTCAACTCGGCAGTTTGCTTGAGCTTCTGCTCCAGGAAACCACTTTAACCTTTGAATACTAATAATTTCAGCTGCGTATCGTTTAACTTACATTCCCATGATTTGAGGTACAACAGCTAGTTCAATTTGCTGGTAGGGCATCTGCTCAACTGTAGACAGAAGCTTGCATTACAACTAGTGGTAGTAAAATATTCATGGGATCATTTGTGAGAAATGTGCCATTTGACACTAAAACTTATTTATTCTAAATATATAACAAAGAATTCAATATATTTAAGTAGTTATATTTGGAAATTGTACAGAGATAATATTAATTAAACTTTGCAGAGCAATACTTTTATCAGACACTAGGGTGCCATTAGTTGTAATATTATTCAGACATTAGTTCAGATTTAGATGTATGTTGAATAAAACATTTATTTCACACAAAGACACAGGGTCAGTTTTATACGTTTCAAACCTTGTTTAATTATAAACACTCATCATAAATTCTCTTATCTTACAGAATAAATACAACTTGTCAACCCTTGACATATAAACAAGATTAGCGTTTGACCTTTGGCCTTTCCTGGAAATAAGTCAACAATCAACGGACAGTGAATGTCACCTCATGTCAGTCACGTGCAGACTGATCTCCCTCTCTCCGGTGTCCTGCCTCCTGCTCGCAGCGGAGTCACGTGTCCCGGCAGCGGGAGAGTGGGGGGAGGGGATCTGGAAAACGCTCAGACAACAGTGACTGTGGAAAGCAACACTTCCCACTCAACGCCAACATATTTCAGTACCACTAATGGTGTGGTCGGTGCAAACAACGATACCTGCCCGGGTTTACCTGGATTATTCACAATCCGTGGCCGGAGCAGAGCTCGGGTGCGTTTGGGTTTCGTTCCTCTGGACGACGCAAGGCTCAGGAGCGCTCCCTAGCGGGCGGGCAGCGTCCAGTGCGCCGCTGTGAGACAAATAAAGCCCAACCATGAAATCAACCACATTACATGACCTGGGCAACAGGAGATAAACAGGATATGCAGCACACCTTCACGTCAGGCCTATGTAAATGTCAGTGGGTGTTTGAGCTGGTCGGGGATCAGTTCCACGTAGACCGGGTCGTCCCCGGGAGGGGGGGGGTGCGCTTGGTTCGTTCCTCTGGACAAC